>VZTR01015175.1:30302-85642 GCA_013400775.1 Chaetops frenatus
AGAAAATGGCTAGTTTAAGGTAAGATAGAACTTCCCTTTCCAGATGGGCCCTTGAAAAAGCAGTTGCAACAGCAGAAGAAATCCAAATCTCGCTTCCCTTAAAGAGCCTGCCTGCAACTTTCTGTCCCAAGGAATGGGTTAAAAAGGTTCTAGATTAGCTGAGGTATTGGGAGCCAGGGCAAAACAAGCAAAAAGATCCGTTGAGTGGCTCCTGCCTCAGATGACTTAAAATTCTGAGGGCAAAAGGAATTCCAAATGTTTCATGTTGATAGAGCTGAAACATTGGCATGCAAATTCTATGTTTATGGTATTTTAAAAAGGCTTTTAATGATTAATGCTAGTTTTCTGAGATGAAGGAGACACAGAAAAAGTGACACTAAAAGCCTTACAATGGTTTCTTTGTATGCAAAGCCAAAAAGAAATTTTAAACTTTATTTGGCAGTTAAAATAAAAATTGCTTTGGGCTTTTGATGCCCTAGACATTTATTTTTACTATATACCATATGCTCCCTTAAAATTATTTGTTTTAAAAATGTTTCACTTGGAGGGAACCTGGAACAGGAGAAAAATTGCCACCAGCTGGAATTCTATTATATCTGTACAAGAAATGACAAACTTATTTTACTTATCAGATCTCACTGCTGACAAATTTGATCAAGTTGTGTGAATCTGCATGACATCCCAGGGAAGGACAGCACCTTTGACTGTGGGGATTGGTTATGTACTTTGTTAGGTTCATGCCTTACATTCTAATTCTAATTTTTAATATCTTTTCCTAAAACAGGACAGCTATTTAACAAAAACAAGAACACTATCCCAAAGAATTTGCATTTGGAGTTGACTTTATATGATTCCTTATATTATGGAAACAAGCAATAGGGAGAGAATAGGATGAGGAACTAATATCGTTATTAAGGATAAAAGATTTAGTTCTTGTTGAGCTCTATTTTTCTGCCAAGCTTCTGAAAATCACATTTGAACAAGAAAGTAAAGAGTGCACTATTGATTCATTTAGCACAGGGCTTGTAGGAGAAGGAATTTTCAGGGCTGGTTTGAAGCAGAAATCACCCGTGCTGAGAGAGTAGGCTTTTATGAGATCTTCACACATGAGGGGAAATGAGGCAGTTACAGCCTCCTGCTTGTTAACAACAGTACAAATTCACAGCTGAGACAGGCTGGAGGGACCCAGCTGACTTTCATGGCACAGCATGTGTAAATAAGCCAATGTGGCTCTAGTATTGGTATTATCATTAATAACAAAAATACTGCTAGCAGATTTTAGAAAAAATTATAGTGAATAATAAAACTATCAGTTCTTTAGTCCCCTTATAGGTGACGTTTCCCAAAAGTATGAGAACAGCAGTAGCCATATTACTTACTCTCTAGGCTCTGTGTGGAACTCACTGCAGTTTGCTGGTTTATAGCCTTATCTTTGTCCCTGATTTCCTGCTTTTCTGGCCTCTCTCACTTGTACAGACCACCACACTATGTCCATTATCACATTTAAGGGAATTTCTGGAGATGTGATTTCTACAGTTAGTTTCTGGGTTTTTTTCTCACTGTCAGTAAGCTCTTTTTTGGCTATGGAGCTTATGAATAGATCCCCTAAACTGAACTTCCCTCTTTATTGGTTGTTTTTTTGAAAATGGTACAATAAGTCCTGTTTCACTGTGGGGTCCACATTAAATTTGGGCCTCTCTTTAATGTACAAGAAAAGGTTTTAAAGAAATTTTAGTGATTTCTAACCACAGCAACTCATTAAGTTACCTCTTCTTTCACAAAGGGAAGCTTTTAAGTACAAAAAAGAATGCTTTTAGTATCAATTGTTATTTAATAAATTTTTGTTTGAAACTATGTATTTACAGTTTATTAACAGAAATTCCATCCCTCTCCACTTACCTCCTCCCTCCCCCGCAGTATTTTGTTTCACTGTGAATGATTTCTTCTTTATGCCTTTTACAAATGACCAATAATGTGCTACAAAAGCACATTATATATATATCTTATAAACTTTTAGTAGGCAGAAGTAAATATATAACTAGTTTGTACACAGCTGTTTTGTACCCTGGCTTACTGCCAGTGTGCCCTTTATTCCTGAGCCCCTTTTACCTGTGAAATCCTATTCCTGCAGGTGTTCTAACCATGCTCATTCTCAAATCTGCTCTGTTCCCCTCTCCCCTGCTCTGTCTTAATTCATTCCCTTTGTGTAGCAGTGAGAACAAACGGGACAAGGAAAGGAAAGAGCAGTTCTGTTAAATTCTTTCTTAGCAAGAAGCATTGCCTGGAAATAAAAGTCTTACTAAAACTTACTCAACTGGGAGTTGGACTTTGATGGTCCTGGTGGGTCCCTTCCAACTCAGAATATTCTGTGATTTGTGATTCTGTAAAATGGGCAGAGGAAACCTCCCTCATGTGCCCAGGGACAGGGACTATGTGGTTCTCAAGGAGACTGAGAAAGACAGAGGACATGGAGTGCTGCTGTGTAAGCAGATGAGAATTGACATCATCAACTTGTTGATCTGGTTTTGGTTTGTTTTTCCATAGGGGAAGGTAGTATTTCAAACTGATAAAAGTTTGAAATATAGTGCATGCACACTTTAGTTCCCTAAGGAATTTTAGTTCCTACATTTCTAAACTTCTCAGTGTGCCACTGTGCACTTTTAAGAATGCTTTTGTGACATAAATTTACTTCTGTAAAGTGCAGAAGTGCTGCAACTGTGTTAGTAACACACAATAGAATATTCTCTCAGTGGGTTATTAACCAGTATTGAGAGAGCACAACTCAAAATATCTTAAGCTTTATTTCTGTAAAAAATAACATTCTGTCTTTTAGTTAAATTAGATTTGCACTCCTTTCCATAAGGCTGGTTTTGTTTTTGTCTAGCTGGCCTTCCTACAGCTTGCAGCTAGATGGGGTGAGTGCAACACTAAAATTCAGTCCAAACACCAACGCTGAATTGCAAAATACAGTAAGTAGCTATTTTGAAAGTCTGAGAGTATATTTAATATATGGCTACACAGAAATCTTGTTTAGGTAAAACAGGCTACATTTTGATTTCTGTCAATTCAGTAAAAAAGATACAACTTAGATTTTGGTTTCAAGACTACTAAATGATTTCAAACCTTCACTGCAGTCTTCATATTCATCATGGCTTATATCTACCTATCAGGTTATATTCCTTGGCATTGTCTGTGCCTATGTAATTGATTTAGAGGTAATATATGGAATTTAAAGGTGATGGGGAAAAGGGAGTGTTTTTATTTCATAAAACAAATCAAACATTTCAGAGAAAATATAATATTTTTAAATTTTTCCTTAAATATTTATCCTTCAGAACCACTTCATGGAACTAACCATTAAATAATCAGCTGTCTTGCTGGTTTTTATGCCCCATTGTTAAGAAGTTTTTAACGGCTTTTTTTTTTGTTTTTTTTTTCAAACCATGGACAGCTGAGCCTTCATTTATCTCCTCTATCACTTAGTTCATAAAAACATGGCAATGAAAGCATGGCGAGACTTTGAGAACAAAATGTTTTCTCATCACGAAACATTGGCAGCTAAGGGAAAGAAAAAATTGGAAGCTTAAGAAAATGTTAAATAGAACCAGATGAAATTTTTAACTTTGCAGAATTGCACATTTGCATACACTTTCTGTCTAGAAGACACAGAGCCATAGATTTTGTATCACTTATGCCCTGATAGTCGTATACAATCTACAATATTCACTGTAGAATTTTTTCCAGCAATTCCTTTGTCAATCCTAGAAGCTTTGGTGGTGAAATTGCTACATAGGGGGAGCTAAGGAATGGAAAGAGCAATTGACTAGCTCAAGGTCCTACAGGAATATGTGGTAGAGATGGCAGCTGAATCCAGGACTCCTGTATCACAAATCGATTTTATACAAAATAACCCATTTTCTCTAGTTAGCACAATAAAGCACTGCCTTTTGTCAATTAACACTTTAGCTACATAAAAAATGTTTTCAAATCATGGTAAAGATCCATACTAGTTCACTAGGGTCCAGAGTTGCAAAGTACCACAGAAGGAGTTCATTCATGTTGTCTTTCCTGAGCTAGTCTGGCCTTTGGAAGGCTCCTGTGGTACTGCCTCTGTGGAAGATGCCTGGAGGAGCTTAACTCCATGTTTTAGTTCTTTCTGTATATAACCAAGCAGTTAACCATTAACCTTTTTTCTGCTTTCTAACAGAGTACCTTATACTTGCAAAGTTGGCTATGAATGCTAGGCACACCAGTTATGTCAATGAAAGATTGAAGATGAAGAAGTATTAGGCATATTGTTTTACTTTGGGGGAGAATCAGACATTAAAACGTTAATTAATGTGATTGTAGAAACTCTGGCCTAGCAATTTTCACATGGATCTGGGTGGCAAGAGACCTGTATTTCAGCCAGAGTTCTGTCTGCCTCATTATGTGATATTAATAAGTAATCACTTTCCCTTTGTTTTGTTTTGTTATTCCTAAATGCAAAAGACTTATGGTCTTTTTTGTGATGGTGCACGATTCCTTGCCCTGTGATCAATCCAATACACCACGCTTTTAAATATCTTGTAAAGGAGGTTATGTTCAAACAAAGGCTACACTACTTACTCTGTCAAGGTAAGAGGCTTGCTATACAGCACTGCACAGACTGTTTTGCCAAGGGCACTATGTGTACAGAGGAAATGAATCATTTACCTAGTTCCAAAATTCTGAATGAGTCTGTCCTGGCTCTGGTGGTGTTTAGAGCAGTAGCTAAAAGCCAGTCTGGGTTTGCTGCAGTGGAGAATGCTCTGTGTATTTCTCTTCTTGTTCTGATTAATCTGTGGACTAGACAATGATAAAGGGCACTCCAGTCTCAGAGAAAATTGCTCATAGAAGAGTTGACTGTTGATTTGACCCTAGCTCATACTCTCTTCACAATAATGCTGTTCACTGATGACTGCATTGACCTGCTCTCCACTCTTTCCTACAAAAGCCAAAGGAATTGGGTTCATTGTGCATATTGTGCTTAAATACAAGGTGTATTCTTTTTTGGTGTTTTCAGACTTTTGAGTTGGACATCTGGCTTCCTTAACAAAGGATGGCACTTTCCTTTACATGCTGATGAAGCAGGAAACTAGTATCACTGAAAATTGGTAGAGGCAGCTTTCCTGTCTCAAAAATGGGCTGATATTGCCTTAGCTTGTCATATACACAGTGCTGGAGAGAGTGCCAGGTAGAGCTCAGTGACTGCTCTCTGCACACTGTGTTACACAAGCCATGGTATCTTGGTCACGAACAAGGTGGTATAAATACTACTTCCATTTTGGCATTGGAGGTGTTTTCTCACCTCTCTTGGATCTCATCAGTGAAAGATTAATCAACCTTCCAATCAACATGAAGTAGCAAAGATTCAACAACTGTTCTTTGAAAAAAAGCCTGAATGTAGCACCTACTGTATCCTATTTGCCTGTCAGCAGGCTGGGCAAGTGGCTTCCTAATTTCAAGAGAAGTACTTGCAGAGAGGGATGATTGCTCATGCCAGTAGCTCTCTCTGATGAAAAATGGAAAGAAATTATTATCTTTAAAAGTCCATGAAGGTTCAGTTAAGGTAAAATATGACACATATGATCAAAGGACTAAAAAGTACACAAATCCCAAGTGAAGGTCTGATTCCATGACAAATAACTCTGTTCAGCCTTTACCAAGAGACATAAGGGCACCAGAAAAACCATTCTGGATGATTGAGGATACCCATCCCATAGTTTGCTTTAGGAGGATTAAGAGCACATCTGCTTCCCTTTGTCAAGCCACATATTTCCCAGGCCGTTGATAGATTAGGTTAGCATCAGTGAGATGCAGACTGCCTGACATGTATCTTTTCATCCTCTTGAAGCCTTTTTCTTTTTTTCAGGAATGGAAAGAACTCTGAAATGAAAAAAAATTGAACAAAGTATTCTTTCCTCAAAAGTTGTTTTTGTTTGTTTGTTTTGGGAGGATTCAAGAAAGTCATTATCACTGAGATTCAAACAATTTTTTTCAATCTATTTTATGTTATTGACAGTGAACTGAAAAGTTGGTAATTGCTGAGTTTCAGTAACTTTTACCTCCTACTTTGTAGTCCAAGGATCTATACCCTTATCTGGTAGAGAATTCCACTAGAGATTTATTTTGAATGAAGCTCTGAAGTGCCTCTGGGTCTGAATGAGGAATAAGGGGTTTCAGACAGAACTAAGAACCAGGAAATCTTCAGCTTTCTCTGGTTTTAATTCTGTAAATTTTCATTAAGTCCCATGTGCTTCAATGTCAGAAAAAAATGAAGCAATTTTTAGTCATTCTTTTTCTAAACTAAACTGCTTCCTAATTATCCTTAAAAGACAAATTCTCTTGGATGATGAAGATAATGGATGAAAGATGGAGATAAAAGAGTCACTGAAGTTCACAGTGTGTTGACCCTCTACCCCATCTCCCAGCCCCTGTTCTTCCCAGGCCTGGCAAAATGGAGACAGAATCAGAGTCTTAACCTTTATGTATCCTGGAGCAAGTCAAATCTTGAAACTCACTGTCCTTTTTTTGTTTTTTTTTTTGTTTTTTTTTTTCCCCATTTGTAGGAAATAATCTCAAAGTAGCAGGACTATCTCTGCAAATCAAAATCAAAAGTAGGACTGTAACCAGAGACTACTATTATTAGATAATTTGGTTTAGCTATAAAGGAATATTTTGGTTAGTAATTTAATGAAAAATGGAATATCCACTAATCAGGTAGATCTTGCAAAAAATTTTCAGAAAGCAGCAATCGTTTTCTATGCATCATAAGAACTGAAGAAGTTGCTATATATGTTTATGTAACGTACAGGGATTGCCCTTCTCAGAAATTATTGGTTCTCATATGCCTCTCATTTTTTGGCTTGGAGGCAGCTGCAAGCCTAGAAAATAACAAGAATACCCACAGCATTCTTTAACAGTGTGCAGTACTTAGTTGTCTTTTCTTTTCTTTTTAGGAGGAAAATATATTTCACAGACACTATCCACTGAATTTAAAGTGCATCACTATGGTGATCACCATGAAAAATGCAATAACTATGAACTATCATGTCCCACAAAATGTTAAGAAAATGCAAAATTCTTACAATGGTGACACCTTACTGTCAACCTATGGTTCTGTTTAGAAAACTTTTCATTATAATGAGAATCACTGAAGTAATTTCCTTTACATATTTTTGTCACTGAGGTTAAGAGGTCAGTTTTGCTTTTACAGGAATGCTCTCTTTTAGAGGGAGTGTGGGGCTTGTGGAGAAAGAGGCAGTGGAGTGAGGCTGCAGCAGGGGAGCTGCTGCCCACCTGCAGGACTAGGAGGGTGGGATCTCCCTCAAGACCAACCCCTCGGGGCTGTGGAGCGTGCTCCAGCATCCCTCCCTACCCACCCGGGACCCCATCTGCCAAACAGGATTTGTCAGCAATCTAAACACATGCATCTGATGCTGGGTCCCAGAGCTGGAGGGAAGCTGGGGAGCTGTTGTGTGGTCGCCTGAGACAGAAACACCACACTGAAGAGAGCAAGATGGAGCCAGAGGAATGTCTCGTGTATGAAGTATGAGACTTGGCAAGTTTGGGAATACTCACTCAGATACTGCTTTTGACTGACTTAGCTTTTGATCTGAGTTAGACAATGATAAATCTGTGTAACTCCATTGAAGTATACTCAACAAAATTAAGTATCAGAGTTTATTTTAGTAGAGTTACTCTGCGTTTTACCAGAGGCAATTAATCCTGTCTGAATTACATTGTCTTTCATTCTGAACACTTGAAATGTAAACAATACATCCAGCACATTTATGGAGTGATGAAAGAAAAAATTATCTTCTTACTCATTTCTATGGAAAATAATGTTTAGGATTTGACACCGGGTTCCATCAAGGCCGAGTGTAGCCCTGGATGTGTATTTTAGACAAGACTCAAACTGTGGTTGGGTGAGGCTCACCTCAAATGTAAGCTTAACCAAACCTTTTCCTCTCTTGTAGTAACTACTTTCCTCCTCCTATTGCCTTCTGCTTTTTTTTTTCCATATTAATGATTAATTGCTTATGTTCCTGCTCTCTTACTAAAATGCTGAGTCTTTCACCTACAGTTTCCTTTTGGTTTCTTCCTTTATAGTTGTTCCAGCTAAGCACCATCTATATGCAAAGCATCTAAATGTTTATATGGAACATGTGGTTCTTATTTTGCTTTGCTCCAGACATGACGTGTATGTGCATAGGAAGGATGATGAAGTAGTTACCAGTGCTAACAGAAATCTAGATATTTTAGAACAAAACTGCTTGCTTAAGTGAACTAAAAAAAATATAATCTTTCCAATTAAAATATTCTTAAATCAAGAATAAAAAAAGGAGATTCTGGATTAGTACTCCAAAAGGAAATATCTTTAGCATTGCAAATTGTTGCTCTACAGTCTGAAACTACAGCAATGTTTCCAAAGTCTGGTTTAAATAAGCAGGATTTTTAAGGAATGCAAAATGCAAAGCTTAAATATGGGTTCATTTCTCTGCTTTTTTTCTATTTACTTTTTTTTCCTCCTTTTCATTTTTTTATTTTCCCCTTTTCTTCTTTTCTACTACTGCTACTTTTTTTTTTTTTTTTACTTTGGCCATTTCTTCTATTCATTTTTCTTTTTTGTATCATTTTTTTCCTCATTATGCACAGACAACTTCCCAGATTTTTTTTTAAAAAATCTCTCTTCAAGTTATGGAAGGTTTTGTCTCACTTTGCATATATTCATGAGGCATAGTACTTTAAATCTCATTTAGCAAGAAAGTATTCCATGGAGCCTCTAGTCCTTTTTACTGAGGACTCTAGGATTAACTGACTTTAGGAAACCTTTTACTGCAATCAATATAGAGAATCAGTTACCAGGAATATTGCAGCATCAGGAGACTATTATTAGTTTGAATTAACTATGGTTTACAGTGAGGATTTGGATACCTAAAAGCTAGCTATTCAAGATCTTATGTGGCTGTTTTGCATCTAGGAAGTGACTTTTCTGCACATTGTTGTGTTGCTGACCTCCCATATGAGTTAAAACTCACCTTGCCTGCCATAAGCAGCGTAATTGAAAGGGAACGAAGAGCTATGTGTGTGTGTTTGAGTTTAGTGCTTGCACAGACGTGGAGTAAACTCTTCTTTAAAGATAATGGAGACTGCAGGTTGTGATGTACTACCATAGTTCACAGGTAGGACACAGTGGTCTCAGTTTCTGGGTTGGAGGGATGCATCCATCATCTTTATTTGCAGATCTCTCAGGTGGTAGGACTCTGTGTCCCACAACCTGTACACTCAGGTGTCTCTACGAGAGTTTCTCTTGCAGGAAGCCTTTGTGTTGCAGCACATGGGCTTTAGAACAGGGGTCTGGATTCCACCTATTATTGCAGCATTGCCATTCTCTCCCAACATACACAGCTCATGGTTTCCATGGTGCAGAGAACTGTCTGTTGTTAACCAGAGGCATGGGGTGCAAATTCAGTCTACAGTGCATATCACTTGCTACATCAGGATTACCTTGCATCCCTCACAGTATTTAGAGGGAATGGAGAGCAGAAATTAGACAACTTTTGAAATAGATTTGCTGGTTTTGTTCCCTGTGCAGTAAGCAAATAGTTTCTTACTTGTTTTGGTGTTTCTGTGCCCCTCTCTGAGAAAGTGTATCCGTTCCATTTTGTACCTTACTAAGTCCTTTTAGACAGGAATGTTAGCAGAGGGGGTCCTGACCCTTAGCTGAGGCTGTGAAGAGTACTGTGAAAATGCAAACATTAGGAATATAAAAACATACCACATAAACCCAAACCCAGCTAGCACAGACTCCTCCTTCTGCTGGTGGATAATTTTGCTGTTTAGGATACATATATAAGATACAGGACAAGAATAGCAAGATGTTTATTCTTATTTAACTTCCTGATCCTGGCACTCAGCTGCTCTATAGGGACTTGTGTAGCCAGAGTGTGCATCCAGTTCATCCTGTGCCACAGACACTAATGGACCTGCCCTGCACATCCATTCCTTTCTCTAAAACAAAATGTAAAGTAAAACTAGGTAAATACCAAAGATAATATAAATATTAGTGTGGGTGAAAGTTAATACTATGGAGATTAAATAGTGTGGATGAGCTGCTAATGCTGTTGGAGATTTTAGGGAGTAGGACAGCACAGCTCAGAAAACATTAGCTCCCTCCTTCCAAACACATTTTTATTCCATGAGCAGGTTGGGGAACCACACCAAACTCTACTGTTAAAAAAATTGTAATATTTTTATTCTTTTCAGCTTTAATGGCTTAGAGAAAAACTAGAAATTGTATGTATTACTTACAAGAAAATAACTTTTCAAATATCTACGTTATCTTTTTTTTTTCATTAGCAAGACCAGCATACCCGTCCCACTTCATTTTTCCTGTGCATAAGAAATGCAGTTGTAGTCCAGGTGAACAAAAGAATTAACAACCTTGTGTGACATTCCTCACTGGTCACTCATTTTATAAACCCAGAAGAATACCCAAGCCTGTGTAACTCTAAGACTTATTGTAAGAAATGCACCAATGCAGCTTCCTATTAATAATGCTAGTGGGATTTCACATAGATAAGGAAAGTCATCTTCTGATCTGCTGCTGAACCAATACCTTACATACACCTTGGAAAATAGTATGGCTTGTAACTATGGCATTCTTTCATTTCACAACTCTTCTATTATAAAGGTTTATCAGTTTCCTCACAAGGAGCTACACAGATGCTACATGTGATATTTTAAAGCCAAATAGTTTCTGCCTAACCTATTCCAAAGATATCTTATCAGATCTTTGGCTAAATAAATATTGTTATATTATTTTAAATCTTATATATCTGAAGGAATAGCTGGATGTTCTTCAACTCTGTAGAGTATAAAATATAGGGAACATCTGTGAGGATGGAAACAAGAATTTGCAGGCTAAAATAAAGTTAAATTTTCGTCCATATCGCTAGGTGATAAGTAAATAATTCCAAGAATTAAATTTAGTCCTAAAGTCCTTTTTCAAGGACAGTCAAGCAAAATTCTCTTTGACTTGAAACAGGCATTTGCCTGAAAAAGTGTGGCAGGGCATAGCTCATTAAGAAGGTCTTGCATATATGGTGAGAATAAAGCTGTGAGTGAAGATTGCTTTTAAATCATGTGGAAGATTAGCATCTTCCATGTGGAGAAGAATTTAAAAAATCCATATCATCAAGAACACTTAGACATTTTATTTTTAAATCAGAAAGTCAGTCTCAACATTGGGTGCAGAAAGTTGTGTTTTCACATTTTAAATTGTGGTACTTGTACATCAACTGGCTGGAAACAAATGTTTATTTTCTGTCTGAAAAATGCACATTTTTCCAGCTTAATTGCCTAACAGCTCTTTATTTATGTTGGATGTAAATTCATAAATGTCTTTTCAGAAATAAACTTGCCTGCAGATGGCTGCTGTATGTTTCTGGAAATATTTTTTTAAAAATGTCTATTTAAACTAGCTTTGGTGGAAATCTTGTAAATAAACAAAGGTTTCAGCAAATTCTTGCAAATATGCTGGAAAGAAAGCCACGTCAGGCTGGTCATGTGGACCTGCACTATCATAGGTTATATTCTCACTGAAACTGTTTCACTGCAAATACTGCCTATGATGTTTGATTTTGCTTATGAATGGGCAATGGCATATATACTTTTTCATGCACCCCCTACTTCACTATTTCTGGTAACATAAATAGTTCCTGAGTTGGTAGTTTTTCAAAGCACTCACTGAAAAAAAAATCTTTGAACTTTGGTTGATTTCACTTGGAAGTGTTACTTTACATCATGTATTAAGCAATTCTCTCCATTACATCCAAATCTTCAAACACAGCTGTCCCCACTTTTGTAGCTGTAAAATCAGATGGCTAATATCCGAAGTGAACAGAGATGGCCACACTGCAGCAAAAGAGATCTCATTAATTGGTTTTAATTTTCCTGGGGCTAGAGGAAGAACCTAAATCTCTGCAGCCAAATTGAAATACAACCATAGTGCACAGTCCCACAGTTCACAGGCACATCTTGATTTTCAGAGTAGCCGTACCAGGTCACTTCAGATCCAAAAGCACAAGCTTGTTCTAGTTGAATTACAAATTACTTCTTAGGGGGTTGATCACATGTCCTTAACACATCCTTTCTTATGTCCTTCTCTAACTTTTACATTCACAAAAAATTTCTTAGGTAATTGCTACCAAGAAGTCTTGGTACATGCCCCTCATCAGAGCATGTGGATCCTTGGAAGGGAAATGGCCACATTTGCTGCTCACAGTTTCTCATGGGGGCACATTCCTTTTGGGGTGTAGGGGTACTGTTTTAGACAGAGTGGTCAATCATTAAACCCAGATGAGAGAGAAAAGGTTATTGCTATTCATAACGTTCTCTGAGACCACTGCAGGAGAGCTGTCTGTGCTGCTAGAAAAGCAAAGAGTTCACAATATAAGATGCCTGTTAGGCCCATGTAAGAGAGAGAGCGTAGTGACTGAAGTCCAGCTACACTACCCATTGCTCAAGTCCCAGCTTTAAGGCACTTAATACACTGAGAGATATGGTTAGGTGAGCAGAATAGAGTCCACTCTGTGACACCACCCCGTCCATATGCAGTTCATTGTTAATATATAGCTAAAACAGGAAACTTCTACAATCAGATAAAGAAAGCTCTACAGTATGTGATTATGGNTTTAATGATTTAAACTTGTGGAGTTTACTCACCAGAAAGAAGACAATATTTCACTTTTACATTTTTAAGGCTATTTTTCAGTGTCTCTTAAANGGCTGTGGTGAATTAAAATGAATTCCCTGAGTCCCTTTGCTCATGGTAGCTTTCAATTTTGTAGCATTTTTCAACTCTTTTGCTCCTTCAGGGTTATGAGTGATTAATTTTATTGACTTAATCTCGACTTGATATTTTTACTGTAAATCCTTCCAATGTTCAGAGCATAATTATAGTTTAATGATTTAAACTTGTGGAGTTTACTCACCAGAAAGAAGACAATATTTCACTTTTACATTTTTAAGGCTATTTTTCAGTGTCTCTTAAANNNCTTATAAAATGAGCAAATAAGGCATAGGAAAATTGGGAATGTTTGTTTATTTGACATATTAATCACTACAGGTTTCATCATCGATTTTTTCTTTTGCCCTCAATTTATAATTTTATAATGAAGTCTGCAAGAAATTTAGTTTTATCCTTGAGGAGAGTGAGCAGAAAAAGAATCAATAAAGGTGCTGAAGTTTAATACACAAAGCAAAATTGTGATTCTTGAACTTAAGAATAGATCTGTATTGCGTATTCTACACACCAAACCAGTATTGATATTAATGGAATTTCACTGTGTGTAATGAGGGGAGAATATTCACTGGATGAGGGGAAAATATTCACTGGAGATTTCCAGTACAGTTGAAGGATCTACAGCATTGACTTGGCCCTAAATCTATAGCTCTGAAAGATAAAAATACCTAAACTATAAGGGACAGTTAACATTAAATCTAGGTTTTTACTATGTAACAAGTACAACACTGTTTAGGTGGCATAAAAAAGAAGTATTGCAAATTTAGTGAAGGTCAAATTTTAGTGTGATCTCCATTCATATATGCCCAAGACACTTGCATATA
The DNA here is from genome assembly GCA_013400775.1 of Chaetops frenatus. Taxonomy (NCBI): domain Eukaryota; kingdom Metazoa; phylum Chordata; class Aves; order Passeriformes; family Picathartidae; genus Chaetops; species Chaetops frenatus. Next base: position 43,956 of record VZTR01015175.1, read on the forward strand.
CTATTCTGTCAGCTACTGTTTGTGTCAACAAATAACTTTTAAACCCAGAACTCCTGTGCTCCATTTGTGTCTGCTTTTTTTGTTCAATAACCTGGTTGATATAAAGGCCATTTCAATCACTTCTTCTGTCAACTGCTAACAAGAAAAAGTGCTCATGCAAGAGATTTTGCTTCAAATAACTAGACACTGAGTTCAGGCACATTTTGAACATCTGGATGATAGAGGTGTTTTATTCCATAAACAGAATAAAAATTGTTTGACATAATAACTAAGGTTAATCAAGATGACTAAAATAAATATTCATCTAGTAATTAAAGTTTTTTCATCTTCTATTTATCTTTTCTTTCACTGTACCTCAGATATCCAAAATGTAATATGAAGCTGAAAAAACATGGCATGTATCTGAAACTTTTTTTTACCAGGATAATTATCTTTAGAGAATCATGTTACTCCCTCAGCAAGTCACTTTGAAGGAGTCTAGGAGGATCAGTATCCAAACTGCTCTTAAGTTTTCACTTATGTTCCAGTTACTACTATTGTAATTGACTAGTGTTGCTACTTGAATTTACATTATTGAAAATTGCAGTGGAGCTGTGCTTCCTTTTGTAAAATACTGTTTCTCTCCCTGAATTTACATTTTGAGGTATATGTGGCTGGGGACATGCTCTGCAGCAGAACAGTCAGTAGAAACTGGTAAGAGACCAAAACCAGCCTAATCTGCCTTTTCTGAAGACAAATTGTCCCACTCTTCATTGCAGCATGGTTGGATGTTAGACAAATATTTGGTTCATTTTCCTTTCTAGAGGAATCCTTCCTCTGCCATTCTTCAGGAGCCAAGGAAATGCAAAAGGTTTTGTTGGCACAATTCGTGTAAGGCAGACACAGTTAACATTGCCAGATGTCTTCTGTTGGTCTTCCTTAGACAAAAGCCCTGAATGAAAGAAGTAGCACTGGCAGAGGGGATTTTGGTTGTAGAAATACTACTGTGTTGGGACTTTCTGCTGATACAAAAGTAGGGCACTGTCCTAACCCTAAGTGAACACTGTTTCTAATGTATAAAAACACTTTAAAAATGATGTGTTTTTGGTAAACCTCAAAGCATTCCCAAGTTTTCTCTTTGGAAATGGTTTTCAGTTCTTTCTGAGGGCCAGTGACAGCTCTTCCCAGACAGTTGTGCACAGTCACTTTGTGAACAGACTTAACTGTAACTATGTCTACTTAATTCACCATCTATCCCCAAATCACTGTACCAACAGTTTTCATCCTAGCTTTTCAAGAGAGTGATATTGACAGTGAAAAAGAAAGCCAGGAGCAATACGGTGGTTCCTGGTTTGCACAGAGAGTATATGAGACAGAGTATGGACCATGGCTTCTAAGCAAGCAAACTTTGCAAGTTTCATGCATAATTTAACTTTCCAGACAGTGAGAGTCAGCTCTTAAAATTCCCATCCCACAGAAAATTCTCTGATCCAAAAGGAAGTCTTTTAGTTGGGTAAAATGAATTAAAAGATTTGGGGTTTTTTTACAGCTCCTATTAAAAGGATTGCCATAGTCCTGTGTTCCACATGGCCATGACGTGTTCTGAAGATTAGCAGAAACAATAAGCTTATAAATATCTACCTGTCTTTTTGTCTTTAGAAAGAGCTCATCAGCTTTCAGCACTGCTGAATGAACTTGCAAGGTCTGGCATAAATTGCAAGGGCTAAATGAATAAATCTAAATAAGTGAATAAATGAATAAAGGAAATTGCAAGGTCTAAATTTACTGCATTTTCTCTAAGCAGAATTGAGGCTTTGATGAACTGGAGATGTAGAGAGTCCCTGGTTAACAATCTGGCTTTCAAGCTATAGGGGCTGTATCCTGTAGATTTGTTCATGGGGATGGTCACTCATGTCTTAGTAAGGAGAAAACTTTGCAAGTTGGTTTCACCTGTGGATCAAGGGAAGAGTGAGAAAGCTGACACTGGAAGAAGAAGAAGTGGAAATAAAAAAGAATAGTTTCAATCTCCTTATCTAAAGGTGAGCCCTTGTTTTGCTTTTGATTTTGGAAGGAGGATCAGTCATGGAATAACACACCTGTGCAAATTTTTGCTTGGAAAATTGCAGCAGTTTCTTATGCGTACAAAATGAGACTGTTCTAAAAATCAAGCCCAATATCTAGATTATGATTTTAAATGTAGCAAACCCAGTAGTTGTTTGTAGTGAACACATTTTTCAGAGCTTAAATACTCATTATATATGTTTGTGGAATGTTCAACTGAGTGCTTTTCACTTGCTTTATATCCCTATGGAGCTGGAAAATAATAATTCTTGGAAATATTCAGAGGCACCAGAAATTCAAAAAAACAAAGTTCACCATTCATAAAGTTATGGAGAAATGCTTATCTCTTTTAAGGGAATTTTTAAAGAACCACTGCCCCCCACATACAGGTATTGGAGTTCTGGTCAGCAAACATTTAACAGATTCTATCTTTTTCAGGGACACTTTTAAACCACATTGCGGTCCTTGTATATGAACTTACACAAATTTTTCTTTTTATTATTTTTTTTCCCTGAATTGTGCCCTTATACAAATACTTGATCTTGATAAGAGTACTAATTTCTCAATTTCCACATATAATTGCTGTCTTGTGCTTGCAAAATTGAACAGCCAAATACTTGAGAACTAGGGCTGGATGATGAATTGAAAGTGTTTCAGCCTTTAACCCCTCATGTCTTTCAGTCCTGTCTACTTGCATAAAACTGACAAAACCACATTTTTATGGTTTGTTTTCTGTGCAGCAGATCTAAACCAGCTTTCTAGAGCAAAAGGAAAGTAGATCACATTCTGCTTCAATCAGTATCATAGTAGAGGGAATTTTGAATTACAGAAGCATTGTGTGTTATTGAAGGAGGTGTCATAAAGAGAAAATGCCCAGATTCTTTTTGCAAACCTGAGCTGAGCACAGAAGGCTGACAACATTGGGAAAAAATATTCTCCTTTCCTCTATGGAATTATATGGTCCTCTAGGAATTGCTTAGGAGGCCATTCAGTTTAGGGATTGCCACTCACTACATTCTGCTCTCAGATTCAGATGAGAGATTAATCACACAAATAATCCAGCCACCTCTGTATTATCTAATTTTTAAATCTAAGTTTCACATCAATTCATTGATATGAGACCATTTCTAGATGCCTTTTTTACCTGCCACCTTGGCCCTTTATTTATCTAGCCAGATTGACATTTGAACTGTGTAAGTAAAGATAGAGTAGCAAGGATGTTCTGATGCTCATTAGACAGAAAGAGAATTTCCAGCAGAAGTGTATACAATTTACAATAGCCCACAACTCAGACTGTCATCTCTTATCTGTTCCTTTTCACATTCGTGANACATTCGTGAGACCCTGCCTTTTCTGCTTTTTGTACTGTCAGCAGTTCCACTCATCTTTGATAAAAATAGCTAACTAAATTTGGGGAAAAAATCCCAATGGGGGAGAAATGCTGCAGATGCTGAACTGAAGCCACCTTCAAAGGAGGTTGAGATACATCTTTGAAATTAATGTTGCAAGCAATGTTTTGCAACTATATGTTACAAAGAGGTTAAACTGCACTAGGGAGAAAGTAGCAACAGAAGAAAAAAATGCAGCAGGAAGAAATAATTATTCCTATGAAAATAAAGAAGACTAAATGTATATAAATTACTTTTTGCGCCAGAGCTAAACAGGCCCCTTAGGAAGATAATAAAGGCCTCTTGAACCTCAGAGGCTTCTGGCTGCTTTCATATGCAGCTTCTTCTATAATACCTGTTTTGTTCAAATTAAAACTCATGCTCCTGTTGCCCATATAGAAATCTTTTCAAGCACATTGAAGGCACAGCTCTTGGGACAACAAGTGAGGTAAAGTATTCTGAAGAAATATTTTTTCCAAAGTGAATTTGTCTTTTTTTAACCCTATCCCGCAAACAAAAATCACAGCAAGAATTTTGGGATAAACATGTTTATCTTCAGAAGTGTGTAAGATGTGAATAAATATGCCTTGCTTTATCACTCAGAATTAATGGTATTGTTGTGTAAATGCAATTGACAGAGAATATTTGGGCTGAAGTACATTAGCTTATTTTACAGGCATGAGAGGAGTACAATATTAAGCATGTGTACAGTGGAAGATCTTTTTGAATAATGATGAAATTTGTGAAATTAATCATAGCCAGACTGAACAAATGAGTCCAACAATAAACTGTACATCATTATAGTAGTGTAGTTTAAATGGAGACCAACTGAGCTGGTTGAGTGCCAGCTGATGTTTTTGCTACAGGAGTTAGGAACAGACCACAGATTTAATTAATTTTTTTTTCCATAGTTATGTTTATTTTAAAATACACATCACACAATATGATAACAATTGAAAGGTATCTTTTACTGTTTGAAGAGCCCATATGAAAATGAAGGATGAGATAGTTTCATTAGAAGACAGTCATGATCTCATAAAGAGGGAAATGGTAGTCTGAATGATATGTATGAAAGATTTTCATCTCTGCAGAATTATACCTGGAGGAAGAAAACAAGGTACCAGAGCAATGACAAACCTGGTGGTGACAGCACTGGAAGTACTGTGGGATCATGCCTTTTGTCCAGATTGAGATGTTCTCTGGTGCCAGATTTTTGGTAAAGGACACTGTGTATTACAAGTATTTTAACATTCAGATATTTTTAAATGGAAACTACAGAAAATACAATGGTAGAACTGAAAGCTGCTCTAAACTGCAGAGATTGTGATTTAGGGTGGATGAGAAAGAATGTAATTTGTAAGATGATTCTCAGAAGCAGAATGCCAGCTAAAGTGAGGCGTTATCTGGAAGTGGTAGGAAGACTGAAGAACTGAAGAGATCACCCCACATTCCAGAAGTGTGCATAATTCCATCATGGTGCAATTTGACAGTACAAATGTGCAGTGGTGAAATACTTTGGGTAAAGATAAAAGGAATAGAAACCAAAAGGAGAAATAATAACAACCATCTGTTACACTTCAGAAGATCTGGAAAAGAGTGGGGGAAAAGAATTCCTTTTTTAATGCTGTGGGACGCTGCACTCCTGAGGAATGTTTACAACTGATGTATTTGCTGGTTAGCTAACCCAACAATCCTGCATCACTGAGAAGGTCTGTAAACTGCAGAAAACAGATTTTGGTAGCAGTGTTTAATTCTGCTTTTAAAGTAAAGGCCTACTGTGAGGGACTGGTGAAGAATCATTCTCTAGCAAAACACCACATGTTTTTGATGTAGTCACTTTTCTGAATTCCATCCATTTTTGGGTGGAATTTTTGACAAAGTTTTGATGACATGGCAGTCAGCTTAGGAGAGAAATGTGGTGTGACGAGATAAACATTTATCAAGTATTTGTTCTTGCCAAGGCAGGGCTTAACTGAATGGTTCTTTGAAAGGTCCAAATCACCTGAGCCTGAGACACTTCACAAATTGATAAAGTTCAAGGCGAATTTGAGCTTTGTCATATCACTGAGGACATTTGTCTGCCCTGAAATGGCACACACAGGTCAGGGCACTGCACAGCTGGAAAGGTGAACTATAAATAGAATGAAAGAGTGCTGATTTTCCAAATATACACTTGAAAGTGCTATTTTGCTTGAGTTCTAAAGAATGCTGAAACAGAAGTTTGAATCCTGTTTTTGCAAATTAGAGATTACGATTTGTTATCTTTTACTATTTGCAGAGTTCCAAAAAGTCTGATTGCAAGAGATAAAGTTTTCTCTGTCTGCTGTGAGACATCTCAAGTTGATTTATGAGATGACAAGTTGGCATTGGGTGAGAAGTGTTCATTGACAGAAAGAAAAACACTGTTATTTCTAAGAGAAGGTTAGAGCACAAATATATTCTTTTTTTGTTCACATGTTTTTACAAACCCCCAAGATAATCTGGTCAAGTTCTTCATCCACACCAGGGTCTCTGCTTCCTGTCCATAGATATTTAGCCCCACAAGGTATATGTTTCATTCCTGACCTATATTAAAATCTTCTCTTTATGTAGTTTGGTCAAAAATACAGAAAAGAGCACATTTTGCTAAAAGCAGGAGCAGAACACTCTAGATAATATTAGAGTTTTTTATTATGAATTTCTAAGTCTTGCTAAACAAAAATAAATAATTGAGCTATTTACAAAATTTCTTTTTAGCCCCCTTCAGTGCTAATCATACTGGAGCCCTCATTCAAGAACCTGCTGTGATGTGAGCAATGCTTCACAGGAAGAAATACCTTCATAAAGATACATGCTTGACTGGTCTGATTAATTCTTATCATCATAAAATTCATAACCAAGACAAAATTAACCTGGAACACTAATGAAAAATATGAAAGGACAGTTTTTCCTTTTTTCATTTAAGAAACCTCTTGTTTCTTAAATGAAAAAATGCAACTGTTAAATGCAACTGTTTCCAGGGTTTTCTGAAATACAAAATTATGTGAGTGAAAGGCCAAGGATTTTCCTAAGTGAAACCAATAGAGTGTTGCAATTATCATTTTCCCAGTTAATTCATGTGTCTCTGGAAATCAAAGTATGCTCTTCTAAAAGACAATGTGTTAAAGGAGGAGTGAATTCTTAAAGGTACTTTGAGTGTCTTCAAGTTATTTATGTGGGAAGAAAGCTTTCAGTAGCAGAGAGGTAGTAACAACTACAACTAATAGTTTTCAGAAAACAAGCAGACATGAACTTTGCAAGTCCAATATTGCACACAACATTCATAAACTTTATGATAATAAGCACAGCAAAAGGGAGTTTGTCGCTATTAGAATTTGTTTAAAATTCTCCCATAAATTACACTAAGCAGAAATATTGGTTTGTATCACAAATCCCTCTCAGGCACCGCTTTATCTCAGATTCCTCAAAAGCACTAACCTACATGACCTTTGTGTGAGTCTCAGATGACTCCAATTATTCTGCTGTGAGCTCTGATTCTTTCACACAGTCTGACCTTAACTTTAAAAAATTGAAGAGGGAGGAGGTCTGGGGGAAATGAAAGCTGTATCACGTGGCCTGACCACACTTTGTACCCTCTGAGACAGGCCATCGAAATCTTGGAGAGGTAGAGGGAGGGAATTTATCTCCCAAATCTGTAGATATCAAGAGGAATGGAGTTCCACCACACTGAGGTCAGCTGTGCAAAAGCACCGTATTTTGACACAGTCAACTTAAAAAGAGATGGGAGAGCAAAGATAAATGAGAAACAGAAAGTAGGTTACGAAAGGAAGCAAAAATGTGGACCAGGTTATGCAAGAACAGAGGGGTCAAGGCTTGAAGAACCTTGAAAGTTATCGCTAAAATCCTGAACTCACATCTCAATTTCAGAGGGAACCAATATTGTGGTGTGAACAAGGGGTCAGCATAGTAACAGCAGGGGCAGCAGCAGTGGAATGAAAGTGAGATAGGATGCTTTGATAAAACATGTGTTGCTGATGCAAACCCTCAAATCAATGCCACTTCTATGCAGAAATTTGAGGCCAGGTCCAGATCCCACCTAACTTTCTAGCAAAACTTCCACCCCGTTCACCAAGGTTACATTTTGGCTCCTGAATTTAAATAAAGTTAGATACCAGAGAGCTGTGAACACACAACAATACACACTTCAGTGTGCATCACTTCAAGGTTTAGCTACAGGATTCTTTTATAAGGGTTTGTGTGCTTTTGACCTGACAAAATGCCTCAAGTAGAAAACTGTCCTCTGTATGACTTGTTAATCTGTGACCAAAAAAACTCAGGATGATGGACAATTCGGAACTTAAGTTTTAGCTGGAATTGGGAGGAGAAGAATTTTTCCTGCTCTGTGTGAATTTCCACTATTTCAAAGACTCTTCTTGTCTAAAAACAGATGGAAAAATCAAAATGCATTTATAAACAGGAATAATATAGTTTAAAGGGTAATTGGAGTGCACTAGCTAGAAATATTGCAATAGGCTCACCATGCCTGCTTTCAATTCTGACCTTATGGGTTTTAGATTTTTTTTTGTTTGTTTTTAATACTTCAAGTAACTCAAAATTTGAAATTTAAAAAATGCTGAGAAAATGTGAAAAAAATTTTTTGATGGTTTCAAAACCTTCTAAGGCATTCTTTAAAAAGAAAAATAAATGAAACTTGCTATTCTGTAGGTAGGTAACTAGATCAGCATTTTCCCTTGAAAGGTCTTATTCTAAACCATTTTCACTTGATCTTGACTTTCAGCCAAAACTCAGACCTTAAAATAAATGACCAAATTTGGGATTGCCCTAGACCCACAATCTAAAACACCTTCCTCCACTGTCAAAGCTGCTATCCTGTTACAGAAGAGCTGCCCATTTGTGTATGACTGGGAGGTAAGTTGCCCAGGCACAGGTGCCACATGCTGACAATTACCTTTTGCCTACCCCTGTGTTTGGTAATCCTGCTTTTGATGGAAGGCAGGATGAGTCATTTCTATGCCTAAAGTGCACAGGAACTGTGGCTGCCAGACATAAGGCCAGGACATGCCACTGTCTGGCCTCTCCATGGCAAGCAGGCTCTAACCACCTCAGAATCACTCCCCAAAACATTCACATTGGGCAATGCATCATTCTAGCTCACATTCCTTTCCTGTGACAACCTGGCTGAGGAGGGAAATGCCTTTGGCTCCGAGTGGTGGGAAGCACACTTGCCTAAGCAAATATGTGTAGACATTGCTTATTTGAATCTAATTTTTGTTATTCCTTTTTGCTTTATTTATCAACTCCTGCTCCAAGAAAAGGATTCTGATTTCACTGATGTTTAACTTAAATACAACTTCAAAGTTAGATTAGCAGTATCTAATCTATACTTTTGCCCCATTTTATATCTTAAACTGAGCTTACTAGAGACAGGGAATGTTTATACTGAATTGTCATATTATGCAAATAAAACAAAAGGGGCCAGATTGTGGTTCAGAGTTCACGAATGCTTTGGGGAAGGTAAAGAAGATAAAACACCAGTTTTACTTGAGTAGCAAAAAGCCATTGTCAGTACTCCCTCTGAAGAAGAAGGAGGGGAAGGATATTGAGGAGAGTGCACTGTGCTCCATAAATCCTGCTTGGATGTTTCACTGCAGGTTGGCCTGTCCTCATGCTCTCTGTGGTGGATGTGTGTAAATAGCTCTGATGTGATGTAGAAAAATACTGTCAAATCAGGATTGCCAGCATCCAACTCATCATAAGATGTTAAGAAAGAAATAATTAATTTTGAGGAATAACTTATATATATATTTAACATATATTCCCTTCCCCCCCCTTTTTGTGTTAAGTAGTACAGATTATGACAGTAACACAATGAGCTGACTTGGTTAATGGGGTGACCATCCTTGCATTTCTTGCTAAAGAGTTTAAAATGCATTTTAAAGCATTGTGATTCAACTATAAAAGCAGAAAAAAATTTGAACTGTTTGAAGCTATAGTCACTGTGAAAAGTTAGGTGGATTCTTGCTCCAAAATATTTTTAATTGGGACATCTCATCTGTTACAAACTTAAGAGTTGGCAAAAAAGAGACCTTTGAAGAAAATAGATAACAATAGTTAGAAATACTTAAGTTGTATTTTTTAAACTAGAAATAGTAACAAATCAGCCAGAGCATGTGGTTCTCACTTCAGAGTTATATAGGAAGTTAACTATGAAAGGATTGAACTATTAATTTTGGCATCCAGTCTTCTAAAACTTCCCCCTTGCTTATGAAAAGAAAATGATGCAGTTTGAGTAAAAAAAAAAAAAACTTGATGCAGGAGTTGAGGATATACAAATCTTAGCAAATCTGACAAGTGCATTTAGCAAATTGGTGGTAGCTGTAATAAAGAATAGAAACAATGAACATATATAAATATGATTGCTATCATAGAGAACAGAACCACTGAACATACTTACATATGATTTAGTAAGGACAAAGGCCTTGTGTTTATACAGGGAATTATTCTTAAAAATTGTAGATTTCTTTGAAGGAGCCAACAATCTGTCAATATTGGAAAGGAAAATCTTATTGGTATGTTCTGCTGGGTTTTCCAGAAATATTTTCAGGAAGTTCTCATCAAGTGCTTTTAAGGAAATAAAATGCTGTGGCGCAAAAGAAAGGGTGCTAGCATGTCTAAATAGAAAGTTTGGAGGTAGAAAATAAAACAAAAGGTTTATTTGTTGGCTTTCCTGGCTGATGCACCAGTGGAAACCCACAGAGATCATTGGTGAACTCTGTGCTTTCAAATACATACAGGTCTGGTTAAGGGAGTCAACAAAATGAGGTGACACAGCTTCATTAAACAGAACTAGCAATTCAGGGTAGTTTTAAAAGGATCTTAATGTTCTGGCTGAATTAAAAAAATAGTAGATACCATTCCATGGGAGAAGATGTAAACTGATGCACCTGGGGTTGACTCTGGAATTCATGCTTGGAATTACTAAGAGAAGGATAGAAAGTACTTTGTAAGTCTGTGAGTTCGACATATCTGGAAGACTGCATATGTTCTTATCCCCTGCCACTCAGAAAGGGTAGACCAGAGCTAGAAAATGTTGATAGGCTAATGTTGTTAAAAGCTATGAAATAGTTTCCATATCAAGATTGACTACATAAACTTGGTATACCTAGTGGGAAAAGATTTGCCTGAGGAAGGAGGGAACAGAAATCTATGAATGGTGAGTACCGTGAGGGAGGGAGCACAAACAGGGCCATGGAATAGCAGGTTTGACAAAAATAAAGCAGGGCTTTTTCACAGAAAGTGTAGTTATATTGTTGATGGCATTAGCAGAAGCATCTGAGGATGCCAGAAGTTTCCGTGGCTTCAGAAGGAATTAAATAAATCCACAGAAGAGGAGGAATCCATTGAGGGATGTAGAACACAAAGATACTGGTTTTGGCTCAGAAAATATTGCAGGTCATAGAGTGCCCAAAGCCAGGGGGACATTACTGCATGCTTGTCCTCATTTACATGCTTCCCCAGCCTCTCTTGGCCACTGCTGGAGGCAGGATGTGGAACCAAAGGCTCCCAAGTGGGACCTGCCACCATTGTTATGTGCCTGTGCCTGCTTCCCCTCTGCCACAGCTTGGAAACTGCTTCTGCTGAGGTGTCTGGAGCAGCTGCAAGTGTTGGGGACAGAGAAAGGATATAAATTCCCAGCATCCATGTTTGCCTTTGTTTTTCCCACTCTAATAACAGCCTTAAGGGCTGACTTCTTATCAGGCCACCTCTGGTAGGTGTAGCCCAGCTCTGAACCCTGATATTTGAGGTGGTAATTTTCCATTTTGTCTGTTTTACAAGAAGCTCTGCATGAGCTTGTCCTGTGCTTGGGACCTTTCCTAGCCAGTAGACCTGACTGGCAGAGTCATTCACACTTGCTGAGCAATTTTAGCACTCAGCATGGAAACCCTCAGAAAGACATTCAGGAGTTTCCAGTCAAACATATAAGTTACTCCAGGATCTACTGGAACTTGGCCTGGTCTTACTCAACCAAGCAAAGTCAGGCCAAGCCAAGCAAATAAACAGTCCTTTTCAAAATATATCCTGAGTCTTCAGGTGCAGGCTTGAACTCCGGACAAATAGGAAGTAGCTCCTTTTTTTTACTGAAATAGTGTGACTTTTGGGGTAATAGTATAAACCAGAATTTTTTAGGGGACTGAAATTGATTGCAAATATGAGTCACCCAAAGTTAAATTCAGATGAATAAAGAGTAAAACAGATATTGTAATAAAAAAAGGATAATTTAATTCCTGAATTTTCTGAAGGAAAAAAAAATTCATTTTGGAAATGCTAGAATGTTTACTTTTGATGTTTGTAAAAGAAACATATTTTTTAGTATTTAATAATGGTTCACTGAAAGAGAAAGGTTTTAAAATGAAAGCAAAAGTCATTACAGATTAGCTTGAGTCTAAAAAAATCCCTAAAAGTATCACTTAAAATGTCTATTTTGATTCAAACTCAACTGATTATATTTTGTTTTCCTTTTTCTTTAGTGACTGGACCAAAAAACCCCTACTTGTTGGTCTAGCTCTAATTTGTGTTGTATTATGAGAGTTTTATAAAGTGATTCACACTAAATTGAATGCATTCATAGTAAATCATAGCTGCATTTTCCAGCAAGAGTAAATACTGTTTTTTATCTTTGTTTGCAAATAGTGGTTACTGCCCTATGAATATCAATGAGGAAGGATAGAAAGGAGAAGTTCAAAAATTTAAATTTGCACAGTTATTGAAGCTTCTTGTTTTAAGTGCTTAATGCCGATTAATGCAGATGCCACATTTTTCCTTTCTTCTTCATGATAGTTTTGACTTCCTCAGCTTAAAGAAAACATTCAGAAGAAATCAGTTTCCTTTTTCTCCCCCCTCTTTTCTCTTTTCTTCTTTTTAAACTGGCTATGGCTTCCCTAATTCTTCTTTTTCTTTGAATCCTTCAGTGCTGATAAATACTTTTAAACTAAAATTTGTTTAATGACTTCACAGAAAATTTTCTTTGTTGATTCCTTTTTAAAAAGGGAGTTTATTTTAACAGAAGAATAACTGACTTTTTGTGTAATCATTCACATCAGTGGGTGCTTGCGAAAAGGCCTGCACAAATGAAATGCTGTCTCTAATCTCACTTGGCCATGCAGAGGAGTGAGCTCCTCACATGTTTATTTGCAAGTTGATTTGAGGGAGAGCTGTGAGTGAAAGAGGCTTCCCTGTGGGACTGTGAAGCCCCATGAGCCAGAGCTGCTATTGATTTTTTCCTCTAGCTAGATAACTGTGAGGACATGAAGTGGCACAAGCCCAGAGAACATGTTAGTCCCCACACACATTATTAGCAAGGACTTTCTCTCCCTATACATGGTACTTCTGGCTGAGCAAAGTCCCCTTTTCCACCTTCCCTTGGAGCAGCAGATGTCTGGCACTGCTATTGGGTACTGTGCTGGTTTATTGCTGGTATGTCAATAATGAGTGATGGTTTCCTCTCACAGAAGCCTCTTGGCAAGAACATAACATAGGCCAAAAACCATTCTTTCAGCCCAAGACCAAATGGTATGGCACTCAGTGCACTTGTTCTCCTCCCACTCAAAACAGGGTGGCTTCACTCCTGCCATCCTGTCTTCAGCTCCTTATCCCTTGAACGATGCCCAGCCCAGGAGAATGTTCTGCACCCTCTTTATGGGCAGGCCAGTGCTTCATCCCATGGCCTGTCCCTTTACATTCATGGATGTGGTCATTGTGATTAGAGCTACAGGAAGGGCTGGTCCTTTGGCCTCTGCTATACCATGCAGAGGGATGTAGCAGAATGCATCTTCCTTTATAAAAGCTGGAGGTATTTTCACAGATGAGCAATACCTGACACCATCATGATTATAAATTGCCATTTTATTGTGTCAGCCAAGAGCTATGGCCCAAAGGAAACCAGATATGACCTCTATCTGTCCTAAGCAATTTATAATTTAAATGCCCTGATCCTATGCTGTCTTCTGTGAGGTGTGCAGTATATATTTACATTAGGTCTTTACTCAGACTTATCTTCAGAGTTTATCAACCTTTGTCAGGGTGCTGAGAGTCTCTTTGAAGACAGGACAGCTTCTAGAGAGAGATATGCAGAGCATGAGCTCATTAGAACTCCTGAACCACCATTTTAGTTTACACCAGAAAGTTTACTCTTAGTTTCAGACTCATGCATCACTGTTCCAAAATATGTATTGTCATATTTAATATTCATCTACTTTAATATTTCTTGCTGTCTATAGTCTTTGCATTTTTATTTACTTGAATGTTGGTCATTGAGATTTCCTTTTCAGCCCCTATGAAAGTTAGGAATTTTCACTTCTCTTTTCCTCCTCTTTTCAACAGTGAAGGTTGTCTTCAACCATTTAGTTTACATACATTTTAGTTTGTGATGATTTCCTGATATAGTTTTTTAAAAAGTATAACCTATTGTTGGTGTGGAAAAATATTGCAGATTTTATTCCCCTGAGTGATGTTTATGCAAACATATCTATTGTACACCTGTATCTTGTTGGTATCGCTGACATGGCTGAACGAGGGAGAGCCATTCACATGAAAAGTCTGTGCAATCAAGTCTGCAGTTACCATCACTGAGAGACATTAAAGTCTGCAATAGGGAAGACATTTTCTTTTCACAACACATTTCCAAACTGAAAGTGGCACATAGTAATTTTCTGTTGTTGGGCTGTGTTAGTTTCTGGTGTAGTCTCATAAAACATTGTAGTATTACACCAAGAAGGAATTTAGAGCCCCAACTTGAAATTTCAGTTTTGCTTCACAGCACTATAAATTACAGTTGTCTGGCATAAGCATCAGTGGAAACACTAATTTCTTAAAATGAAATGTATGTTGTTTTGTACAAGGAGGTCACACAGCTCTACTTAATTTTTTTGTGATTGTTTATCTTAAACATCCAAGCAGGAATAGCAGACCATGCCATAGACATGGAAATACTTTAATGGCCACAGCAATGAACGATTTAGTGCAGGTTATCTGAGAGATATGTTCACATTTTGCATTTTAAACATTGCCGTGTTGTCTGAAAATTCTGGGACATGTCTGTGAACAACTCCAGAGGGCCCCTGCCGGAAGCACAGGAAAGTAATGGCAATTTGGAATAACAAACACTAATTTTCAGTTTGTGAAGGATGACTTCAGTGCATTATGGGTTATTATGTTATTATGTATAGTATAGTTAAGCTTAGGGGCTTCAATGAATTTGGCACCTCATTAAACAAGGCATGGTAGAAGCACATAATGAGAGACAATCTTTTCTGAAAATGTTGCTTATAATCTGGAAGACAAGAGTGAAAGAGAAGCACAGAAAAATGAAGCCTGTGAAGTACATGGTGCAGATCAGTGTCTGAGTCAACAATATATTCTTTATTTGAATCCCACTGCCATATTCATGAGATTAAATCTAAGCATTGGGGAAAAAAAGCTTTATATTCTGTAATCATAGGAATAAATAACATGGAGTGGCCATGATTGCAAATAAGTTAGTTCAACTTTGGAACTTTCTATATAAAAATTGATGGATTTTGCCACTTCTAATCCCAGCATAAGCATTTCTTGTGCATTATGCACAATGTTGCTGCCAGCTACATGGAGAGCACAGGGAAACTTACTCATGGAAAGCTGAAGGAATTTCCACCACTGTTCCACTGGCTGGCATTGTCTTTTTTTTTCTGGGTATATTGTCATACTGAGGGATTCAGCCACAACATAAATAATGAAAACATTCCCAGTACATCTGAAAAAAAAGTAGACATGCTCTCGTCTTGCTAAAATATCATTCCCCTGCATAGAGTAGTGCAGTAAAAGCAGTGTCACATTACTTTAACAGAAGCACTTAACATTTTTACTGACAGAATCTAAAGCATGTGGTTATGGAGTGTGAAATCCTCATTAAAATTCCACAAGGAAAATCAGTTGAATAAATATCCAGTAATTGTCACAGTGCCCTCATTGCTGTAGTTTTACAATACAATAATTCCCTTCATTGACCAGCTTCATTCTCATATCATATAGAGAGCTCAGATTCTTGTTCAAGAATTTATTACCCATTCTGATCTTTCTAACTTCAAAGCTGTACAAATATGCTGCCATAACTGTGGTCATACCAGTGCATTTATGGAGCTTCCCTGTGCTACTCCTCTGGAGCAGTGGCGGTTGCCTCTCCCTGCACACCTTTCCCACTTTCCCCTTCACATGGTGCACACAGAGAATGTGGATGAGGCCAGTCAGGTTCTGAAGTAGGCTGATGAACCAGAAATGGGAAACACCACCAATTTTATTCACCATGTTTAAGTCCTCTTTGGGTTTCTGCCTTTGCTTGTCTCCTCTACAGAGAGGATTTCTGCAGAGCACACTGTGCTGTTGGACCATGGAGGCCCAAAGTGAAGGGATGGGTTACTGAGCAATGGGTGTGCCCTCCTTACCAAACGCTCCTGGAATGGGTGAAGATTTGAGGGAAAACTTCAGTACCTTGAAGTAAGTCTTAGAGTTTCTTCAAAAGTGAAAAAGAATGACCAAACCCTGCTCCTGGATGAAGGATATTGGAGAAATTTGGTATGTGTGAGTGTGTCCAGTATTAACTCTTCCAGCTATTAAATTTAATGAGCAGAAGTATGTCTTTACCTTAAACCTGTCACTATTTTAAAGTGCTTGGCAGTTCAAAAGGACCAGAGGAGAGGAGAGAGGTATTGAATGTATCTTAAAAATGCTGCTGGCTTCCCCAGTGGCAAATGATTCTTGTTTTAGTTAAACTGGAAAATATTTAAATCCTTCATCTCTCCAAGCTGTTATGCAAATGTCTCTGCATGTTGCAGAGGTAAGAGTTCTTAGCTATATGACTCTAATAACATGAGGCTCTCAAGAGAAAATTCACAAAAGCCTAATTTTAAAACATTTTTGCTGCCAAAATTGCTAAATCTTTGAACAAGGAAACATTATTAAAAATCTGATACTCTATGAAAAATGAGTGTTTTAAAAATTGGAGGCCAAACCCCATTGCTAGAACATGAAATAGATTCTTGTCTAAAGATGCAAACCTGCACTGAGCTTTAACTGTTGAGTAGCAAGATTCTGCCTCTAGTCTGGGCTTGACTACTCCAGAAAATTCAGTAGTGGACATACCGGGATCTGCCAGTCCAAATAATTGACTCTAGGACTGTTGTGAATTCATACACAAATGGATCTAGTTATGCACATATGTAAATAGGTAAGTGTTCAAACACAAAATTGCTGTATTTTTCTACATGTTTTAACCAGAAGGTGGCATTGTGTCATATCTTTTGCAAATAGACGACCTTTGTTTTATTTTTATTTTTCCTTTATAGGACTTGGACTTCAGAAACAACACTAGCATGTTTTTCTCTTTTGTTGTTTTGGGGGGATTTATTTATTTTTACAGATGTGATGAATGGTTACACATACATGCATGTTTCATCCTCACTGCAAATGTGTTCTTTGTTGACAGTCTGATGCTCATGTTATAGTTTCATTATCCAGATACATTTCTGGTCAAAACACACTGAAGAACTTTATCTAGAATACTGCCTGTATATACTCTGTTATGAAATGTTATTTCAGTTCACAGCTATGTTTGAAATAATTTATAGTGATGCCAATAGAAATGACATTGTGTTAATTCACAACCAGGACAATTGCATACCACTGAAGTATAAATCTCTTTCATTTGGTGACTTAATGAATCTGTTCTCCTAGAACAGATGCTATATCTAACAGATACAGTGCCTGGTAGGAGCCAGAAACCAAAACAGGTATTGAAATGGTCTGAATGAGTGGGAGAGATTTACATTTTACAAACTGATTAATCAGAGTCCTCAGAGGTTTGAGAGGTATCTGAAGTCATGAAGGAAGGCCATATGTTTTAAAACATGTGTTCATGTGTGTGTATGATTTTTGAAAGGAATGGTATTGGCACATCCTGTCGATCAGGTGTCATGCTCCATGTAGTTCATGCACTCATGTAAATTGTGGGAGAAGATTTCTAAAGGGGATGACAGCCTCCAAAATTGGATCAGTCTCTTCAGCTACCATGTGCAATGGCTTCTCCTCTGACTCTGTGCTAATTTTAGTTGTGTCCAGTGTAGTATGAGCAGCAGTCCATTAGAAGCCACACAGCAACCAGGCATAACAGGTTGACAGTTTCTTATCATCTGAACCGATCCACTCTCCTCCTATTTTATCCATTCTTAATCAGGCTTTTCTGCTGACAGTCTGCTGAGCTGCAGACCTACCCCATACAGGAAGAAAGCATCTGTCTGAAAGTACTGATTTTCAATAGCAACGTGTCTGGTGCTGTGCTAGAATAGTTTCATATCAAAATTGATATAGGACAGTATCTGAAAGTGAAATGTATTTAACCTTTTGATGGTCCCATCACCAGCATCTTTGCTTTTCACACTGGGAAAGACATATGATTCTGTGGTTTAATTCTGCATGTATGTATGTATGGAGTCAGGGGCAGTACATAATGACATTCATCCAAACCTTTCAAATCCAGCCAGGAGCAAGAAGGTGTAGGTGTCAAAATCAGAAATGCTATTGCCCTAACCTTGCAAAGAGTCTGTGAACAATATGGCTGATTAAGGTTTCTGACTTTCAGAAATAGCAGCTTGACTCACCACAAGGGACTCACAAATGCTTTTAGAAACAGCCATTATGTTCATCTCCTTAACCAATGATTAGCAAATCATGTTGACTCTTTGACACAGAAATATCCCTGCAGCAGCACATAACAACAGGTTTGATGTTTTCCTGTGCTGTAGATGGCTGCAAATCTACAATGTCCAGTGCAATCCAAGATATTACTCTAATACAGTTAGGACACCTCCTGATACTATACTGCATAAGCTTGAAAATGCTGGCTTGGTCTGTAGTTATTATTTTGGGGAACAACTACAGGTACTGCCAAACCCTAGAATCTGTGGATTGCGTGCTTTCATTGTATATCAGTACTGAACCAAACCTTCTATCTGTATTCTGGAGAGTACTGCAAGCACACAGCTAAGACCTTTCCATTTCTAATTATATGATAGAAAAGGTCATGAGACAGATGAGAAACCATATTCAATCAATACCAGACAGATTTTTTTTCCCCCACCGATTTTGGAAAGTATTTCCATGGTTAGTAACACTCTGGGATACCTAGAGAAAAAACAGCAAACTGGTGTTCCTGTAAGCATATTTATTTGGCATTTTGCTTCACTGAGCATAGAAGTCATCTGGCCAAACTTAATTTTTTTCTAAGGGACCATCTCAAAAAGACCTGTAATACAAAAGAAAAAACAATCTGCAAATTCTTCCTTGAAATGTGGCCTTTCCTGCCTAGTTAGAGAATGAAATCGATACACAGCTGCAGATTTGTTGACCTGCACATGAGATTGAAACTATAATATGAAAAAGCGAAATTCTTTTGTGATGATAGGTTTTCCTCTGTTTAGATACCAGTAGTGGGAACAATATAATGACTGTAAGGATCTGCAGACCCCGGTATAGTATTAGAGAATGTCATATTGAGAAAGGGCATATGTTCCCTACATCACTGCTTCTTAATCTTCTCAGGTTTTCACAAAGAAATCATATTAATCAAATCTGCTTTCAGCTATATAAGAGTGTAGTTTGAATGGTTCACAGCTTAGGAAGGAATTGAATGTAGAAAGAAACACTGGATAGAAATAAGCCCAAAACTTAAAATAACTTGCTGTTATCAGTATCTTACTTTATCATTCTGAATAGATGTGACAATTTTCACCAGAAATCTCTGAAACTGCCCCATACTGTGGCTGTGGAGTGGTCCATGAAGGCGATACAGGAGCAGGGGAATTGCCTGCTCATGAAATCAGAATGATGAGCCATCTGCTACTGGCTTGAAAAGAAAAAAAAACAAAACAAAATAAACCAAACAAAAGATCCTACCCAGAAATACATCAGCAAGGGGCAGAATTCTGCCTGGCACTGAAAAGACACTCTGCTCTCCTACCTCATTTGAAAAATCTGCTGGGGACTTTGAGGAAGATTGGGCTGCATATCTATAAGGTGATGATTTTGTTACAGTCTAGCTCCTTTTCTAATATCCCAGTGAGGACGAAGTGAGGGGGCAGAGAGGGGAGGAGATGAGGACATCCCTTCATTCTATGCAGCAGAAGGATGGGTCAGGAAGGAAAGTGCTTGGCCCTCTGAAATGATCAGGAGAAGCTGGTGCACTCCTCCATATTTGGGGGCTGTCTAGGATTCTTCATGCTTTTATAAAACAGGGGAACCTTCCCGTCTCCCTTGTGCCGCCTTCTCATTTTGGGTTGTTTTGGAGACAGTCTCAAACCTGTGGAAATACATTGTTTTATTAAATATACCAGATAAACCCCACAACATTTGTATGTGGTTTCCTTGTAGTGTTTAGTATTTACCTGGCACAACTTTGTGTTTGGCACCTTTCTGACTACTTGATCCCTGTGCCCAAAACCAGATGTTCTGATGATTCAGTCTTGTTCTCATTGAAATGGGGATTCTTGTTGCCACCTTTGGATATGAAGAACAGGGAGAGCATGAGGGTGCACTCTTTTCTTCTCTGCTGAATTTGAATATCAGACTTCTAGTTAGATGATCATCATATCACAAAATAAACTGAGATAGAAATGACAGAATGTTGGTTTTGGCAATAGGATCTGAGAAGCACTTCTCTGTCACTTAAAACAAAAGGAACAGGTTTTCTTTGGAAGGCAAAATATATTTAATTCTAGAAAAAATTTCCACAAATAAAAAAGAGGCAGCAAAATAATGAGTATTATATTTTAAATTGCTGCCAGAAAAACAGGATATTCCTGAGGTCTTTCTGAACATGTCTACTTCTGTCTGGACTCTGGAGAAAATCTACTAATAGCAAAGGCATGACATTAGATTACAACCACAAAATTGCAGTCTTAAGACTGTAAAGAAAGTGAGTTAAGTCTATACCATTTCTTATTTGTATTATAATCCCTTCCATAAGAATAGCCTTTCCTGGAATTATTGAAAAGGAAATTCTCTCTTGCTCGTAAATGTAATTTTATTATTCCTCTCACTATATTTGTAAAGATAGCTGAAAATGTTTAGCTTACCACTTTTCAGAATGCTGTCCAAATCTGAGGGTGGCTGCTATAAAGGGAATCTAGTATAGGCTAATGATTATTATGCTGTGTTATTTGAAATCAGAAGTGTTTAATTATGTACAACACATGTTAAAGTCATACTTCTAAGGAGGAATGAGATTTGCAGTCTATGGGGCTTGCAGATGATCAGAGAATCAAGCTGTAAGACCTCTGTCTGCTCTGATTTCTGTTGGTATTGACCACTTTTGTATCCCATGGAATTCCTTGCTCATGACAGGAAGACAACCTTCAGATTTGCATATTTGCTATATGGAATAGAATGGCTATCAGTAAAACAGGGGAATACATGCATACCCAAAAAACGAATTAAACAACAACATCATCTCACAGAAGAACTGTAGGTGGAGAAGTGACTGAGAGCAGCCCTGCAGAGAAAGACTTGGGAGTGATGGTTGGTGAAAAACTCAACACGAGCCAGCAGTGTGCACTCACAGCCCAGAAAACCAGAGGAATCCTGGGCTGCATCCAAAGGAGTGTGGGCAGCAGGCTGAGGGAGGGGATTCTGCCCCTCTCCTCTGCTCTTGTGAGACCCCACCTGGAACACTGTGTGCAGTCCTGGTGCCCCCAATGTAAGAAGGAGATGGAGCTGTTGGAGCATGTCCAGAGGAGGCCACAAAGTTGATAAGAGAACTGAAGCACCTGCCCTATGAAGACAGGCTGAGAAAGTTTGGGCTCTTCAGCCTGGAGAAGGGAAGGTTGAGTGAAGACCTCATGGTGACTTTCCAGTGTCTGAAGGGACCCTACAGGGAAGCCAGAGTTAGACCCTTCATCAGGAACCACAGTGACAGGACAAGGGGGAGGGGCTTCAGACTCAAAGACAGTAGGTTTAGATTAGATGTTAGGAACAAATTCTTTACAGGGTAGTGAGGGTGGTGAGGCACTGGAGCAGGTTGCCCAGAGATGTTGTAGATGCCCCAGTGCACCAGAACAGGTTGCTCAGAAAAGCTGTGGATGCCCCAGCCCTTGCAGTGTTCAAGGCCAGGTTGGACTGGTACTTGGAGCAACCAGGTCTAGAGGCAGGTGTCCCCACCCATGGCTGGGGGTTGGAATTCGATGATCTCAGAAGTCTCTTCAAACCCAAACCATTCTACGATTCTATAATTTTTTCCTTCAGTAAGTCCCAATTCTCATGATAGTGAGAGAGGAGTTACTTATTGTAGTTAAGGCAAGATGTGTACAACACAGTTTATAGCTGTCAGTTAAGTCTCATGATGGGGGAGCAGGAGAGGCTGTGGGCCTCAGAAGTGTACAGCACTGTTTGCTTTGAAACAATCACTCAGACACAAATGACTCTCTGTGAGGTGCTGGAAGTCATGCTGGTTGGCATAGCACTCAGCAGTCTAACAGCCTCAAGCTCCATGCAGGAAAAAAAAGACAAATTTTTCACTGGAATCATAAAAAGTGAAGAGAGGAACATGCTGCTCAGATTGCCTTTTTGATGCTATTGGAAATCAGCCTACCTAGAAATTGCACTAGACAATCTGAGGTGAGCTATGATGTTTCAAAAGTACTGATTGAAGGAGATGATGTAGCTTGCTCACATAGAGTCAAGCTTGCCGGCATGTTAAAGTCACTGGCTGAAAAAATAGAAAAAACCTATTTGATTTGGGAGAAAAGATGGAATTGAATTTGCATTGGAATTATTTACGTTATAATCACTGGCTTTGGATGGCTAGCTGATACACAAAGATGAGCAGTGGAGGCAATTTAGCAGAAAACCATGATTCCATTTTATGTGACTCTTCAATCTGCTTTTTGCCCAGAGAAGAGGTTGAGAGTTGAAGCTGACTCTTTTCAGAGTTTTACTGAGTGCAACACTGCTGGCAGCTGTGGAGGGGGGCTGAACTCATCCAGGTGCCATGTCTTTCCTAGCACTTTGTGATGGTGGTGGTGAAAAGCAAAGGGTTTGGGATGTTCTCATTCCAGGTATACCATGTGCAGTGTAGTGTGTGTATAGATAGATTCACCAGTGAAATTGACAGTTTCCCCAGCAAAAGTATAATCATGACAGGCTGCCATCTCTCTGCATGCTTCCATTTGGACTCACTCCAGCTCTTTCTATAGCAGAGATGACTTGTTACAGAGATAAAACTATGTGTTCATATCCTTCTTGATGCAGCACTTGACTCCTCATTGCTCAGCACGAGATACTGTCATTGGCTGTTTTATTTGTCACATAAGGGCAGCGGAGGGAATTGGCTAATGTGACTATGCTTCAGAAAACTTTGAGCTCTCTTAGGTGAACATATGAGCCAGACAAAAATCCAGAGGAGGAGGACATAACATTTCTGGACTCTTCTTTAGGTGGGAGTAAGTCTCCATCTGAGCTGAGATTTTTTGGGTGTCTGATCCTTATGGTAGGATGGACTAAGAAGTGGACACTCATGAAGTACAGAGGCTGCACACTCCCCCTCCCCCCCAACAAAAGGTTAGAAAATTTAAACCAAATTTTTTTTTTTTTGCAATTCAGAATGAAAAGATGAAATTATTTTATAGATAGCCAAACACAGTATATTAAACAAGGGAATCAGGTACAGCTCTTTTCATGACTGCTAAAGTCCTCTGTCCCAAGAAGACTTTCCTCCCAGGCAGCTTTGCAGAAAGTACATAGTAGGCAGAGGTAACTTTGTACCTGTTGTCTTTCTTCTGCTTTTTCTCTGTGGAACTGGTATTAATCACTGTCAAATGCAGGATACTGGGCTGATAGAGTCTTTGCTCTGACTCAGTGGTGTTCTGAAGTTATATTTTTATGAATCTCAGTTTCCATACCAACCCCTTGATGTTGCATGCTCTTGGGAAATGCTTGCTGCGGACATGGTTTTCTAGCAACTGAAACCTGGGACTCTCTTACATAAACTTTATAGATCTCTCATTTTCTGAATCTCTGCCTATCTCCTCATGCAAGTCTACTTTCCCACCTTTCTTTTTATTCCTGCCATTGCATCCTCTAAAATGCTAGGTGTCCTGCTCCTTTTCCAGATATATTCCTGAATGTTGTTAATATTTTTTTGCCTCTGTTTCCATCTCAAGGAATTCACCTGTATCACTCAAGGCCACCTATCTTGGTGAATAGTATATTAGATTGTTGCCCATCATGTTCTTCACCAGAACCAGGACTAGTTTTGATTCCTTCGTGTACCCACTAAACACAGTACAGTTAGAACATATTGTTTTCTGTATTCAGAGCAGCACATTGCCCTAACCTAAATGCTACAGCTTACTATGTTTTGAATGGCTGGTTACCCTTCCTCTTTGTCACAGGTGGCCAAGTTTGTAAAAATTTGAAGAAAAAGAATTGTAAGCACACTAAAATTCCAGAACTGTGAAAAGAACAGCCAATATAATCTCTGTCTGTCTGTCACAGAATGGTTGAATGTCTAGAAACATTGAAGCATAGAGAACATAGAGAAAAATCTTATATAATAATCAAAGTTGAAAATAGAAAGAAGTCATGCAGTCTAGATGAGGTGTTTGTAACAAGTGTCAGGATGGAACTAGGGCTGGCTGGAAAATACCAACACTTAGGTAAGAGGGAGAACCCAGAAATTTTTACCTTAAGCACAGAAATTGTCTAAAAATCAAAACTCAAAACATGCAGTTAGGGACTAACTACAACTTCTATTTGGTTTTCTTGTTGGTCTGTCGTTCTGTATTACTCAGTTTATTTGTTCTATCATATGCCATCCCTTACTGATCTATTGTGTAGTGCATCATAAAAATAAGGCTTATAAGGATCTTTGGGGGAAAGTGATAAAAACCTTTTCGTTTTCACAAAGAAAAGAATTTATATGTAAGCCCTAATTGGGACCAGTCTTCTACATTCTAACAGACGTTGTGATTTTTATTTTCTTCTATGTCCCATATCATGATAAATTAAATAACTGGAGGAAGTACATACAAGGGGCAAGAAAACAGTTTTGATTATGATGCCATCTGTCCAATGCTAGCTGACTGCTGAGGCAGTGGAAATTGAAGTTATTATAATGCTTTCTGTAATCTTCTTAAATCTTAAATTAAATTAGCATCAGGATTGACACTTCTAGACTGAGTTGATGGCTGTGATTATGGGTCCTTCTTGACTTCTCTAGTTTCATTTATTGTTAGTTGCTATTACATGTTCATTAAAAAGCAATTTGATAAATCGTGGGATTTCCTGCCTGTAAAACAATTATCAGAATGAAGAGTGGCAGCAGTGGCTGGGGAATATGCTGAAATTTGGTAACCCTTTGTGAAGGCAAAGCAGGGCACAAAAATCTTACTATTTAATAAAAAACTATTTAGCATAATACTACTTTCTTCTACTCTCCATAAGTAAGTGAAGAAGGATTTGAGGTATCTTCTGGGTTCTAACTCTGTCTCTGCCGTGGATGAACATGTGACGGCCACTTTTGTCAATATTTTTGTGAACAAGTGCTGATTAATCAGATAGAAGGACAAGTGGGCAAGATCAGGACAGTGTGGACAGGAATCCACAGTTCTCTTACACAGCTGAGTTTTGAGGACTCAATTGAAATAATTTTGAGGAATCACTGACTGATTAATTTAAAAATTACAGAGGTTTGTGGGTATCCATATATAGACTCTGAACTTCATTAGGGCATGGACTTATGTGAAACCATTCAGGACCAGGTGATTTTTAGTGGCCTTTCTGTACTTTTTGAATACCTCTATTCAACTTGCTTAAGAGTGAGGAATGGTGGAAGAAGCAATGAAAGTTTGGTGAGTGGGAATGGGGGAGCCTGAGAGAAAAAGAGAGAGATTGTTCAAACAGGCAGAGAGCATATGAGCAATAACTGGGACTGTGTTTATACTGTCATGTTAGCTTAGGATTCAAGGTCACACTCAATGGTTTCCTCTTTGCTTAAACATTAACGTTCACCCTGGCCTTTACTGGCTGCCAGGCAGACCTTGGATCTGACCATGAACACAGCTGCATACACACTGCAAAAGCCTAAATGATTCTGAGGTCTAAGGAAGAGTCAAAATTTATGTGGAGAGAGCTGAAAGAGGCAGGCTGATGGGCGATGAAGTGAGATAAATGATGGAGTGCTGGAGAAGGAAGAGTTAACCTCAGGGGAATTCAAGAGAAAGCAGGGTGGTAGGCAAGCCAGCTTGAAGCACAGAGGAGGCAGTTGTCTTCTGCAAATGTGAACTGTGTCAAGGGTTTTTGTAACTTCACCGAGAAGCAGATGACCAGGACACACTCTCCTGATAGAGTAAGCTGGTGTGAAGCGTGGAGAGAGCTGCTGACAGCAGTCAGTCTCTGGCAGCTCCTCTGGTCAGCACACAGCCTGGGGCAGTACCCACCTAAGCAGAATTGTGTTTCCTGTCAGCAGGGGACAGTAATTCTCAGCACAAAGATGCAACAATGGCAACAATCTTCTTTCTTGGAGATCAAAATAAGTAATTCCAGTTCATACAATAGCTCTTTAAAACAGACAAATATTTCTTTGTAATAGTTGCAGTAGAAGAAGGAATTAACATAACTGAGCACTCTCCAAGGACAGTGCATCTTCAGAGCCAGAGAACACACCTACGCTGGGTATGGTGTGTGCTTGTATGACTCAAAAATAATATTCACAGCTGTGGTGGTTTGGTTCCACAGAGCATGCCATGAGCCTTCCTTTCACAGTAGATTATCCTGGACTGCATTGTTCTGGCAGGGAGACATTGTGTCTGGCTCCCTTTGGAGATGCCAGGAAGCCAGAAAATGTGCATGTGGTGCAGACTCCTACAGGATCACTCACATTCATCTTAGAAGTGGCAGGCTTGTTGAAGTTAATAATTCCTCTCTCAAAATCTGGCTCCTCACCATCTTCATAAACCCCGAGGCAAATATTATAGTACCCACAGGCCCTCAAGAATGCTTATACAGCAGGAATTTGGCTTCTTCCAAAAGTGATTAATAAGCTCATTTATTACTTTGTGCCCCTTAAAATATCAAGAAGAGGGTCCAGGTACATACTGCATATATGAATTTATTCCTGTTTGATGAGGACATCTGTTTGCCTGACCTGAAGGACTTGACATCTCTGATAAACTTGTAGTTGAAGGAACCAGTGAAGAAGCAGAGAAGTGTAGATAGTGTAGCTAGGGAAGAAGAATTAGGAGTAGTCAAAGTTTATATGGACTGAAGTGGACTGGCTGAAGTTAGACTGAAATAAATTATGATAGACTGAGATAAATGATGGAATAATAATTAGAAATAAGTAGATTTAGAAGAATGAAGCAAGTGAGAAAGGAATAGCCTCTGCAGATAGTGACAGGCACCATGGCTGCCTGCTGAAGTTAAATGGCAGGAGAGAAAGATTCCCTGTGGCACTTAGCACTGGGTGGCCACAGCTATGGTTTCTAAGCCTCAAGTGTTAGCCGAATTCTTGAATATACAGTGGCAGAAAGAACATCCAAGTCAGAATATCCAGGAGTTTGCCTATCAGGTGCAGAGGGCAAAGTCTGAAAAACAATATAGACTGTCCTCGTATTGCAATATTTTCCATATCCTGTTCTAATTTTATTATTATTTTATGAAATGTATTACAGAAGTTTCCACAAGCCTGATTCATGACTCAGGATGTGTTAGGTACATTAAAAATAGATAGTTTTTGTCTTCAGAATAGTCAAAATATATGACAGAAATTTGCAGAAGGAAATAAACACAAGAGACAGTGAGAGACAATTAAATAATGTAGATATGTACAACATTTACATTATAGGTTTAGTTACTTATAGATATGGGATATGTCATATAAGACACCATTTTAGTCTTCCACTGTTCTGCATCTTTTACAATGGAAGGTATTAACTGGTTGGAAGATATATCTTCTTCAAAGAAAAATCAGAGTAAAAATGGTATTTTTCCTTCCTGGAAACTGAAATGGCTTCAACACAAAGAAAAGTCATTAGCTAGCCTTCAGCGATTCCTACCTTATTCAAATAATTTCTTTCTGCCTTACTCACCTGAAGAAGGTACGAAATACACAGAAGTAGTTGTTTGAAAAGGCTTCACATGAGACAAGAGGAATAAGAAATAGGAATAATGGTAAAAGTCCTTAGCAGAATGTAGGGATGGACAAAAGTGAGTGGTGAAAAAAAAAAAGAGATAGTAATAAAATGAAAAGTAGTCTTGGAAAGGGGATCTTAAAGACGATGCTAAAGAAGATAAGACACTTTGGAGGTAACCTGGAGTAGCAGGGGGAATTTTATATCTGGAGAATACAATTCTTAGTCTTTTTAAGGACCTGCATAATAATTTGATGGTGAGAGAGAAACATGTCTTCTCACTATGCGGTCATTCAAATCATACTAACATACTGGCACCCTGTGCATGATATGGGATTGCTTCTTAGTGAATACTGAATAATTACTCCTACCACTGGAGAGATTAATAGAATGAAAATTAAGCTTCTCTAAATGCAATCTTGATTATTAGGGCTCTGAGTGTGTTGCAAGGAATGCATTGCTCAAGCGTTCAAAAAAGTGCACAGTATGTACTGTGTTATCAGTATTTTAAAAGTTAAGAGTTTGACAGGAATTCAAGCATTAAATGTAATCCCATATGAAACACTCTCCAGGAGCTAAGCTATTGCCATTTCCTTTTTATATAACTAGATCAACCATATTGAATTAGTAAAAATGCTTGGCAAATCTTGATGCACTTAGCAAAGCCTATACCACTGACACACGCTTGAAAAGCCTACTGGTTTATACAACACATTTCTTTTGTCCACTCTGTAGGCTTTTGAAAAGTGTCTTGTTTTGGTACTTAGCTCAGGCACGGAGCCACATGGAGGAGGATGCAGCTCTCTCATGCCCAGATTAGCTCCTGGGACAGTACTGTTACTTCTGCACCCAGCACAGACTGGACTTTTTATCCTGGGAGATCTGGGATACCTCTTTGGAGAGTCAAGGATCTGGAAACACTGAGCAGAGACACATCCATTTGGTGCTTTCCCCTTCGATGTCAGAACTTCTGAGCCTCCTACTGGCCAGAACTGACCTGCTTCTTCATCTCTTCTCACCCTGAGAGGGAGCTGTGGCTTCCTATGCAGTCCTGAGTGAAGACACAGAGCCAGCACAGATCAAGTGGGGTTTTCCAGCCCTTCTTGGAGCAAGAACCACATCGTGTATTCAGCAGGAATCTGACCTCTAGTCCTTGGAAGATTTCCATGCTTTATCTTCTCAGCATACGCTTGTCCTGTCGGGGTGATATTTTCTGACAACAATTTATCCATCCAAACCAACAGAAAACTTAAGGACCTGGTCCCAGCAAGGCACAGTGCAGGGGCCTTTTAGATATGGATTGTATGACCTCTCAACTTGCTCAGCATAAGCTTATGAGCTCTGTGTCAGCACTGGCCAAGTTACATTTATACTGGGTCTGTGGTTAACTACTAGCATTTATGTTTCCTACTTTTTCCATTACCTATGGTATCCTGGACCTCTTTCAGTTCAGATAATGGGGTGTTAATAAAGGTCCTTTTGCTGTAATTTGCATTAAAAAGGAGACAAACTTTTTTAAAGGAAAAGACATATTTTTCCTTCATGCATTCATAAAACAGAGAAAGGGGTAAGACCCATACTCAAAAAATAATAATGAAGAATGGAAAAGGAATAACCATGGAAAAATAAACTCTGAAGTCATTTGGGAGGAAGAGAGACCAGAGCAGAAATATCCTGTTGTAACTGTTCCATGACACCATACAATTGGAAAAAAAAGGTTCATTTAGTTAACATTTATTGTTAATACTCAGTGGCCCAATGTTTAACTAATACTTTCAACAAAGTTTCGCAATTAAAATTCTCCTTTTTTTGATGGTTCTTTTTGTTTGTTTTAATTTGAAAGGGCAAACCTCTACAGAAGTACATGAAGAAGAAATAACTGAACTTAGGATGATGTGTGTCACTGGGTGTGGTGCCACCATGACTGTTCTGGGAACTTATATGACAATGAATTTGTCTCAGACACAGACCAGCAGATGTCCATGATTCTCTCACAAATGTCCTCATGAGATTTATTTCTGAAAACTTACTACTGCATTTTAAATTTTAATTAGTAATGAGGAGGTTGTACTACAATTGCATTACTTTCATGTTACAATTACAGAACAACTTAGCCTGTTAATTGCAAGCAAAAAAAGAAAGGGAAATTTTCAGCCTTGGAAGTTTTGACTGACATGTTTTTGGTTTTGAAAGATGGGGAGCTGCTATCAGACACAAAGTGCTGGAGATAAAGGGACCCTGCACAACTTATGTAGACACCTGGTTTTCAGAAAAGTTTTTTGTATTTGTCTAAAGTTTTAGTCATCTGTCAGTTAAGTAACAAGGATTAGAGCTTTATTTTGGTTTCATTCCAGGAAAAAAGCAAGGATTTTTAAGCTCAAAAGCATGCCAGGTTTTCTTTAAAGTAGCTGTTGGTACAAAATGAGAAGTAATAACCAGAAGTCCTTACCTGGTAACACAAACTTATTTTTATTTTAACTAGAAATTTTTGAAACAGCAAATGCTTATACACAAATTGGTATTTGTACACATTGCAAAGTCTTTGGAAAGACAGGAAGAATATAATGTCAAGCAAGAATCAATGCAAGATATTCACAAAGCTGGTACTCTCATGAACATGCACCCTTTTCATATCAAAAAGAGGCTGGCTTAGTAAGAAATTTACTGACTGATTGTTTTCTGAGAATTCACAGGATTGTTGCAAAGTACAACTTGCTTTCTTTAAAATTTTTCTTTTTTTTAAAATGTCTGATAAAAGCTAACATTTTGGATGAGAGATTTCAGTCATCCCTACTAGCCCACCTCTTCTCTTGTTATTCCATCTGTCATTGCCATTCTTTGGAGCATTAGAGCTGAAAGTAGATTAGGGCAACCTTTAGAGCTATCAGCAGAGGTAAACCCCCTAGATCTATGTAGTCCTTCAAATGGCTTTTGAAATGGCTCACAGTGATGCTGAGCTTTCTGCCTGCAGCTCATTTTTTGTCTGCCAACACAATGTAGGTCTCTGGATTACAGCAGTTGCTGGAGTGCTGCAGGAATCAGAAGCCCATCTGCCTTGAGGGAGGGTGAAATGTCATTGTGAATACAAACACAGTTTTGAACAATTACATGAAATGATGTGGGAATGGATAATGGTGATAATATGGTGAAGGGCCACAAACACAGAAGGTCTTGCTGGTGATGCCATACGTGATTCCCATTTCTCCTGATTGTATGAAACTTAGCTAAATTTCCAGGTAAGTATAAGTTCTGACTCCACACTGTTTTCTTAACACAGGCTATGCATGCAGTCCTGCCATGGGCTGTTAATGGCCTATGGCATACTGTTTTTTTGGATAACTTGTGTTACCATCCTCCTGTTTCTGATCTGGGACCACTACACTGGAAATCTCTGCTCCTTACATTGTCCTTAATCATCACATAAGCAGAAGGCAGGTAGTGGACAAGGCAGTGATTGGAAGGCTCTAATACTGGTCCCATAAAATATGGAAAAAAGTCAGGTATGAACCATGTAATTTTCCTTGAAAGCAGTGTCTGGCAGTGAGATGACAAAAAGCTGGGCTTTTTTTTTACCCAAAGGCTTTTTTTTCTGACAAGGATTAGCAGTACTTTGTTTTGTTTGTTCCGTTCCTTATCTATCACAGTGATTGTTTCTTCCTGATTGTATTTTTTTAAATCCTATGAAGGGCTGAATGTTACCCCAGTTCTTATGAATGTACTTATTACTGTTAGTCACAATATTTTTAGATAATGTAAAATCACATTGAAGTTATTTCTGCATTCAGTGGCTTTTTCTGTTTCAATAATTTTTGTTTTGCACCTTACAGAGGTTGTTTTCCAACTCTCTGAACACCTCTGCATTTGATGGCTCTCCATTTAGATAACTGCATAATCATTCCACATCTCACCGTGATGCCAAGTCTCTGGAAATTCTGAGTTAGGTCTGCCTGCAGGATTAACACATGAAAGAACTGCCAGGGTTTTTGTGAGTGCCTGGAAACAGAAAAAATCTACCATCCACTTCCTGAATGTTTCCTAGCACCTTGTCCTTTCGGAGATAGAAGACACTATGTTAAACCCCGAGTAACGATCTACATCAATTTGCACCAGTGCAGCTCTACCTGAGGTGACTCATTTCCATTTCTATAACTGATGATGATCCAGTTAGATATGATGGCTCAGGTTCTTATTTCAGTCAAGGGCTATTACAAGGCAGAATGGGGCAAAGCATCCAGGATATAATTAAGAACAACTCGCTAGCTGCCAAAGAATTGTCTGGAACCAATGCTGGGAGACTGTGTAATGGTCCCTTGCAGTATTTTCCATGATGTTTCTCATGCTCCAAAAATCAGATAGTGATTTTTTTTTTTTTACCTTCAAAGAAATGGAAAAGGAATTAAAAGTTTGCTCAATACTGTACTTATTTTGTGTTTATATGTGTAATGTGAGTTATCTCTAATAATTGCAGACAAAATAGGGAATGCCTACATCAGTATATTAACCATCAATAAGTGAGACGTGACAGTGGATATATTGTTGGCTGCTCCACACATTGCTGAACAAGATTGCTATAGTTAAGACTGGAAACATTTAGGACAAAAGGGCAAGCACTTTTGGTGGGAAAGCATCTCTAGTATTTTATTTGCCTTTTAAATTGTCTGTTGAATAACTTTGTAGATTAGTACTTTTAATGTAGGTTAGTCATTATTTAATTAGAAGATAAAGACAAAGAAGAATCCTGTTTATAACTCTTAATCTACTGAAGTCATTATCTAGCTAGCAGTCCTGAGAGAATATTCAACATATTGAACTGATTTGTGCATGCTTCATAGCTCCTTATATCTTAACTGCATATAATCACTCCCAGCTCTGTCATGGTTATCATGGTGGAATTTCCACTGAAGTCAATGAACCCTGAGTGTAAATTGACTGCAAAACAGTGACTGGGACAAATTCTCTTGTTATCTGAAACCTTTGAAATGCCACTGGCTTGGAGGAATTGCTGGAGACATGACTGGATTTAGTTTAATATTCTGGTATTTATTCAAGTTAGTGCCTCGAAGACCTGGATTTCTCTCATTTAATTTTAATATTTTGAGCTGAACTTGACAAATACTGATAAAAATAGTCCCTCTAGGGTTTGATTGAGAAATCTTTCTGTGACAATCTGAAAGATGTCAGTTAGCATCAGCACACCCTTGACTGAATTTTAGTGGCCATACAGGAAAGGTAATTGAAACATCAGTCAGCTAATGGGGTGCTTGAAAAATGGTATTTGTTTTAATGAATTTTTAAAAATATAGCTAAAAGTATATTGCATTCAGATTTGTGCAAAATACAGACATTTGAAATACAGGTGAAATTAAATAATGTAATTTTATTTCAGTCAACTTTTAGGCCACATTTTCTGACCTTTTCTCTATAGGTAAAAAGGAAAATAAGAGAAGGAAGGACAGAGCTAGAACAATCAAGATGGCCAAGCAATCAAGAACATGCCAGCCCATTCTGAATATGGGCATGTGCACTTCCACCTGAGAGATAAGACCCATTAATTTCCCTCTAAAGAAGGTTCAACAGTTATTCAAGAAGAACTATGGATCATCTTGTGGTATGCACAGTTTTTCAGGTGATTCTGGTGAGAAAATAATCATCTTTTTTTTTAAAGCTGGATCTGTAAAAATGCTAGAAAATAACTTTATTAAAGAGGAAGCGAATTTTGGAGATTTTTGCATGTGTCTCTGTGTGTATGTCTTCCCTTTACACTTCTCATGCATAGAAGAATCCATGCTTTTTGACTTCCAAAGATCTTCACCGAGGAGTTAATTTCAACTGTACTTTGATTTTACATCTTCTCTACACACAAATTTTGCTCGCCTGACTCCGGTGATGCAGTACCTTCAGGATTATTGACCCAGCCAGGAACAGTGATAAGAGGATGCCACATTCATTCAGTTCATTGTCTTTCAAGCAGGGTGCTGACTAACTTATTTGCATACTAATAATTCTGCCATGCTTTTCCACCAACCTTCCTTTTTATGCTCAGAAGACCTGATAAGTTCCATCACAATTCATGATTTGGGGAGATCTGTAGAGGCTTTCTGGTGAGCTAAGTCACTTGCCATGGCCCCTGAATTCCCAGCCATATCTGAGCAGGAACATGGT
Organism: Chaetops frenatus; assembly: GCA_013400775.1. Classification (NCBI taxonomy): domain Eukaryota; kingdom Metazoa; phylum Chordata; class Aves; order Passeriformes; family Picathartidae; genus Chaetops; species Chaetops frenatus. The sequence goes on from VZTR01015175.1 coordinate 77,755, forward strand.
ACAAGGGAGGATCAACTGCTTAGAAAAGGCTTTGCAAAATGCCGGTAGTCAGAGAAAAATAAAGGTTTTTCTCAGCATCAACACATCTTTTTATAGGTTCCTATTGCCATAAAAGATCCCCAGCTTGTTCTAATTATGCTGCTTGTTTCTAGCTGCACAGAACGATTGTAGTTAGAGGCTGACAGTTCTGCATCCCTTTTTAAGAGCAATGTTAAAATGCTATTCTTGCTTTCTGAAAGTGATGAACTGTACTGCAACCTTAGCAAAATTTGCGGGGTAAATGCACTCTAAATTATTAATACTACTTCCTAAAACTCCACTGAGGTTTCCCACCCACAGATTGACTTAGCCCAAACCCAGCTGGACCTGTGGTATGTGATGAGATCACAACATTAATTTCTTGGACTGAAGGTGCTAGTTAGGAGCCTATCAGCATTGCAGTTACAATTATATTTCTGAGAGTCATAATTTAGATTTTAAATATGCATCAATCTGAAACTTGGCATGGGTGCAACATTCGGTTTGAAAGGGAAGAAAGGTCTTTAGGTAATCAGTTATTTTTCAAGTTTTAGGAATTTTTGCTGAAATTCTTGTTATAGTAATAGAAAAGGCAGTCATTAAAACTGTCATTACAAGCTCTTTCTGTGGAAGACATGGTGTGCTAGCAACCAAGAAAATGTAAAGAACAGAGTCCTTAAATAAAATACAAAGGCACTCACCTGGTTTTTGTATTTTCATCACGTTTGCATCTTATGCCACATGAGGTATTTATAACACTTGCTGTACCATATCCAAAGTATATATTCCCATGACAGATTTTCCTTATGCTAAAGTTGGAAGTTTGAGGGGCTCCACTACACTCTGCTCTACTGAATGATGCAATAAGACCTAATGCTGTAATTCTGAGGTTCCCTTCCCTTTTCTGCTCTGAACTGAAACTTGGAAGAGAAAATCAAGAGTCTAAATGCTCTTTTAGCAGGTGCTTTGATTTGAAATTGCAAATAAGCCACATAAAGTGTTTAACTGAATTGAATTCCTACAACTAAGATGTCATTGTTGCAATGTACTTACACACAGGATTTGAAGTGTGGACTGTGTACCCAGGCACAGTGAAGAAGGGGAGCACAGGATAACACCTGAAATTTCTGATTCAAGACTAGGCAGTGCTGGTAGATTTCACAGCAGACAGGACCCCTAAATTTATTGTTAAATCCTTGGTGACTGCTGAGAGTCAGAAGAGCTCTTTTCCCATTACTTTGACCCAGCCATCATCTGGATCTGCTCTACTGAGGGCAGGTTCTTTCTCCCTATTGTGAGAGTCTCCTTTATTGATTCAGGATCACATGAAGATACAATGTGCTGCCCAGAAATTAAAAACCTAACTCTATATCTGTGTTGCCCAGCAGGGTTCAAGTTATAAAAGCCAGTATGCATGCACTAATTAGCTGACACTCTTAGGTCAGCTCAGGCCTGTATATTCTTGGAGGAAAAAACACAGGTTTTGCCAACATTAAAGACACTGCCTCCCTGATCCAGACCTCTCTCTGACACCCTTTCCCTCCACTCCTTCTGACACCTGGAACTAACAGGTATCTCACCTGCTCAGGGAAGCTAGGGTACCTGTGTTGTTCCAGCTTCAGCCCAGTGAAGTTAAATACTTGTTTACAATTGGAAATTAGACGGGGTTAACTGCATAGTGTGAAGTGAGTGTGCAACAGCTGCTTCAGAAAAAAGCCGTATGTGTGTAATCCTAATCTCTTCCAGATGGGGACATCCCTAGGCAGCTGAAGTAGTGAGCTCTCTTGCCATGTCCCCTCTGTGCCACCTCTCTGGAGCAGGATTGCAAGGGTCCACACTGATCAGCTTTTGCTGAGCTGAAGATTTTCTACTTGTTCATCCTATTTAGTTTTTTTTTTTTCCTCCTAGACAATTTCTTATCCATAAACATACTTGGCCTTGTACTGCATGATCTCTTAATTTCCTCTAGAGCCTCTTGGGAGGGACTTGGTCAAAGGCTATTAAAAAATTAAAAGAGTTACATTATCCTGCTCTCTTATCTGCTCTTATTTTGACATACCCAAAGTATTCTACTGTGTTGGGACAAGGAGCTGGGGTAATAAAGTGGAATTGGCAGTACCACTGAGCCCTTATAGAGAAATACCTTTAGTAATGCTTATTTAATGCCAGGTTTTGCATTTAGCTCATTAATGATAGAAGAATTTTTTTATATCTTTCCCAGTTTTATGTCCTGGTGGCAATCTTGGTTTGACATTTTCCTTAAACAGGTCAAAAATTACTTGAACAGAGTGACTGCTAGAATGAAAAAAGGATAGCTTTTTAAAAGTAAACAACAAGAACATTTTTCCTAGCAGAATTTAATGACACCTTTACAGCCAATTACACATTTCTCCATTCCATTTTGTCTTTCTATCTTTCTTTTGGTATCTCTCTGCCTTTATTTTTTTTGTGTTAAAGCACTGGGGCCCATAAACGAGGAAAAGATAATGGTTTACAATCAATGCTGATGGACCAGAGAGCTAATCTGAATTTAACTAAAAAGTCAATATTTAGCTGTACCTTATCAGTGGGGGAATGTCAAGCACAGAGATAGACATGAACAAATTTCCAACAGATTTCTCTTTCTTATGCCTCAACATTCAAAGCTTCATGGAAGAGTTTCAACATCAGATAAGACAAAACTGCTTTTGAAAAAAAAACACATAACAAATGACAAACTCGTGGCTACAGAGACTAGAATTTATGAAATGAAAACACACATCAAAAATTCATTCTAATCTCTTCTTGCACATTCCATTGGTCACCTTCCAGTCTGTGTGATGCAGGAGTTGATAGTTAAACACTGCAGGCAGTCTTGCAGAGATAGCAGCAGGAAATGTTTTTCGCTGAGTGAAGTCATAATTTGCTGCCACCCAAAACAAAATTGACATAAATCATTTTGAATTCAGAAATCACTAAAGATTTTAATACACGTGAGGTACTGACTGGGTTTTGCCCTATTTCGCAAGTACAAATTTTGCAGCAAACAATTTGGTAATTAAAATTTGTTTGGTAACTTATCTATCACCTCACAACGGACATGATTTCTACTGCAATTCATTTAGCTGTCTTGATTTTTGTGAAGGAACAGCTCATGGAGTTACACCAGTAAAGAATTTAACCCCTGGCTAGAAATCAGGACTGCTTTGTTTATTCCCATTGCCATTCACTTCATGGGTCATTTCTTAATTTTAAGACATGATGACCCACATCTCTCGAGCATGGTCATGGGGCTTCCCAGACTAGAGGGTAAAACACTGTTTTTAAGAATGGTCGTAGCCCAGGAATCCACTAGGTTTGTTTGGGTAATTCCAATATCTGTGTATACTGCTCTTTGTGGATGGGAGGGAGGGGGTGGCTGGAAGATGGCCTGTGGAGTGCAAAACTACAGTTCTGCTGCTTTATGCTCTTCAGAAAGCTCCTTAGGAAAAAAAGGCATGTTGGACCACAATTGTTACTAAAAATGTTGGTAAGTAAAGTAACACATAACATGGAGTAAAAGTAACTGCATGATGAGCACCTACTAAAGCTTAAACATAACAGGAGCAAGATCGTGAGGAACTCCTCAAGATTGAAACAGTGATGGAAAACCCCAGAAAATAATAGCTGTATTGGAATCCTGGAGTTGGAGTTCACTCATACACACACCAAATATACACACTTTGTGTAGGATTGCACCACTGTTCTGAATATTTTTGAATGAGTACTGACATCACCAGACTTCCCAAGGTTCCCAGGTATTTCTAACTTTTAAATTTATGGATGAATGCCTGTCATAATTAAAACATGAAATTTTACATTGCAAATGTTTTTTATTCAATAAAAAATTAATATTCAGGATGAGATTAATATGGGGAAAAAAGACAATAAAGCATCTTGATAAATTTTTCAGCAATGTTTGTGGCAATACTTCACTAATGAGTCCATTTCTTCTGAAATGGGAAGTATTTGTTATTAGCAGTGCGTATCTGTGCACTTTGTCAAAAAAACATCTTGGAAATGTAGGCAGTTTATATATTGCTGCTTCTCTACTGCATCTTCAAAGGTATTTATGCTTTGATACCTACACATAGCAGAGCCAAAAACTGAATTAACTTGTTGGACAAATAGGGATTATATTAAAATTCAACAATTTTAATGTAAATTAACATTGACATTTTCCCTCAGAATTGAATGTAAGATAAATATTTTATAAATTAATATGAACTTTATTAATAAGAACATCACTCATATGAGAAAGTATTATGAGCACTGAATGACTTTGCTGCTTGGGATCACCGTTATTCTATGTCCAGTTCATGAGGACTCTACAGAAAATTGTTACACAGTTTGCATTGCAGTTTGCATGTACTTTCAAGATAGCCAAAAAGCCTTTTTGGTTCTGATGGGTATCTTTACTTCTCAGGAAAAAAATTACCTGCAAATGATGCTAAGGTTAATTATCACACCTTGGTTCCACTGGATGTTTTGGAAAGTTTCGAATCCTGTGGCTCGGGCGTGGGTAGTAAGGTGCCACTCCCAGGGATGAGTGCAGGATGTTTGGAAGAAGAAGGCAGAGAAGAAGAAAACTTTTCTCTATACAAAGGAGCTCTTTTTCTGCACAGAGCTCCAGTGAGAGAACAGAGAAGGGTCTGCACACATTCTCTGGGTCAAAATCAGGGGATTTTGCTGATGCTGCAGAGGGGTGTGATACAGGCTGCTGACTCTGCCCAGTACCCCTGCACTATTAACTTTGCTAAAAACCTGCACCATCCTGTACATGTGGTAGTCAAAAGACCATGAGAAGGCAAACGAAATTCAGAATTTAACAGATTTTCCCAGTTGCCTGTAGAAATGGTGGAATTCTTATATCTAGCGAGCAAAATGTGTGGCTGAGCTATTTCTGCTGACCCTGGATGTCTCCCAGTGACTTATTTCAGATAAGGCTGCCATCACATTCATCACGGGATGACAAGCTGTATCAAAGAGAGGGAAAGGCTGCTCAATCAAAAACGGGAAGAGCCTCCAGCCCTCCATCTGGACTGGCTTTAGCTGCACTGGGGGAAACACAGACAGAGTGGAAGAGATTATCAGATATGTGTCTGCCTGATATATCTGTGGAGATTTCTTTTCTACACAGATGTCAGTTAAGGAAGTTCAGATTTACAACTTATATATCGGTCAATTTATTGCTTTCCCCTGTAACTAAAAAGTTGGTCATTTAATGTGAGCCAAAGATACAGAAAATTTTCTTTGGATAACTAGTTGCAGTGCTGGTATAGGAACACACTTAATAGGCAGATTTAACATATTGCTTTGTTTCTTTACTTGCTTTTTCTTTCATGAATTTAAATCTGATCCAGATTGTTTTGCAGGTGAAATGCAAATAAAAGAATTGGAAAATACTATCTGTAGATTTTTTTCCTATTGAGAAATGCACAAATTAAGGCCAGATAAATAATATTTTTTAAATTCTATATAATTTAAATGCAGAACTTCATTCATTTAGAACTTCAGTATGTTTCTTCATCTGCATGGGTTTATTTTATAGAAAGGCATTCTGTTTTGATTTCCAGACACCAAGTAATAGAGAATCCTTCATTTTTCTTGGCAGGTTTTTCCAAGGAGTAATCATCCATAGCTCTTACGATACATTTCCTCTTCCTAGTTCTGTTTCAACCATTGGTCTTTGATCCACTTTTCTTTGGTAGGCTAGGGAGCACATTATTAACATCTGGTAAGTACTTAGAGGATAGTGTCAGGTAACTCCTGCATCTTTCTTTTGACAAGCCAAAGAGATTAACTTCTTTAAAACATTCTCAATAAGGTATTCATTTAAAATCTAAAGTTATTTTTGTGGCTTCTCTTTGTAACATCTCCAAATTTCAACACTCTTTTTCTAATGCAGATACCAGAAATGAACTTGATATTCCAGACTGACCTTGCCAGAGCTGCCCATAAAGGCAGAAAGTTTTTCTGCTCTCAGTTCTTCTTTTTTCTTTATCCAGGGCTCAAAGAGCCCTTTGGATGCTGCATTGTACAGACTCCTCATGTTTACTCTGTAATCAATCATAACTTGTATGTACATAAATATGTAGCCACTGCCTCCCAAAGATCTCATCCCCTCCAAGTACAACCTCTGTTCTCTGTTCCCAGCTCTATGACTCCCTGGCTGCTCAGAAAAAGCCTTGGATGCTGAAGGAGTGGTCTGGGGGAGTGCCACGATTGCATGCTTGTGCATGTGTAGACCAAGGCTTTCCATGGATAGGGGGGTCATGGCTGGGCAGGGCAGGGTGTGGGGAGCTGAGGATCAGCCCTGCTGTGGCTTCACTGGGGCAGGGACTGGTGGTCCTGGGGGGGTTAAATGGGGTCCTGGGCTGTGGAGAGGTGGGGGGGCCCCTGGGTACTGTGGTGCTAAGTCAGGTCTGCTGGTGCCCTGAGAAAAGAGTTTGTCCAGCTCTCACGTGCCTCTGGCTGGGTCTGGAGATAGGACATGCTGGAGGGTGGGCTTCATCCCTGGCCAGGCACAGGCACCCCTGCCTTCTCTATCTGAACTGGGCTGACACAGATGCCTCTCTTGGACAGCTCCACTGAGAGCACTGCAGCCTCAGCGTTGGTTCTCACTGCTTTGCTCTCCTCACTGGCCCCACTGGAACACAGTGTTGATTTGGTGACCTACTCCAGCCAGCTGCACACAGGAAAGATATTTATGGTTTACTCCTGAATAACTTGTGGCTTTTTAAATATTCCCTTAAGGAGCCTCCAGAGAGCAGATACCATTGCCTCCTGTTTCTTTCTTTTGCAATGATTGTCTGTTTTTGCCATTTAGAAAGCTTTCATTGCCTCTGACTTTTATTATTTTTACAGCAAAATAAATGGATTTGTTCTATTCCTGCCCCTTCTGCACTTGGAGAGCAGTTGTCTTTTTGAAAGACTGTTCTCGTGCCTCTCAGAGTTCTCCATTTTTTAGACTAATAAGGCAAAATTCTTTTACTCATCCCAGAAAAATCATACTTTCTAAGTATCTTATTATTTTTTCTACTTCTGTCTACGTCTTATTTGTCTATTTTTTTTTGTTAAAATGCAGTGCCCCAATAGGTTCCTATACCATAATTGTGATTTCACCAGCTCCAGCTAAAATAATTAGCACTTAGACCTTGCATATGACACTTCTATTAATTCTTAAACAGCATTTAAGTAGCAATTGCCTTGAATAAGAGGGTTCCTGAAGTAAGATATGAACATAATAACTACATATATAGTTCTACACTGGAGTCAAATGCATTTTATGCCATTTGCTTCCTTGGAAAACTCAGTGAAGGACACTTCATTTTGCATTAATTGGGGAGAACAGCGCACCAATTTAAGGAATGGGAACTGAGATCTTAAAAATTTTTGTCTTTCATTATTTCTGTCTTAGTCTAGCTTTTTCTTACAAATGCATGTGTAGGCTTCATTGTCTGCTTTGCATCATTCAGCTGTCTGACTTGGTATGCTCTAGGTTAGGTCACATATATATAATTTCTGATTCTTTATTTTGGATCAAGTAAAATAACCTTGACTTATCATTAAAAAGAATAATTATGAGGAATGTCTGCTTTTAACTCCACTCTTATGTGCTGCAAAGAAATTCTTGTGTGAGTGATACAATAACCAGGGTTATTTCTGAGTGACAAAACAAGCAATACAAGCTGTAAGTAGTGTGAAATTTTGTGTCAACTCATCATGCTTATCATTAGTCACATAGGCACTAATAAGCAATCCATCACTGACATGGGATAACTGAAAATGATATTCTAAAATATTTCTTACAAATAAGTCATCTTTCAAGATGCTGGCTCCCAGCTTTTTT
>VZTR01015175.1:85684-108186 GCA_013400775.1 Chaetops frenatus
TTTTTTTTTTTTTGGTGCACATTTTGGATTATTTGTTGAATACAAACAAGATATGAAATATAGTAAAAGACATGAGAGATTTAACTTTGACAAATGATGTCTTTTCCTCTGTTCAAACATCATCAGTCAGGACTAACACGGGGTTCCAGCATTACCACATGGCACTCAGTGAACCAAAACACATGGTTCATGGAAAATGCATTTTTGATTTCTTAAAACAGCTATTAATATTCAAAATAAAAGAAAAAAAATCTCTTATAGATATTTGCACCCAGTAAATGACCTTCTTTATCCTCTTCAAGTTGATTCTGAGGCAGCATTTTTCTCCAGTGAGAAAATCTTTTGACAGTAGTATTCATTCTTCTAAAAAGCACTGATGTGATGCCAAATATCAGATGAAGTCTAAAGATTAAATGAAATTATTTGTTGCAAAACTCATCTTGATTCTTCTGTTAAGCAGTAAAACGACATGAATAAAGTGAACATTAATTTTTGACCATTTCATATATTTAAAAAGGACTTTGTTTCTAAAGTGATGAAAATTGTCTCTGAACCAAGGATTACACATAAAGAGAATGGAAAAAAAAAAGTGGTTGAGGAAGTCAACTTGAGGTTCATAATTAAAATCCATTAATAAAACTCTGCTGGTTTGGGGTGAAACCAAGTTCTCTGAAGAAGAGTTAGAAACATTTTTATGCTAAGTTAGAACTTCTGTTAAGGTTGTTGCAACCCTAGTTGATGAACAGTTGCTGTTAGCAAACATATTTCTGTCTGGACAATCTAAATAACCTGTCTGTGGAGGAAAATGAAAGGGTAATTTTCCCAAACAAATCGATTATGAGTGTTTGCTGACAGACATTAATCTGAAGAATAAAAGGAATTGTATGTAACTGCTGAATATGATAAGCCCCTCTGTACAAGAAACCATTTCCCTTAAACACATCAGGTTATGGGTCCTGTTTGAAACCACACAAATTTAGGACAAATTTTATTCTGGATGTGAATTTTGTAATCTTGGACTGTCTCCAGCTATTTATAAATGCTATGTTTTTCAGCTACATGAATACAGCTCTATTGTTATACCTAAGTTTCATAGACAGATCAAATGTCTTTCACTAGACCAAATGATATAGCTATTTAGATAAGAGAAGAAATTTTCAAATGAATAAATTATAATTACACATAATAAGAGGAAGGCAAAGGGCAAATGATGAAAGTATAATCTTCACAAGATATTTAAGGAATGGATTTATCTACAAGTGTTCTGTAGGTTACCTGAGACCAAAAGCAGAAGCTCTTTCTGCTGCATGGAGATTGATCTCCTGTCATTTAAAGGTTCAGCCCACAATGAACACAATATAATAACTCATAAATGCCACATGCCCCCAGCACAACATACCCTGGCAAACTCTACAGCCTTGATCTTCTGGGAACTCTGAGAAGATCGTGATAACAATTCAACTTCCAGAATAAAGAAATATGGAGGGAGAAGTGACTGAATGACAGACATTATCTAATGCAAGGAGGTGATGCAACTTTGTTTTCTTGCTTGTGTCTTTCCCTTGGCAATTGGTAGAGAGTCATCTCTTTCCTGGGATAAGGTTTTGTTTCCCTTTGCAGTCAGAGATGTAGCAGAAAAGTGCAATGTGAGGAACCATTTTGGGCTAGAATGGTGAGGGGAAGGATTGCACCAAGGTCAAGGTGATTCAGTTACTTCTGATGTTGGATAGGAAATGATTATGAGTGGTAGGAAGGAATGTCATGGATCACACTGAAGAATCAATATGGTACAAGAGACAGAGAGATGAAGGAAAAATATTAGGAGTCAGTTGTTCAAGAGAAGTGGACATATTTTTTAAAAGCTCAGTCCCAGGTATAGAAGGATCATTAATGTCAAAACAAACAAACAAACAAACAAACAAACAAACAAACAAAACCCCCCAAAAAACCCCCAAAACAAAAACCACACACCAAAAAAAACCCCACCCAAAACAAAACAAAACAAAACAACAACAAAACCCCCAAAAAACAAACAAAAACCCCCACAAACAAACAAACAAACAAACAAACAAACAAAAACCAACCAGAAAAAGGGGAAACCACCTGAATTAGAATGGATTTGTACTGGGAATAGGGACTCACTGTAGGATAGGCATGTTCCTATATAAAACCAAAACTAAATTAAAGGAACACAAACATGTGCTATGCTTGCATTAGATTGACTTTGAAAAGTAGCCCGAGGGAATAATGGAAAAAGAACAAATCATTAAAAATATTAAATTAAAAATATTCTATAATGAAAAGTGGGAAATCGCAAGTTTCCATAACAGGCTTTAAGTGCTCTAAGCAGAATATGTCTAAGTAGTAGAAAACATACACATCCCTAAACAAAAAAGAAAGCAAAATATAAACCCCTACCTCCTTCCATGATAAAATTGCAGGGCTGGTTATTTGTGTGGCTTCATAAAATGGAACATCAATCCACAGAGAGAGGCCTAAGTGATGAGAGACAATGTTATATTCTGGAAAATAAGAAAGATGCAAACAAGTTTTTCAGGGAAAAAAAAGCAACAAGATATAATTCTTTATCAAAGACAGGAAGACTGTGAACATTTATCAAAGCAGCCAAATCCTTCTTGCTGCCTTCCTCATCTGCAAAAAAAAGTAGGAACCACCATCATCTTAGGCACATTGACATGCTGATTTTGTGAATCAGAATGAGCAGAAAAGGAACTTTTATAGCCGCTGTGGCACTGAAATTTAAACTTCATTAAAATTAAACAGGACATCTAAGTCCTTTTCTGCAAAGCTGCTCTCCAGAACCCCGGTCTGTATTGGCACACGAGATTGTCCTTCCCCAGGTGCATGCGGGAGTTTTCATTTGTGTTTGTTTCACCAACCATCAACTGGTTTGTGAAATCAAATTTATTTCAAGAGGCTTATATAATGACAAAATAAATAGGAGGACATAGTTATAAATCACTGAAAATATGTAAATATATAAATTTTCAGCATAAGTGTAGCAAGGTCAGTTGTGTTTTCTGTGTGCAATTATGTTCTACGGCATCTTGAGCAGGGTTAAAGAAAACTTCTGTGTGAACTTTCACAGCCTTTTGATGCAATTACTCATAACTTGCTAGGAAAATAAAAATAATCACAAAATGAGAAGAATAGTTATGTTCTTAGAAGGTGGATAGCATGAGAAAGAGGGGAAACATGATACATTTTCATGAACAGTTATTAACCTGTGCATTTTGCCTGTAATGAGATTGTGTTGGTTAAAACCCTTTTACAGTCATTTGGGAAGGGGAATGGAAAATTTTCACATGGCATAAAATTGCTGAATTTGGCAGGATTATGCAAGACTCTGTAAAACTCACAACATATCTAAATTGGCTGTACCATGGCAGACAGTTCCATAAAGCCAACAGCAAGAGTGCACAGACTGAAAGGCTGGTTTTTAATATTTTGTGCATAAGGTTGGGCTCTAATTCACTGTAGTCTCATATCTCAAAAGAACACTTGGAGTCTATGCTAAGACATCATTAAAAGTTTCTGTATTTTGAAACAGGCCTTCCTCTGGTAAATTGTATTAATTTCTGATTAGAAAAAAGCATCAAAAGAAACACAAGTAGATTGAAGATGGGAGGATTTTGTATGTAGGGAAAAAGGGTTATTTGAAAGACAGAAGGTCTCACAGACTCAAATAATAGCAGTCCTGTAAAAATGACTAGTGGAAAAAAAGAGAAAACTATTTAGTAGATACCAACTCAAATAACTGCAGCAAATAGAGTAACTATGTATAAGGATAGTCTAAGACAATTGACAAGCAGCATTTGTATTGAGTGCTTATAGTACAAGAGCAGAGCTACTGAACAAAGGACAAATATAGGAAACATAAAAGCTTTAAAGAAAATATGTTGCATTAACAAGCAAATGACCTATGGAAATATGTGCTACTGGATGTAGCTGAAAAACACTAAAAAGGAAAATATTTATGGGAATGAGAAGAGAAATAAGTGTAGAGGATAGAAACTATGAGTCTTTTGAATGTCACATTTAAATGTGTTCATCAGCCATTAAACTCAGTTGAGCCTGGGAAGTAATATGTCCCATATTCAAAGATTTTTGACCAGCTGTTTTCTAGGGACTTTAAATGAAAGATAAGCTTCTTTATAAGTCTCCCACTTTTGAAGCTTTATTTGAAGCATTTGGTCCTGACAGAATCAGAATTGTGAGTTTGGGTTAGGTAGCTCTAGGTCTGATCCAGCAGCATTTATGTTCTTCTTATGCAGTTGTCAAGAGAAGGGGTTGAAAACCTGATGTAGAAATGGGTACAGAGGCTGCTGTGCCCTTGAAGATCATCTAGATGGAAGTGTGTCAATTTAAGGTTAGGAATACCTCAGCAAGGTGGAATAAAGCCTGATGATGGTGAGCTTATATAAACACAAGATGGAAATGTCTCCAGCACCTGCAAAACACAAATTTATGAAATTATAAGCTTGGATTCTCTGAATCACCTTGTCCAATTGTAAAGGGCAGAAAAAGACCTGGGTAATAGTACTGCAAAGGGATTGTACTGGCTGATAGTAAAGGCAAATTAACCAAACAGATCTTTTGCCTTTTGATTTTTATGACAGAAGTCATAAAGGACTTTTTCTCCTTTTTCAAGGAGAAAGCTGGAACATCACCTGTAACTCTCCTGTGTCATGGCATGGCTGCAGAATTTTTCTGCTGAGAGAATTCTGCTGTGCAAAGGCACCACAGGCTGAGCTGAGCACGTGGTATCAGCTCTCACTCTAGATTCTGTTTGGACTCTCAAATTTTTTAAATGCATTTTTATGCTCCATCCCCTACAGATTTCTACAAATAACCCCAAAAAAAGAACCATCAAATAAAAAGTAGAAACCTTTTGCACATAAAAGTACTTGAAAATTACATCACTTTCAGAGCAGGCTGAAAAACAGTTTATCAGAGGCAATCCATCATCTACACAACTTACATGTTTTAAGAGGTACCTTCTACCTTTCACAAGACTCATTATGATTTAATATGCAGCCCTAAAATTAACAACAACAGTAGTTTCATCAGTTAACAAGAACTACTAGGCAACATTTGTAAAATGTGGTATTTCCTTTCTTGTAAGAGCTGTTGGGGGTGAAGATTATGATATAGTGCAGAAAAGCAGAGGTGTCACTTGATATGTAGCAATTCTGGTGTATGTCATTCATGGGACACCTAGAATGACACACCTTTCTTTCCCAAGAAATGTTTATTTTTTGAAACACAGGCCCATGTACAAATAGATATAATAAAAATAGTTTTGAAATATTTCAAACCCTTGCAATTCTATTTATAGAACTCCACACTAAGGGACACAATTTAATATAACATAGTTGTCAGGATTTCAGGTGAATAATTGGTAGGGAAAATTAATTTGAGACATTCCATTTCTTTTCAGACTTCTGCTATCTGCTGTGAGCTATATCTGAAAAGAAGCCTTGGGCCAAAGCCACACCCACTCCCAAATTTGTATTTAATTTCAAGGCCAAATTTTCCATTTTAATCCAGTTTGGAGGATACAGTTTCTTTCTTCATGCCAAAGAAAAAGTATTCCTATTTTTTTATCATCACAGGTCCACCCAGATCCAGAGGTGCAACAGTTTTGCAATAGTAAAGAAAATTTACAAATTTTACTGTTCTATACAATACTTTTGCAGTTATTGCAAAGATCTAGGGTGTGCTTCCAAGTGTATATTCATTATCACGTGTGCTTTGTACAACTTCTTAACTTATGCTAATAATTCAGTGATAATTAAACATCTAGACAATTTTGGTTTGCCTAACACATTCATTGTGACTCTGACCAAAGTGTCAGCCAATTAATGTCACCTGTATATGTGGGCTATAACCATCTCTCTTGAACAGTGAGAGGGACCCCTCAAAAATATCTTGCAGAGATTCTGTGCTGGGCATCCCCAGTCTCTGCACCTTCCTACTTGGATGCCATATAGTATTATTTCTGATTCTAATGAAACTGGGAGAAGTGAGATGTCCTTGATATGCCCCAAAGACAGGAAAGCATTTATTTCGTGGCATTCTGCTATGGTGCTAAGTACATCTTGTGTGTTATAACGTCTGTGAAGATGTTGAAATAGTTGCTTTTTTTGATCCATGCGAGACTCTTGTAATTCATTTTCAGCTGGGTAACTCACAACAAAGAAATGTTGCTATGAGAATTAATGTTATTCTACTAATAGATTTTCAGATGTTATAATCTACTTAGATTAATTCAGAAACAAATAAAAAAATAAGAAATTTCTTTATTATTCATTTCCTTCATGGTACTTCATTGAGGCCAGATGGATTCAGAAAAAAAATAATGTATTTTGTTTTGTTCATCATTTGTTGGCAAACTTTCGTGCAAATGTGCCCAGGTTAGTTTTTCATCAATATCTATCCACCTTGAAGTAAGAAGAAAAACTGATTCATCTGGATTTCATATAAATTTTAGATACATTCCAGAACAACAGAGAAAAAGGACTAAATATGTTGCTTAGTAAGTCTGTTATTATTTCTAAGTAAAAGATTCCCTGATTAATATTTTCATGCTTGTCTGTCTTTTAATGAGATGGATCTTCACTGAAAGGCTGCTCCAGTATTGCAGCATCGGAGCTGCAATGCAACACTGCTGTGAAGCTTGGCTAAGAAAAGGTAATAATCTTCTTAAGGTAGAGATATGGAGTGACTTGCCCAGAATAGAATGGGAAAAAGGTGATGGCATGTTTTGGATGTAAAGTCTGCCCCTGGATTCCCTGCAGACACATCTTTTCATGAAAGGGCCAGATAGCTGCAGAACAGGGAACCTTTCATTTTTATCTCTTTCTTCTGAGCCCATCAAGATCTCCTCATGTATAATTTGGGTACATCTGGGTGGCTGGAGGTTTTTAGAGAGAAACACGTCTGGCAAACTCTCAGAAGGAAATTATTTACTAGGAATTGGTGAATTGGCATCAGTCCCCTGGCACTGGGAAGGGTTGTGGGAAACTGGGCTCTAGCTGAACTGTACTTCTGTAGGAGAAGAGGAATCTGAAAAGCAGCATGCATGGCAGAAGAAGAAAGTAATAAGTATATGTATTTTTCCAGCTTTCTCACACAGATTGTTGAGGTCGATGGCACTGGGAGACCACCTTTCTGCTTCTGCAGAGGTGAAAGATAGCAGGTATCTTGCTCCCCTAGGGGGAATTGTTACAGGAATGAACCAGATCCGAGCTCTAGGGTCTGCGGGATGTTTTAACCATGTTTGTGGAGCAGTAGGAGCAGGAAGGTAAGTTGCTCCCAGCTCAGGTAGGAAGCAGGGAAGCAAGCCAGGGGGAGCTTTGTTCCTCTCCCGGTTTAATAAACAGTGGAGCTCTGGAATGAGAGCAGGGTGTCTCACCTACAGCGTGCTAAAACACTAAAGGACTGTGTCAAACTTCACTCGATACTTTTTGGCTAGCGGCTCCTGAGCTAAGTGCTTCCCTGCTGAGCTGTAGCTCCCGTGGACGTTCACAGGAGCTGTTTATTTACTGTACAGTGTAAAGAAGGCATTTTGAGAGCCTTGAGTGACAGCCCCACCACCGGGTCCCACAAGAGAGCTGCTCCACTTGCTGCTCAAAAGACTGTCTTAGGGATAATATTGGAGGCTTTGCACAAAAATCAGCTTTGGTTCTCCACTTGGTTGCAAGCAATTTAACAAGATTCATCTGTGAAGTTTCAGTAGTACAGCTCTCTTCAGACTTGTAAGAAGAGCTCTCGTTCCTGGCACAACATAACAGATCAGAAATCCCTTTCTGCTTTCTGATGATGGTTTTGATTCCCAGCTAAATTGTAATTACACAGGAAATCCAAATGTAAAGCTGTAAAGCAGGGAGAGGTGCTCTTTCTTGTTCAAAAGCACCTCACCATTCTGTGGGTGGTCGCATAATTCAACAAACGCCCACAAACGGCAGAGGGTTGTGTCAGGCAGCTCTGGCAGCCCACACTGCTGTGCAGTGCTGGGGCACAGGCACACCTCACCTAAACACTACAGGGCACCCTGACTGTACCAGGAGGTAAAACTGGCACTCAAAACAACATTTCAGAAAATATCATGTTAGGAAAAATAAATATGAAAGAGTACAAATAGCACATAATTCGGGATTATACTGCTCTTACCAGGGGGGATATTTAATACTCGCTTCCTCAATGAACTGCAAAATTAGAGAGTCATGAAAGCCACTAATAGAAGACAATGGTTCAGCATTTTTTGTAGTATATTATTAGTCTGTAAAGGAATATTCAGAAGTTCCTCATTACCCACTTTGAAAATGTGAGTAAATCTGCCTGTCAAGATTTATTTAGTCCCTGCTGCCCATTTTCTGCACCACAAAGTTTATTCCTTTATCTTAAAAATTCACATTGAAAATGAAACATTGTTTATTTAATTCTTTGTTATCCAATGGCTTATATGTTGTCTTTTGAGACATTTAGACAATCAAGTTGTAGCAACGCATGGAGAAAATGAACTGTGGCTGCAAATACCTAAAAAAAATCTAAAAATTGTACCTCTTTCTCAATAATCTAATGCTGTTATACATCTGAGTCCAATCTGCTTGTTTTACTGACAAAAATACGGGTTTGGTCTGGAAAGCAAAGCAAAAGCTCCGGAGTTGCAACACTCTAGTTGAATTCTGACTCCAGGGTTGCCAGTCTGACTGTCAATTCAGTTGTGATTATGGGATGTTTAATACCAAAAGGAATACTTGCCTGTGTTGGGGTTTTGTTTCCCTCTGACCCCTGTCACCAGCATGTCTGTGCTTTCACTGCTTCTGATCAGGAACGGATTAAGACTCAAAACGGTGCCCAGACTTACCAAAATTACTGGGTACTCTGAAATGCTTTTTTTTGCAGCCTCTCCGCACGCAGTCTGCCCAGTGGCTCCCTGTTTCCTGCTTCTCCCAGCAGGATGCCATCTCTCCCTCCCCTGCTGCCGAGCCCTTGATGTGCGGGCCAGGGGAGGCAGCTGAGCCCCGCTCGCTGTGCCTGTGCCACCCCCGTGCCCAGCCCCGGCTGCCGCTGACCCCAGCTCCGCGCCCCAGGAGGGTCCCTTAATCCGCTCCCGCGGATGCTGGGCAGGCAGGAGGCAGAGCTACAGCTCGCTCTTCCATGCAAGGGAGAGGCTGTAGCCGGGGAAGCCATAACAATAATGTTTGGGCTTGTAAACTGAACTGGTTATATTTAGAAGGTGTGGAAGGGATATATTGAAACCTCACAAAACGTCAGGCTGCAAAACAATTTATATCTCTGCTTCACACAAAGGCAAAACTGAGCAATGGTTAAAATTCAAGTCTCTTACTATTTTGATGCTGCACCATAATAGCAGATGTATAAACTATAGGTGAGAACACACTGAAAGTATTTACAAACACTTACGGTCAGTAAAAAATAAAGTGCTCAAGGGCATGAAAATTGTCAGTCCCAGAAAGATTTTTTTCCCCCATTTGAAAGTCTAACAACATTGTAGCTGGTCATTTATAACAATGGCATGCTGGGAACCTACTTCTCCAGGGTCAAAATTATTTCAGCCCTGATGGCTTTTATGCTAGACTTTTCTCCTTGCTCTTTCTATACGTAGGGCAAACAGAGACTGTCTGAAGATGTGATGGCACAATGCACAGCTGCTGCCTGAAGTCATTCCTGTTGCTGGCAGGTCCCACAGTGTCTGAAAACTGGGGCACCATGGTGGATGGAGCTGCATAGCCCCAAAATGATGCTCCTACAGTCAAGCTCCTGCCCTCAGTAAGTCAGGTATGTGAGCCTGCATTCACAGTGCCCACACACACACACACAAACATCCTCTGACAACTTCAGCCACCATCTCTCCTGATCTCACTGAAAGCTCATCCAATCTGGTTTATGATTTTATTGATTTCAATGTCTAGAACTCCAGGCAGCTTAAAAAATCAGAACATCTGTGTTCTCTATCACCATAAAAAATGACTCAGTAAAATTGTGACCTGTCATCTTTGAGTACACCTGGAGTATGAATTATGGAAACCTCCAGGGAATAAGTAGCAAAAATTTCATTAATGAAAAGAGGCAAAAATATGTCAAGATTTTAAATCAAGTTGTTTATTTAATGATCTGTTAGTCAGAAGCTGTTTGATTGGTCTTCTTTAGATTTACAAATACATTCTTTCCTATATTAACTCTTTTAAATACTAGACAACCATCCCATCTGAAATAGCTTAAGGATTGCAGATTCAGTTTTGATAAACAGGTATGGAGCAGGAAATCTCCTGAGTGGTTTTTTGTGTGTTTATACAATTCCGTGTCTTTTGGGGCAAATCAGAAGACTGATCATTTATCAGGGTGCAAATTACAGTTTTAGTGCCACCTTAGCTAGTAAGTGGCTGACCATTTTCTACAGCAGGGGAAGGAACAACTCTGTATCTATAGTTCTGCTGTGTGGCCTGTGTTTCACAGCTCTGTTTTCTCTTGTAAATTGATCTGTTGCATTTTTGATAATTTTACTGTATATGCAATGTCAGTTCTGCCAGGTACCTCTAATGCCGACCTCCTACTGTATTTCACACTGAGAACGGAACAAGGATGTTACTCTTGGCATCTGGCTGAGGCACACATTTTGGGATAAAGAAGCTCAAAGGCCAGTCAGGCAGTCAAAACAGAGGCAGAAACAAACAAATGTAGCAGTCCACAGTTGGTTTCCTGGCACATTATTTATTTTGTTAATCACTGCTGATAGTAAAATCCTTTCCAAGAAGTCATTCAAATTTGTTATTATTTCTCTTTGAAGCTGTGGTTCATTAGGGTCTATTTTGTGATTAGCATTAAGGTTCCCCAGTAAGGCTCCAGGCTCCAGGTTGGGCACAAGCAGTTTAATAAGATTCAGATGGTATACAAGCTATCAGAGAGGTATAAAATTCTTCAAACTTGCAATAACAGCCCCTGTTCCTGGCAGACCCTAATATCAGCAAGCTCCAGTTCCGCTTTCTGTTTACTGTAGATAGTTCTGATTTACAGCAAAATTGAAATTACACAGGAAATCAAAATATTCAAACTTAAAGGTATGCAACAGAGAGGGTCTGTTACTCTTCCAAAACTATTTTATAATTCTGGGGAATTAAGGCATTTTTCAGTGTTCAGCACAGTAAAAATCTCACAGGGGAAAAAAATACATGATAGGAAAAAACCACCAATACAAAAATATACTAATTCTCACTCAAAGAATTTCAGTGTGCACAGTTTAAAGACACGTGATTGTAGAGATTTACATTTCCTGTTGTTTAAAACGTTGCTTCTGGTGTTTAACATGGAAATGCATGAGGCAGGAAGAGAAGAGCAGGACTGGATAGAAACACCTGCAAATATATCTAGCTCATCAATAACTCCTTATTTAAGCTCTGATTGGAATTTTTGCATAGAAATGAGGTTAAATCCCTAAGTAGTTGCTAATCCCTCACTTAAAGCTGTAAATTTCCATGCTGAACATTATCCAGGCAGCTGAAGAGAGTCAGTCTTTGCACGTGTCTGCATGTGTGTATGTATATATGCATGTGATACACCTGTGTCTGTTTTTCTTGCAGAATGCAGAATTCAAAAAGGAAAATGGATTCATATTAGTATTTATAGCCTCCTCTATTTTGTTGTGCATAGAAGATCTGATACTTTTGGTTGCAAGATCTGCCATGCTGGTAATGAATTTACAGGCTGGAAATGAGCCAGCTTCATAATTTACTTATCTCCCATTTAGTTTCCTCATGCTATTGGCAAATTGCACCAACATACCACCATCCCTTTCATTCTGAGGGAAAGGGAAAAACTTAAAAGAAGTTCAGTATTTTTTTGTGTGAAATGTAGATACCAGTGAGGGTGATAAAAGCTTCAGCAACAAGGAAAAAATGAATTAAAACTGGCAGAAATTATGTGTTCTTTAATACTCTATCAGCTGTATTTTTAGACTGCTGTGACTACAAGGAAATAATATTCTGATGCATATATATATATATNAAAGAACCATGTTCTCATTTTGGAGCTCGTCTCAAACTCTATAATTAATTCTACAACTCATATTCATAATTACCCTTATCAAGTTTTATTTAATAATGAGTTTAAATTCCACAGAAACCTGGCTTCTTTTCCTCCCTCTGTCTCCGCGCAGAAAAGCTGTTGAATAAGCACAATGTATTTCTTATCTTTCAGGAACTCAGGCTAGTTCACAGCATAAGCAGCTAAGCTGAAAGATTTAATTCATCTTGTTCATTAAAATTCAAATAATTAGAAAGTCAGAGATGTTAACTTTTTGGTTATTACAAGCTGGCAAACAGAGACTGTTGCACCAACTGGGAGACTTAAAACCTCATCTTTGGTGGCCAGGTAATTTTATTTAAGAGTTTAGTAGGAATTTAAATCAATACTTCTGAGAAATCTCCTTCATGAAATTATTATTATGATTAATTGATTTAAATGTGCTTTTAAAAATCTCATGATATTTCACATGACATACATGTAGGGATAATTTCAAGCGCCTGTGGGTGTGTTTCTTGCTGTCTTTAAGTACTGGATAGAGGTCAGTGTGGAGATGAATGACCCATGACCCCTTTTAATCTCTGATTCTTCAATTTTAATGGGAAATTGCACTTCAGTATACAAGATGGGTGGGACTGCTTGAAATAATGTGCTCAGGAGACAGGGTAGACCTGTGTTTATAACCTTTGCTGAGGCATTTTTGATTCCTTTTTCAAACTTACTCTTCTCTGAAATCTCCATGTGAGATATTTTCTCTTACTAGCTGCATTTGCCTTCTTAGCTCAAAACTTAGAATGCTTCCAAGAATAACCACCGAAAAGTCAAGTGTATGGTTTTCTACAAAGCTTTGGTTTCGCCACACCTAAAGATGAAATATTTCCACCGAGGTATTTACTCTATGGTATATTTCCACCTGCTGGTGCTACTGGTCAGAAATGTTCTGAATGGATACAGATTTAGTAGTCATAAAATAAATTTCTGTCCTTAGGGAAATTCACATGAACTTCAGCAGTGGTAGTGTTCATTTACTGCTCAAATTGCACTTTCTCCTCAGTTACACACTAAAATAGGGGTTCCACTCCTATTAGACTTGAAGAATTGTGAGTGGAGACAAAGGGAAAATATTCACAGCACAGTCAGCCTGGTCCCATTTATCAGCCAGATTTCAACTTTCAACTTTCTTTAATAGAGAGAAACTAAAAATTGACTGACCACCACATGCCACAGTTATGCCCTACTGATGTGTCCCGTTGCAATCCAGCATGTTTGTGGGTGCAGGTGGTGAGGACAAGGTTGTTTGGACAAAGAAGTGGAGGTTATCTAGAAATCTGATGTCTTTTTCTGTGACCAGAGATACTGGAGATGCTTCTGGGGCAAAGGGGTATTCTCTGAATCTGGCCTTGAGAGACATGAAGAACTGCCGTGCACTTGGAGAGCTGGAGGTTCTTACCCTCATTGCAAGCAGTAACTCCTGGCAATGTGTGCAAGTAGAGTAAGAGAAGAATTTGTGGCAAACGAGATAGGAAATTCCTAGCACCATCTTCACACCCCATCTAAATGCATAGCACTTTCCAGCCTTTTATATTAAGTGATTAGAAAGAGTTAAATGAGCATGATTGCTATGGAAATTTCATAGGCATGAATGTTTTCTACTCCTTCTGTATTGAATGCCCTTGTGATAGAAGAGAAAGAACAAACATCAAAAATACCTTTTAACTTCACAATTCTTTCTAAATTTCTTTAAACTTATAGGCTATACTGCTGGCTTTCAGACTTCAAAGCATGCAGGAAGATCAGGGTTACTCAGAAAATTATTTCTTACAGTTTAATAAAATATGCATGTGAATTATATGACCCACCAGAGAAATTATTTATGTGTTAATGTAATGTTGTAACATTAATTACACACTTTAATTTCTCCCTTAGTAGCTTCTTTACCAGTAAGAACAGTCTCTAAATTGGAGTTGAAACATATGGTGTATCACCAAAGTTTAAATGATTTCCACACTCGATTGCTTTTTTTCTTGCACAAGAAAACAATCTTTTTTCCCCTTACTATTATTGTTAATATTTGGGCAAAAGGAAGAAACTGAGTTCTTTTAGCTTTTACTCATTGATAGTTTTCAGTCTCACTCTTCCACGTGTTGTAGTCTGTACACATCATATTTATTAATAGCTGCAGAAATACCTATTGCATTTTTTTTTTACTAAATTAAACAGCTTTTATTCATGGCCACTATTGTAAAGTATTTAATGTCATAAGATTGGTTCCTTTGAATTTCTTTCCTTAGGGGACTTCCTACCTCTTTTTCTGTGGTATACGTGCAGCTAAAATCATGTACATGCTGCTTTTTATTTTAACTTGTTAATTTTTCTAGGTCAAAATTTGCTCATTCTGAAAGACCTAACTCTCTCCAAAAGTTTGTAACACATAATCATCCCTCCTCTCTCTCCTCTATGTTTCCTGACTCCAGCACGGTCCCCTCCCCAGTCCCATTGCCATCCTAGAGCTGCACATTGACCCTGTATCTCCACAGCTCTCCAGTGGCTTCCTGTGTCTGCCCTGTGCCCCTCTGACTGCTCTCAAAGGTTAATTTTTAGCTTGGCTCACACTGACATCACATCTACAGCAGAGATTTCCCAAAAAGAATGAATTCTGCTCTCCTCACAGGTGAAGGTTTTCTTTTTGTCATCCTCTCCTGGTATGGCTTTGCTAGATGTGTTTAGGCTGGAAGTGCACTGTTAAGCATGGCCTAATGCTGGCATGGTGGAAAACATGAGGAACAAAATTTGTGAGAGGTGTGCTGCATCCACAGAGATCATGAGCATCACCCAAGCTCAGGCACAAGTTTCACCCCTTTTCAAGTTCCTTCACAGTTCACATTCCCTGGTTCATGTCCCAGATAACCCCCTCCAGCATGCACTTGTCTGGGTATATTATGGATGACTGGCACATCAGGGCAGCACCAAGCTTTTATTCATTAACTCAGAATTCCTCTCATCAGCCCCTCTATTATTCAGGCTCTCTCAAAATTTCAAGTTGTTTACTTGAAATAATAATTTACAGTTATTATGGCATGCACCGATGTCCATGCATGCCATAATCCTGCTCCCCTCCTAGTATGTTAAACCTTTCCACATGGCCAGACACATGTTGACAAAAAATTTTTACTTAGATGGCCTGAGCAGTGGCATATTTCCTATGAATCTACTCTGCTTTTCTACTGGGTATAAAAACCAAATCAGTACCATTATTCTGCTCCATCAGATTTCCTGATGAAATCAGTCCATTCCTTGAAAGGACTGTCTGGCTGTATTTACATACAGTAAATTTAAAAATTTACATACATTTCTTTACTATTTTTCATTATACATATATAGTTATTTTTACAGTGCATTCCCAGAGGTGAGTGACAGCATACAGATACCAGAGATGCTATTCTACCTCCAGCAAATGCTCTGAGAAGTGTATGGCATTAAGTAAGGACCCCGTTTCCTTGGTTACATTTAGCAAATTTGCATGCCAGCATGGTGCCCTTCATCATGAGAGACATCACAGACCTGTCCATGGAGAGAGGCTTTTGGAAGTGAGTAACCTTTGCATTCTTAGCTTCTGCTTTGAATACACGGATGAGAAAAAAATAGTTGTCAGCATAGCAGGGGATAGGCAGACTGAGAAGCTGAGTCCTGGAAGCCTTTGGGAATGAAATCAATTCCTTTATAAGACTGGGCAAAGAATCTGTGGGTGCAGGAGTTCATAAGTTTGACTTTAGTGCTGACCACAAGATAATTAGCAGCTCTTGCTCAGAACTTGTGCCCTGCCTGCTGTCTCTGGTTATGCTCTGTGATGGGGAGGGGCAGGACTCTGCTGTTGCCACTCACTGAATAAAAGCTCTGTTAACTTTCAAACTGGACAAGGGCAAAGAGGGTATTGCAGTGCCTGAAAATGGATGAGGATCCAGAGAAAAAGTGCTGAGTGGCAGTAAATATAGTACATAGTGGTGTTTTCCAACCAGGTAAAATATAAGTGCAGTTTCCAGTAACACATTAGAAAGGGATTGAACAGTAAGTCATTGATCCAAACATATGCAGCTGAAGACAACACAGGCTGCGAGTTTATTAAGCTGATGCACCAGCTATTTTCCAAGTTGCTGCAGGGCATGAGTTCACTGAATTTTCCACCACGGTGGAATCACAAACAGACCTACGAGCACAGCCCTCTCCCTCTCCAAATTCTGTGCTGGTGCACTGAACTCCAGTTTGGGCAGCAACTGCAACTATGTTGAGCTAAATGGCTCTGTGAAATGCTTTACTGGGAGTGTTACACTTTGAAATATAATGCCCCAACTCTGCTTTTGTGGCTCTAGGAAGAAGATGGGATGAGCTAAGGATGTGCATAGGCCTACCTGGAAGAATGCCTTCTGATCCTCCAAAGAAATTTCCTTCAGTCAGCACTTTCTCTGAAGGAGGAGAGAGGTCACTCCTAGACATGCAAATGCTAAAACCACAGAGGAAGGCTAGAAGCAGGCCAACTCCCTTTTATTTCAAACTGGGTAACAGGAAGTATGCATTTTTACCTATCTCCTCTGTGAAGGGCTCTCCTGCCCCTTGGTCTTCACCTGACTCAGCCTGATAAAATCTTGGCACTTAATGAAACAGGGAAAGGGGTTCTGAGATAAGCTCTTTCAGAATGGTTTTAGTCTGAAAAGAGCATAATGTTTTTCTTTTTACAAAAGAGATTCTTATCAGTGTAGAAATTAATTACCTCTCTTAAAGTTTTGCTATTTTTCCCTCATACTGCAAATTAAGATATGGGGAGATTGATTGTCAATGTATATAAGTTCCAGTGTTGTCTGGACAGGGTTTTCTTTTTTTGGATGTCCTTCAAACTGTCACTAAGGACATCAAACATTAGGTTGATGTATCTAATTTAAATTGCAAAGAAACCAAGGCATAGACAGGCTTTCAATCCTGGCATTTGGCTGATCTGTGGAGCTGCTTTGGCAGGTGGCTTGAATGAGCACTGCTTCAAGCAGCAGTAGCTGTGGGCATCAGGGCATCCAGCTGTGAAAACAGATCTGCATGGTTCAGTAATGATAACTGGTACTCAGGGACGTCTCTTTATGTTGAAGGATCCCAAAGTGATTAATGGCTGCTGAGGACCACAGCCAGGTGTACTGTAACCAAGATACTGATACCATTTCTCTCTCTGCTGAGGACTCATCCCTCGTTTTGGCTTTGTCCCTCATTGAGTACTAGATGTCTTGTTTCCCTAGCTGTACTTTCTTCCTTATTACATGTCTTTTATTTCCTAGATCAGTCAGACCAAGAGCCAAGATCCTAAATCCCAGCTCTGTACAAATTTGCAGGGGTCAGAGCCAGCCTCAGAGCTAAGCCTTAACTGCTTGCAGTAATCACCAGCCTGAAATCATAAGGGATGCCTTCAGACAGTGGTGAGACAGACTTCAAAATCAATTTTAAAAAATGTTTTTTTTTTATTTGCTGCTTATATTTTGTTCCTAGTTTCAAGACCTTCTTTATGAACTCGGGAGCTTTTTTCATTATAAATGAAAGTGGAAAGTGTCATGTAATCTCCAGATGCCAGAAGAGAATGTTGTGTCTGCTACTGGGAGATTCTTGGTAAAATCATGAGAGTGGGCAGCTGGATACATGGGCCTATGAAATTATTCTAATAATAACAGAGTTTAAAGGCTTCTGGCAGACCCCCTGTGTAATCCCTGAAGAATTTATAGGCATATATATTTTGCCTTAGAGTATCTCTGTTCTTTCCATATTTGATAAACAAAAATTATCATTTGGGCATAGATGTAAATTCCATGCCAAGGAAACAAAATAAGCTTGGCCTTCTGAGTTCAAGCCCTGTGCTTCCTGGGCCACGGCAAGAAGATAAAAATGAAAACTTGAAGGATTCCAGCACATCTCCTAAACTGAAACAGCTGTTTGTTGTTGGGTTTGTTCAAAATTCTACATCAATACATACAATAATGTTCTCACCATCTGGGCTTGAGAGTTGTTTAAAGCTCTTGGCTTAATCCAAATATACTGAATTACATGCAGAAAGCACAGTTCCATATATTTTACCTTTTTTTTTTTTTTGTTTCTGGCCCAACATGAATCTTTAGTTCCTGGCTGACAGGAGTGCTGTGAAGCCATTTGCTCATCTGAGCATGGGCGTCCTGAGGCTGCACATGTGCATGTTCATCATAGACTGGATTGGTGCTCTGCACTCTGTCCCCTCCCCGGGCATCATCACTGGGATCTTAGTGACTGCATTGGTCCCCTCTGAGCTGCATGGAAGGCACAGAGAGGAGGAGAGAAATAAAAGGCATGTGTGAAAATGGGAAAGGGGGATAAAGTCTTGTGTGTGTATAACATGACAACTCATGCACCTCTGAGAATATGAACTGTCATTGGTAAGGAATGGTTTTGACAGTCAGTGAGAGGCATTGACACTAAAAAGAGAAAAATAATTTTATTAACATTACATGTTTGGAAGATGAGCTCTGGAGGCAAAAATCAGAATATAATGAAGTCTCAGTCTATGAACCATGTCAGAACACATAATTCCGTTCAAGGAAATTCAGTTTAATCTGTCAAGCAATATAGTGATAGTGATTGTGGAAATAAGTTTTTCTTCCTGATCTTTTTAACTTTAAGGCACTAGAAACTTAACAGTGAAAATCTGATGTAACATATTGGTGGTATTTCTTTCTCGCTTGCCTACAACTTCTTGGGTGCCTGGGAGTGCAACTTTAGGGTACAGTCCCTTTAAGAAATACATTTTCATGTGCCATTTAATATCCCTTTTAAAAATACAACAGGAAGTGTACGCATATTTGGCTGAATTTAGTTTACACAAATAGAGTATGCCCAAGTTAGCTCTTCCCCTTTCTCCCATAGTGGCAGCAGAGAGCTGTTTTTCTTCTTATCCTTGCAAGTCATCCAAGTCTGGAATGTTCAGAGATTGAAACAAATTTAATGACTGAAAGTCCTCTGTGTGCAGTTATTATCTGTATTTTCAAAGTCATGCTGACCTCTCTGAGTAACAGAAAATTGAAAACTGAGAGTGTATAATGGGGATGTAATGCTCCATGCTGTCCTGAAATCTTAAATTTTATATTAAGCTTCTACTTTTGGCTACAATCACAGAGAAGAATGAGCTAGTGGACTTTTGATATGACCTGGTATGGCTATTCCTGGGTGATAGTAAGGTACATATAGACTATGTGGGGAAAAGGCAAAATAAGAAATCATGATATGTGTAGCTCATTCCATACACACGTAGGACAACCCTGTACTGGAGGAGCCTGTGTCAGCAGTGAGAAAGATTCTAGCAATGTAGAAATTGTGTATCTGTGAATGCATATCTGTTCTCATGGGAGAGGCAAGTGCCTAATTAAAGCAAAATCTATTTCTGAGCCTGTTAGAAC
Organism: Chaetops frenatus; assembly: GCA_013400775.1. Classification (NCBI taxonomy): domain Eukaryota; kingdom Metazoa; phylum Chordata; class Aves; order Passeriformes; family Picathartidae; genus Chaetops; species Chaetops frenatus. The sequence continues at coordinate 105,205 of VZTR01015175.1, forward strand.
TCAGTATTTCATACAGGCTTTAGCCTTAAATTAATCCAATTAATAAAAAGTGACTACTCTGAGATATCCAAAGGTCAGGTGAATCTCCAATGGCTTCACTTTTGCTTCAGTTTACTGAGGATGGACCATGGACCAGCTCACCGAAAAGTGACTTCTTGGTGGATGGAATCCTGGGAAACAAACAGGTGCTCTGGGATGAAGGCAGGGCTCTCTGCTGTTGTCAACCACCTTGATGTAAACTCTGGATTAAATAGAAAAAGATGGAGAAAAATGCCTTCTTGTGTGAAGCAAATTAAAAAACAAACAAACAAACAAACAAAAACAAACAAACAAAAAAACACCAAACCAAGAACAACAGACTGTTAATTACATGCAATCCAGGAGTGATAAATATCTACTACAAAGGGGTTTTTTCTGGGTAGGAATCTGAGCACTTAAACCAGAAACACACATTTTTTTTCTTGTTAAATTCTCAAAATTAATCGCCTCTATTTTACTCCAAGAAAAATGAGTATTTATGTTTCCCATTAAAAAAATAAGCTGTTTGGGCTCCCATACATTTGAGAATATGCTTTTCCCTTGGTTTCCATTAACTAAGTTGATGTAACAGTCCTGTTCTCTGCCTCTGTTTTTTACCAGCTTTCAGGCAGGCAGTAGCAAGTCCCATTTCTAACCAGGTCTCTGAGACAGCAAATCTATTTGCTTGGTTTATGGTTAGGCTGAGGTGCTCACTTAAAGACCTGACTCACTTTGTTGGATCAGATTTTGCAAGGTGCCCAGTTTCTTACAGGTTTCCTGGGAAACAGGAGGCAGTGCAAGTTGGGCGTGACGTTGATGAGAGGAAATATTCCGGATTAGCATGGCAGGTGTCAAATTCAAGACTATTTTGAGGGAATATGAAGTGAATGCACTTAAAGCATAAAAAGCATATAGATTTTTTTTCTCAATTTTTCTTATAGCTTCACCACATTTTCTTCAGGAAATTTTCTTTGTGTATCATCAACAGAATTTGAGGGAGAGCTGAGAATTACCTAGAATATTAAGACAAATAACCTTAAAATTTCCAGTTCAATGGTAGGGAAAGCACTGCAATAGAAACTAGTGACAATGAAAGATTTGTCTAACAATATTATAGAGCAGTCCATTGGTTGACTCTAAAAACAGAAAGGAAAACACTGTGGTTTTACTTCAATATAAATATTTCTGCTTTATGCAAGCTATAAAAATGTATCCACTTCTAGACAGAGTAACCAGATCTTAAAAAAAAACCCAAAAGAACGACCCTGCCTCTTTTTTTTCACTCTCTAAATCTTTTTTTTAATGACCTCTATGCCACAGTTTTTGCCTCCAAGCAATAATTAACTGCTCTGCAAGTCATCATAAGTAAGCCAGAAATTAATTACACTTTAAAAAATAAGCTGTAGCATTAGTATATTTTAAACCAAAGTAATCAGACTTATACTGCTATGTTCTCATGTCTCTCAAGTACAAATGTTATGAAATTTTCAATAACTTTCAATGTCCTGCATAATAATTGTGGCTAGAAAAACTGCAAAGCCTGAACCACCAAAGGAACTCTGAAATGAGCAGAACTGTCCTTGAACACACCTTAAAACAGTTTACATTTGTTATCCACGAAAAAGATACTGCTTCATGCAACTATTTTTTCCAGTGTCTTGGATAAAATGACGGGAAAATATGCAAATAAGATTAAGCATCCTGCATTGCATTTGATCATATCTTGCAACATCTTAGGGGTGGAGAAAATATGATGGATGCTATCATCCAATTTTCCCTCAGGTTTTTAGTTAACCAGCAGAATGTCTGCATGCAGAGCTTGATTCTTTCACTTAGGCTGGTACCATTTGGGAGAAAAATGTATTCAAGTCAACAAAACCTCCCTCAGGCACACAATGCTTAGAGAATGGAAGGCTGCACATCCTATCAGGTTACAGCTACAAACCTTCCAGTAAATTTGTAGCAAACCTCCTGAGATATGACCTGAGATGTGTAGTAAATTCTGAGATATGACCTGCTTCGTTTAAGAAATACACGGCACTATATTTACTATGTTTGCTTTATATCAGCTTGAATAGTTGCAGATTTTATCAGGAACTTTTCTCTGATATCATCTTTGCCAAATGACTTGGATTTGCATGACCAATATTGCCAAATTAGAATAAACTGCCAAACTTTGCTGTTTTCATTGATTTTCTGATCATTTTGCACCGAAGTGTAACATATCTCATTATTTAAATCTGTGCTAAATTTGCTGGAGTAAGATTCATTTGATATGAATGCTGATATTTAAATGTTCCGTTTTTGCATCAAGGAAAAATTGACTTTTAATTAGGAATTATGGAGAAGTGTGATTAGAATGTTTTGTATACTTCAAGCACATATTTTGGGGTCTGAAAATAAGGACAATCTTTGAATTTGTTATGCCCAAATCCATTAAACCAGTAGAAAATAGATTAACAAGAATAAACACTTTAATCTGCTGTAAATTAAGTATGTAATCAATACTGGGAAGAGAATGTGAAACCTGAGATACACCAATGACAAACTGACTTTGTAGATCATAGAAAGGAATTAAAAGTAATTTTTATGGGCATCACAACCTAACATTACAGTCAACTTTTGGAACTATATTATGTTCATATCAGCTAGAATGATTTCCGGGTAAAATTTTGAGGAAATTCTTCTACCTCCATTTTTGGAGTAACTATGTGTACCATAACAAAATTAGCTAGATTTCCATCAAAATAACTAAGATCAGACTTTTAACTACTTAGTCAATCTAGGTTGAAATGGGGCATTAAGAAGCATTTGGTGGTGGCATTCAGGCAGAGTGATCCAGGACCAGCTTTGCAGTCTGCATGCCTGTGTGTGCTTCACCTTGCATGGTGCCCATGTGTCCCAATGCAAGCTAAGTTAATTTCTTCCATGTCACACCACATCAGAAACTTTGGGGGCGGGGGG
>VZTR01015175.1:108313-130493 GCA_013400775.1 Chaetops frenatus
ATCCCTAAGCATTCTCCAAGACTATTGCATCAAAACACAAACCCTATCCTACTTCTTTTGTCTGTGTCACAGAAACTCTGCAATGTTCAAAAAGAAACAGATGGGAGATAAAGAAGAGGACTAAAATAAATGTAAAATGGAAAGGTATCTTTTTTTTCTTAGTCTCCCTTCACACAACTCTCTGCTCTTCTGCTCTCTGCTCTCCACTCTACTTTTTTTTTTTTTTCTTTTTCTTTTTCTTCCTGAGCTTCCTTTTCCCCCTCTTTTCCTCTCTTTTCACCCTTGGAAACCTGACGCTGGAGTTGTGAGAAAGGCTGCCATCAACAGCTATGGAAGTTGCCTCCGGGGACCAGCCTCATCACTCTTGCAGGGCTGGCAGTGTCAGGAAATCCTGTACCAGGAGCAGCAGAAGAACCAACCAAACCAATGAATGCATTTCAGGAGCTGAGGCAGTGATTCCTCTGAGAAACAATTAGAACCCTTGGAGAGGACACAGAGATGTCAAGCTGCTGTTGCACACCTCTGTACCCACTTCACCTCCTGTGAAGGCTGGAGCAGAAGCAAGACATGACGAATCTGTCAGGGTGCTAAGCAGTCTGTATTTAAACCAGAGTGACTCAGTTTGAACCTCCTTAGATTTGGGGGTCATTGCAGCCTTTTTGTTGCCTGGGTCAGCACAACAGCCCCAATGTTTGACACCTGCATAAAGCATCTTGGAAGAAAAACGGGGCTTTTTTTCAACAAAACTTTACTTCTATGCACAGCAAAAGGATAACACAAGGACAGCATATTTCTCTCCCCCTGCTTGCTCCCACTTCTGGGTATGGCAAGAAGCCTTCTCTTTTTTTTGCTGGGTTCCTCCGTGCACCTGCTGAAAATCCATGTTACCAATTCCTGTAGATCTCTAAGCATTTCAGTTTTCTCTTAGTTCTTCAGCACTGTCTAGGAAAGATAAATCTTACTCACTGGATTTCCAGCATGCAGATGTCGTCTCCAGTTATTGGCTGCTCCTCTTGCTCCCCCCAAAGCTTCCTTTATAACCTTATCTTTGGCATTGTCTCATTTCCTGCTTGTTTCCCACCAGGACTTGCCTTTGATTTAGCAGGTGAAGTTGGGGGCAGATCCTGTTTAAAATGTATAGATGGGTACCTTATTCCTCACCAAAGCCTCAGGAGGGGTGTTCATGCACTCCCTATACTACTCAGAGGGGTTTTTGAAATTAATTGTAGCTCCTCCTTGGCTGCCTTCTTGCCTGTAGCTGTCTTCCATCTCTGAAAGTCAAGGATAACTCTGAGAAAAACAAACAAAGGGAATGTTTTGCTGGCTTGTGGTTTAAATAAATGGCTTTGCTTAGACCTTGTAGCAACCTCTATCATTAACTTATGGAAGTGGGCTTTTTTCATTAAATCCAAACATGTGATCACGCACTTTCTGGGAAATTCATGGCAACCCACTGAGATGGCATGACCTTCTGCTGGGATGAATAATTTTTGAACAGAAATTACAGTGGCACTGAGTGAGCTGTGCTGAGGTCGCATACATGGTGTTACCCATCATGATAACAGCATCAGAAGCCTTATCATTACATCTTTGTGTTCATAAATATTTTAGCTATGATTTGTGGCATTCTGCACTCAATTTTTCACACACTCAGAATCAAAGATTGCTAGTAACAAGCCAATGAAGCAAAGGGCATTGAAGCTGCCATTCTCCATCTGGTATATGTAGTCCTTGATTTTATGTTCTCTGAGTGTCCCAAGAAATGGGCAGTTATGGCTTCTATGTTAATGGCATTGTGAGATAGGGCTGAATGAGCTCCCCTGGAGACAAGGATCTCTCACACAGCCTTCAGAAACTGTTTAAAAATACACTTCACAAGCTTTTCTCTCATAAGAAGACCATAATTATTACCTGCTTACCTTAGAGCAGGAGTGATGAGACAGAAGCCAAAGAGACATCGGAAAAGAGCTTTTGAGTTTCTGCTAGGGAGGGGAGAAATCAAGAAAAACACACCAAGAGCAAGTGCTTTCGAACATACAAGAATAGGATGTGAGAAAATGTTATCATGACTAATGTTACCTAGTCACATTTGTGTGCTAGCTTCTAATTTGTCAACCAAGAAGATGAAGCTTTTCTACTTTCAACTACTGTTCTAGTTCTGGCTGGGACAAAGTTAATTTCCTTCCCAGGTGCTTCTATAATGCTATGGTTTAAGTTTAGTATGAGAATAATGATGATAGCACATTGATTCAGTTGTCGCTAAGAAGTTTTTACACTTAGTCATGGACTTTGCAGCTTCTCTCACACTCACACCAGCAAGGAGACTGGGGAGCACAAGTAACTGGGAGGAGACACAACCAGGTCAGCTGGTCCAAAGTGGCCAATGGGATTTTCCACGTTATATGGCATCATGCTAAACATATAAACTAAGGGAAAAGTGATCACAGGCTGCTGCTCAGGAACTGATGGGTATAAACTGGTGGGTGGTGAGCAATCACTTGTTTTCTATATTCTAATTCTATTATTGTTATTATCTCATCCTTTTCTGTTGAATTAAACTGCCTCCATCTCAACCCAAAATTTTTACTTTTTCCCCTCCAATTCTATATACCCCAGGCCACAGGGAGCAGGAGAAAGTGCGCGAGTGGCTATGTGGTCTTTAGCTACCTGCTAGGTTAAACTTACCAAGAAAACTGCTTGCCTCAAAACAAACAAACAGAGAAAAAAACAACAACCTGAGATTTCTTCTCAGCACTAGTAATCTTCAGTTTTTTGTTCATTTTCACAGCAAAATACTCATGATTGTTGATAGGTATTTCACTTGGCAGTAAACGTCATATTTCCATGGCCACAAGTTGCCATTAAAGATCCTCCCATCTTGTTAGCAATAAAGGAATACTTAATCAAGTAAAAGTGTACTGCTGACAATATTTCATTTTTATAGCAAAGAAATGAAATACAAGAAAGAAGGGGTACAGAGGCTATGATCCTGATTGTGAGTTTCGTAGGCTGTGGTCTTGAATAGCACTATAAAACTCTGTAAGACACATTCTATTTCTTAGAGTGTTCCATATCTACAACCACGATAGCTGCTTTAATCTCTGATTAAGGACAGGATCTAGAGAGCATCCTACTCTACCAGCAGCAAAGTAAGCATATCATACGATGACAGAAAAGCATCAGCAGCAGCATATTTGGGTCAACTTCCCACTATGACTTATTAAGCCTTTTATAAAATAAAGCTCAAAGACCTTATTAATATCAACAAGGTGTGTTATAGTCACTCTTAATGGCAGGGATTAACCTTGTCATGGTTTGCTGCTTTCGTTACAGTGCTAACAGAGAGCCAGGCTTATCATTCTGTTCACTATACTGTATCTTCACTGAGTGCAGCGAATAGCTGATTTGGTCTTATTCACTGCAGTGAAATGATATTTCAGGATTTCAGCTTTCAGGATATTATGAATTTCTTCTGCAAAGCATGGATCTGAGCCTTGAGATACTGTGGCTAATCAATTATATTAATTTCTGGTTGAAGCAGTGAAATAAATTTTCTGACCTCTTATGTATTTCTCTAGTTGTGAAGCAGCCAGGAGAATTGTGGGGACATAACGGACCTTCTATTTAAAAAATGAAAGAAAAACTTGAATATTGAGCTACTGTTGAGCTATAAATTTAGGGGTAGATTCTAATCTCAGCTGAGGAAGGCACAGGAAATTTATTTCGGTATCCCTGAAATCCCTGTTAGTGGTATTCAGTATCTCTGTTAGTGGACTGTGCTGCATTAAAACTGGGAGGGCACGAACGGGACTGGAGCAGACAGAGTGTTTCGGAAAAGTGCTACTATTTGAAAGAAAACAAACTAACCCAAACATTTATCTACAGATTTTAACCTTTGAAAGAATTGTCCTGTTTATTCCAAACATGGATGAGCTTGTCAGTATGGAGTTGGTCAGCTAAAGTGCACCGTAGCACTTTAAAATGCAGCTGCAACTTCCCAGAAAAGTAACTATGTTCCCTTAAAATTTAAGAGATTAAAATATTTGTGTATCTTTTATAATTTTATGCTTTTCACCTGAGAATCTTTCTTCCTGCCAGGGAAATATTTTGAGCTGATTTCTGCCTCCATTAGAATAAATGTCAAGTTTTCACGGGACAGGTGAAAATGCTCAAGACCTCAGAGACACAGATAATACATGCCTTTTAAAGTAGACTGGATAACTAGACACAACAACCTGCCACAGTGGTGTACCTTAATGATTTAATGCACATTATGTTGGGATGTAGGACAATTAACAGTTTAACATAATGAGAGAACATGCAGAATTGTCTCAAGGATGGCTCAATAGATTCACTTCAAAGTCAGGCAGAATCCACATCTGGGAAGAGGTAATGCCTTTGTCTGCAGCTTTCCTGAAGTGAGTGTTCAAATAATTTTTTTCCTTCTTAACAGCTGGGGAAAAACTCAGGGGACTTGCTGTGTTTGAACCAAATATCAAGGTGAGCTCTTTCAATGCAGCTAGTAAAGGCTGCCATAAATACACGGAGGAGATGAATGTGTCTTTTTACAAAGGGGGCAGGAGAGGCAAAAAGGTGTTCCTGCTGCTGGAGTTCCTCAGTGGAGTCTGCCAGGATGCCCCGAGGTGCTTAAGACCTCCAAACACACACACAAATTAACCCTCCATCTTGTGGGCTCACCCCTCAATCCTTTCCTGCCAGGCATGGGTACCTTTGCATTTTTGTTAAGTACACATTGTAATTTATTTTACTCTCATGTTTTATATCACTCTATTTCTGCCAGTTACTTATAAATTATTTGGGAACAGGGTTTCCAAATGGAAGCCTGAGTATCAAAGGCAGAGTTATGATTCTATATGTCAGACAAAATCCCAACTCCGTGTATTTGTGTGAGGTGTATGGAGGCATGGAGGACCAGCTGGAGTTCATGTGGTTCATGCTTTGAGCAACACAGAGGTCCACACACAGTCAGAAATGTGTTTGCAAATGAGGAGGGGATGCAACTGGACCTTCACAGGAGCTCCAGAGAGGTGTCTCTTGCTGCTGAAGATCTGAGAGCTGTGGCTGGATGAATTAATGGCTCTGGTCCTGGCAGTGCAGATGAAGGAGCTGCAGCCCAGCTGATGGATTCTGTAATGGTTATACTGGTTTGTCAGGAGACTCAAGACCACTGGTACCTATTTCTGAGCAAGTTCTAAGAAACGTCAGGATCTTCCAGAGAACCTATTGCCTCCAAAGCTACACATTAACTTCAAGTGCTTTGTTTTGGTAATCCTAATAACTGTTTATCTACAGGCTGTGGTTTTATAGTATTTTTGTTTTGTTTTGCCTTTTCTTTTTCCTTCTCCATTCCAATTTGAACCACTTTAGTGGAGCAAAGGGGTGAGACAGATCTGCTTTCTCCAGCTGAGATGGAAAAACATCCAGGGAATATAGGGGTCTCTTGCTGTTCTTGTGCTTTCAACTCCAGCTATACCTTGTTAATACCCAAAATGTTTTCACCTATGCTGGGACAAGTGCCAAAAGTTAGAGCTGGCCTCAATACAAGGAAACAGCAGATAAACTGCCCTCTCAGCTCTCTCATGCATAAGCTAATTGAATCAGTGGACCTGGTCCTATTTTCTCATTTGTGAACATCCTTTTATGCAGATTCATCCTGTTTGGACACCAGAGACAGGAAGAAAATGTAATGTGCCTTTGAAATTTAACACACTGCTCTTCATGAGGGATCTGGAGGAATGGCCAAAATCCCTTGCAGAAACAAATGTATTTAAAATCCTCGTTAATATGGACACAGAGAAAACTGGCATGATTTCCCTTTTGCTTATGTTTCAGCTAAGCTGTAAGTTTGGAACCATGGTGTTGAGGCAAAGAGGAACACCAGGGCAGGTAGCTGACAGTAAACTATGACTTTGGTGATCCCCATGTCTCCTCTGGAGGAAGGTCTGAGGTTGCAGAATCATTTACTTAAGAGGGCAATTCAAGTCCCAAGCCTGCATTCTCCCTGAGGTTTCAGGTTTCTGGTTTGAATCTCTTTCCCCTCTGAACACAAATGAGGAACTAAATTAGAAGTGAGTAATCAGAAATGTCCCCAGTGAGGACAAAGTTATTTTAATGCAGTCCAGAACACTGTGAAAAAAAAAATGAAAGCATATATGGGCTGTGTGTTGAATATACCAAGGGAAATTTTAGGAGAAATTACCATTGTGTTAGGATGTAGCTGACCCAAGTAAAGGGGACTAATGGATCAGAGAAACCAGCATATCTTGAATGTTTGCAAAATGCACTGGTTTTGGATTGGCTTGGTTAAGGATTTGTTTCCTGTGAGCTGCTTTTCTTCAGCATTTCTCTTGAACAGATTTCTACATATTTTCCTCCGAAGAATCCACATATAGATCTACTGAAGGTAAGGGGAGAGCTATAGCCTCAGTGGCTTTGTGGCAAGTGATGACCCCCAAATCACAGATGCACTGCTGCACTGGCTGCTCTCAGTCCTGCTGCCAAGCAGCCCCGAGGGCAGAGCCTGAGGTCTGCCTAAGTAACACCAGAGCACCCAAGTGCATCAGCAGCCGGGACTGACTAGGGGGAAAGGAAACTTTTGGCATGTAGGTTTACAAGGCCTTCTCTCAGTGACTAAATTTGGGTTAGCAAGCTGGTTCCTCAGCATGTGTTCACTGAGAGACCCAGGAGGCAGCTGGGCTGAGTAAGTCCCACTCCCACCTGATGCACCCACTATCAGGCAAATCTGCATCTTTTATGGTATCGAAATCCAGAGCTTGGCATCACAGCAAAACTAAGAGACCTGAAGTCCCAGTTCATGTTTAGCTTAGTCTACAGATGAGTGTAGCTCTAATTTCAGTTACTCTATTGTTCTGCTGAGCTTGCCTGACCCTGCTGACAGTGATACTGAGCAGCCAGACATTGCTTCTGGGACCACTCTCACACTGTGGTCATAACGTTTGACATCATGCACATTCCCATTTTATCTGTGTTCCTGACTTTTTAAAATTAGGTTAGATGTTACTTCATAGAGTGAAGCTATTTCACCACAATAATGACTAAGATTTTCCTGTTTAGGGGGAAAAACTTGCCTTATTTAAAGTTCTGAATAAATCTCTTCTATGACATATTTTTACCAGGAAAGCAGTAAGTACTGCTTTATTTCTTTTTCTTCCTAGTAATTAACCTTGTGGATATTCCTCTATGCATATATAGTAAGTCTTATGTTCAATCTCACTTCTAGTTGTCAAAAATTACTAGAAATTAAAGAAACATGTGTGTCCCCCACATTACACTGACTGTATCCTGAAAATTTCTCTGTTCAGTCTCAGTACTGCTACACAGAAAGAGAAGCTGAGGCACAGAGAGAGTGAATGGCTTGAAGATTTAGACAGAGCTAGGCATGAATCCCAAATCTAACGAGTCCTAGTTGAGTGCCTTGGCTGCAAAATAGGCCTTCTTTTATGGACATACAGCTGTGATTTGTAATGAAGCTTACAGAATCTACTTATGCCATCCCATAAGATTTGGGCACCTAACTCCTTTAGTACCTTTGAAAATCCATTTAAAAATATTTTCTCATCCTTTTTTTATGGTATAGAATACTGTCTTGTCTATTTCCCATTTAAGATGATACCTGTTATTAAAGATGGATTTAAAGTTTAAAAATCTCTGGGTTTTTCCTGACTTGGAAAAAAGCTTGTAAGTTCCAATATTTTACTGTTCAGTAGACTGTGTTCAGCTGTCTTTGCCTGCCACCACATTGTGTAACAACTTTTTTTTAAGTCTCGTATCCCATCTCAGAATAAATATGTTCTTATATAAATAACAGTGTCACCTCCCCAAATCTGGTGTTGAAAAATCTGTGGTGTGAGTATTTAAAGAAAGGAGTTGGGAATCCTGAGAAATATGTCTATTGTTTACCCTGCCAGTGTTCCAGCAGAGAGCTGCTGAAAGTAACTGCTGTGCTACATAGCTAAAAGGAAATGGAGGGACAACTCATCCAGCAAGTCTAGATACTGCAAAAATCAGATGGGAATGGCTGTTTTGTGTGTTCTCTTTTGGATTAAGAGCAAATTATTTTCTGGGTTGCAGTAGGTGGAAGAAAAGTTGCTGGGGAAGCACAGAGGACACCCTGTGACCCCAGTGCATTTCAGGGCAAACTGCCAGGCCCCAGATCCTTCTCTCTCTCTACACACAGTCCAGGCTGGTTCAGTGGAACCTCGGCAAATGTTACAGCCTTTCCTGTTTGCTTTGCACTGCTAATATATTTGTGCATTGCAAAACCTTGCATCTTCTTGAAAATATCCTTCAGGGAGGGGAGTGGGAAATCCATATTCCTCTGTTTGGCAGAATCTCTTTGATGTCTCCTCTCCTCTCCTCTCCTGTCATGCTTCTTTCTGTCTGTGTGAGGATAAATGCACTGCAACTGGAAGAGTGAGATAAATAGCATAAGGAGAAATCATTATAAACCTCGTGCTTGAGAGGTGCATTCTCGGAAATGTGCCAGTCATAAAACCTGACCAGGCCTGAAAAATAAAAATCTCTCAAATAATAATATATGATCTCCATGGACCATTTTCTTATGCCTCTTCCCCAAGCATGGAGCATTAAAAGATTGAAAACTCCTTTTTGCTTCATTCCATACAGCCTGAAAAACCATACAACATACTCCACATGCATTTATAATAACAAAATGCGGAATAAAAGAATTTTCCTTCTTGGGACTGTCTACAGAATGAACCTTGTCCCTGAAAATTAAATACAAATAAAAGGAATAGGAGACAACCATGGTATAAGCCTACGTATTCTTCCCACTGCTCTTCTGAATGATAAGCTGGGAAAGTGCAGAAAATTGATACTTTCTCCTGTGTTCTGTAAGGTGGTGAAGATGTATATGTATATTTATATGTAATTGAAGTGCAAGTCATATAATTTATATGGGGAGTAAGCCTCTTACAGGCAGGCCTAAAAACTTCCTTTCTTTTCTGAGAAAACTTCAAGTGTGCAATAAATGTGAAAATAGTGTAAGAAACCTTTGGCCACCCAAGACGTCACGACCATTGTTCTGCTGTGCTTCTGGCCTCGTTGGAGCTGACACACAGCATAATGAGTAACAGGACTCCTCCCTGTGGTGCTCCTGTAGGCAACTTACAGGACTTGTTTGTGAATCATTCTTCCTCCCTCTTATTAACTGCAACTGCTATAATGATTTTCTGACCATAGTTATCTCCTGGAGGAAACCTTGCTGATGCAGTGCTATACTCATTATGCTGTGCAGGTTGACTTCATCAAACCTCACCTTTTGCTTTGATGCATGAATCTCAAGCATGAGAGGGATGTACCTTTTTTTTTTTTCACAGATTATTTAGTGGGTTATTAGGGAAACCACATTTTATAAATGGGGATTACCCTGTTAGAAAAAGCCAATTAACACGATGAGGTATTTAAAATAATTCCAAAATCGTAAACTAGATGGCTCTATGAGGAGCAGTCTACCCTGGCACTCAGCCCCTGACTTAGGCAGCCTTGCCTGACTGAGGTTCCCGCTGTGCAGGACCTGAGGGGTGCAACCAGAAAGCAAGGCTTGCTCCAACCTGCAGCCTCCTGAATGGCTCACAGCACACAAGAGGCTGCTGATGCCTCTCCCCCACACCTCTCCCTCCTGCCTCCCCCGGCAACTGGCCCCAGGGCTTGGGGAGCTCTCTGCCAGCTCCCCTCTCTTTCACCTGCTGGTAATTTTCATCTGGCTGCTTGGGCATTTTTTAACAACCAGTGAAGTAAAAGCATTAAAATTGATACAATATATTGTCATATTTCTTCTAAAAGAGGAAATGTAAAGTGGTGAGGATTTTTATTACAACATTTTTATCTATTTATCTTATAGGTAGGGTTTAATTACTCCCTAATTATGTTTGCTCAAGTTTGCCCCAGTTTCTTCCTTCAGATGAACACTATTCAGATCACACGTTTATGGATTTGCTACTCATGACATGACCAGTCTGGCATTTTCATTATCCTTCAACTTTATCTCTCCTCCTGAATCAAGGTTGCTGCCATTAGTAGTATTTTTACTGCCACAGTTAACTTCAGTTCAGGTTTAAGACTGCATTTTTCTCCACTTGATATAACCACCTAAGGAAAGGAGGTTTCTGTACTGGGGAGATTATCAGTTAAAGTGACCTTTCAGGACCCTCATTCTTTTGGAAATGGTTTCTGTTGAATTAATTTATTATTTTCTGCCCACATTTGAATCACTGAAGCTGTATTATTTTTTGTCCTCATCCTCCTGCTTCACTGCTGTTTATTGATACTGTGTTTATTGGGCCATTGCTCCAGTAGGTACTGAGCTGTAATATCACTTGCAGTCATTATCCAACATTCAGACACTTTACCTGCACTCATCAATCTTGCTTCACCAGCAAATTTGATTTAATGTTTTGGGTAAGGCTCTGAGAGGGATGCTAAAATACAGTCAAGTACTCAGTATCTCTGATACATTTCACCTATCTTCCCTCTTTTCTAAAACCATAAAGTAGTACTTCAGTAGGCACCACTTTATATAATTGAGCACAGAAGCATCTCACTTCATTGTGTGTTTTTGATCTCTCCTAGCTCTTGCCAGCTTCACAGGCCTCAGTAGGTGGCTAACAATTTATATCAATTGTGCTGGAGGCTCCATTTTCTGACCCCTCTCAGCTACCCATCTCTGCTGATCCTACACTACGGAACTTACTCAAGTTTCCTTTGAGACACCCAGAGACGTTTTCAAATTAATGGTTCACATGCATGGGAAGTCTATTTTTTAACTTTTTGCCAGGTAGAGGGTATTGTTTGTGTAAGAACTGCAGAAGTTCCTCTTAAACTGTTAGTGAAGATGATCATGTATTTATTTGTTCATTAATTCATGCTCTATCATCAAATTTCATTTGGAAAGAACAGAGAAATTATTATTCTGTCTCAATTAACAAGGAATATAAAATTACCTTTTGGCACAGATGCAATTACTTGGCTTTTGATGTGTTTCCCTTTAAATAATGAGATAAAGAATATGAGAATAGTTCATGATTATTCCTGACTATGAATCAAATCTGAACATGAAATGCTTTGAAAGGTCCCTCCAAGAAATTTTCTTTCTTCCACTCTAAAAACGTCTACTTATCCACCTATCTACTGTGCTCACCCTGGCTGTGCAAATGCTTTAGACTGAAGTTAAAAGAAGGACTGTTTCTAAATTAACTATGAAAAACCTTATACACCCTTGGGATACAGAGACTGCCACCAAACTCTGCTGTCAAATGCTGCTCTTTTCAACCTGGTTTTTGTGAACAGAGAAGGACAAGTGGGTTATGTGATTTTTGGAGGCCATTGTGGACATGATCATGAAATGACAGGGCTTTTGATTTTTTGGAGAAGTGAGGAGAGGGTCAGAGAACTGCCGCCTTAGACTTCTGGAGGGCAGACTTTGGATTGTCTAGGAGCCTGGTTGACAGAGTCTCTTGGGAGACAGTCCTGAAGGCAAAGGAGTCCAGGAAGGCTGGACATTCTTCAAGAAAGGAATCCCAAAGGCACAGGAGCAGGTTGTCCCCATGTGCCTAAAGACAAGCAGGCAGGATAAAAGACCAGCCTTACTAAACAGAGAGTTTGGCTGGAACTCAGGAAAAAACAGACAGCCTATCACCTCTGGAAGAAGGAGCAGAAAACTCAGAAGGACTACAAGGATGTCATGAAGTTATGCAGGGAGAAAATTAGAGGAGCCAAAGCCCAACTAGGATTTAATTTAGCTATTGCTATAAAAGTCAATAAAAAGGTTTCTACCAATATATCAGCAACAAAAGGTGGTCCAAGGAGAATCCCCATCCTTTATTGGATGTGGAGGGAAATGTAGTGACAAAGGATGGGGAAGAGTCTGAGGTACTTAATGCATTCTTTGCCTTGGTCATTAATGATAATAACAGTTGTTCCCTGGGTACCCAGTCCCCTGAAATGGAAGACAGGGACAGGAAGAAAAATGAAACCCCCACAATCCAAGGGCAAATGGTCAAAGACTTGCTACACCATTTAGACACACACAAGGCGATGGGGCTGGATAGGATCCAACCAAAATGACTCCATGATTCTGTTTCTAGCACTTATTTTTCTTTTGTCCTAGGGAATTTTTGTGTTCATGATTAGCTTTGTAAGATTAACTTCTAAATTGAAAGACTTAGCTAATTAAAAAATATTCCCTGCAGGAAGCTGATTTTGAAATACTCATGGGCAATCACTGAGGTAAAAAATCTATGTCAAATCAAGTTAAAAAATTCTACCAAGGTAGAGCCAGGAATCAACATTAATGACCTGATATCATGCAGCACAATGTCATACAGTGTAGACACAATCTTCTTGAATATTTGTGTGTGCATTTTGGGAACCTCAAAACAAAAAGGCCTAAGTAAAAGTGTCATCAAAACAGAAAAGAGATGCATATAGTCACAGAAGGGTTGGGAAGACTAATTGTGAAGACCACAGAAAAAAGCACAGGAAACTGTGGAATCAAAGGTCAAACCAATCCAAGTAAACAGGCCTTTTGCATGAGCTAGAAAGAGAATCCTGATTTTGAATAACTTTTTAGGGTGTAATGACTTGCATAGTGTTCTAAATGGTACATCCTTGCACAATGACTAAATGCTAATGGAGTGATGAGTCAGCGCAACCAATAGCTGACCCTGGTGGTACATATAGGGTCCTGTTTCTCTCCAGTAGCCACTCTAAGTGAGATAAGACCCACCTTTGCTGGCTCTGAACTGTTATCCATCTTCTTGGGTTCTGTAGAGTGTTTATTTCCTGGGATTCAGCAGTGAACAAACATGTATTTCACCTATGGGGCTGAAAGCAAAGGAGTACACTCTGAGGGAACACAGTTGTCTCCAATTGGAGGCTGCTTGATTACTTCACCTGTAAAGCAGGTGAATTTTGTGAACCAGCCAATCTGCCCGTGAATAATGGAAAGTTAAATGTGCACAGTTGTGTCATGTCTGCAGCACACTGTGCCTTAGGACAGGATTCGGCTTGCTGACTATGGCATTGACACTTGACATCCGTGGATGATATTTGATATGTGAGCTAAACTCTCATGAGAGTTGATAGAGATCAACCCAAAACAGTCTGTGCAGCCTAAAGGATGATTCAGTCCATTCTAAAATAGACAGCACCCACATGATGAGGAAGTTACTTACTTAGAGGTGTTTAGTTTTGTAAAAGGTCCTCCAAATTAAAGGTGGTTGGGCTGCAGCCTCTGATGCAGCATGATATGGTGTGTAATGTCTGCTACCCCCACACTGGTGCCCTGGCTTAGTCTGAGCATCACACTAGATACCAGGTACATAGGTTTTGGTGCAGATTCCTCCTGCAGTGGCTCATCAGCTGAGCCACTCTTGAGAGGTTGTTGATTGTCCTGACCAGGTCCCCATGGAGCAGAGTGAGAGCTTGCTCTCTAGATGATGCATAGATGGCTACCTGCACACACCTGATATTTTTTGTCCTAAGCCTGTGATCTAAGTCCCACCCTTGGTGTCTGCATGCTGCTCTGTAAAGCACAGCAACATTTTCTCCTTCAGTATCCATTCCATCTCACCTTGATCTAGGGAGAAAGATTGGGTGGCCATCTTCATGACATTGAAGGTGATTTTCCTTGATTTTAATTTTTGTTGCAAAGAACAAACCTTTAAAAAGTCTCTGGACTTTTTCTGGACTTTGTCTCTCTGTGTAAGCAAAGCCCATGTTCCTAATTCCACATGTCTATGACCTTGGTAAACTGGTTTCTTTTGTAATGGGAAGGGGCATTCCTTTTGATTGGAGGAGTGTAAGGTGCCATTAATGGGTCATTAATGACACCTGTAGGTGTCATAATTCAAACATCAATGGCTTTTTACTTATAATCAGACAAATCCTGTGGCTTGAAGGTGAACACTCAGATCTCAGTATGCTGAAGCAATTTATCAAAATTTGTGCACCTGTAGGGTAACTCTAAGAACATGGCTTCACTTAAACTAACCTTCTTTAGAGGAACAATGTGATGACATGGTTGGTGTAAATAAGAAAGACACTATGGATTTAAACTCATCTTAGAAAATATGAACTTATTCTATCTGACACATCCAGCTCAGCAAACAGCAGTGTGGAGTGAGCTATGTTACCTTTGCTAATATAGGAGGTTTAGAATAGAAGCTGTGCTAAATATAAATAATTCCTCTGCTTCGAAGCAGTTGAATATTACAGATGACAGAGAGGAAATAAAGGGGAGCACAAATTATTTCCCCAGCTCTTATAAAATAGGGTTGAAAATGGTACATTTCAGTACTTAATTCTTACTTATACCGAAGGCTTTTGCCATTCTTAGTCAGCATTTCCACAGTATGGAAATTTCCATAGTGTATCGGCTGCCAGGAAGGAAAATGATGACCATGCCAGAACAATTTTCTCATTCCTGTAGCACAGAGCTCCTGGTAGTCTGGTGCTGCTACTCCTCTTGAGTGATGGATGACACTAGCTGGATCTTTAGTAAAAGCACAGGGACCTGAAGCTGCTATCTCCTCTTTAGAAACCGAGAGTATGCAAAAAATTGCCGTCAGACATGAGGGAAGAGAATGTCCCATGTTCACTGAAGCTTTAGGGAGAACTGGAATCCTATTTTCCTGAAGTATTGTCCGCGCAGGGATTGTAATGCAGGCCTCTATAATTGTTTTGCCTTCTAGCTGTTGTCCTATGTCACAAAAAACCAAAAACCAATAAACAAAACCAACCAAATAAATAAATAATCAGTATAATTAGCTGCATATAAAACCACCTGTTCTCAGTGCTATAGTTGCTTAAGGATACTTTCTAGGCAAGGTACCAATTGATGGACATGGAGCATGCTGCTTCCACTAGAATTTCCACTTTTCTACAGGACTACACCACTGCCAACATCTCATTAATTCACCCAACTCTGACTACACTGTATCAGCCTTTGTGTTCAGACAGTTCACTTCGTGAAAATATTTTTTTATGCTCAGCACCAGGCTTCTTCTTGCTGCTTTTTTTCCATTGCATCACTTTTGTCCCCTTCAGCCCGAAATGTGGGAGATCATTTTCCTTTGGAGCATATGCCAGTGTTCAGCTGTTGAAACAGCAGGGGAGGTTATAAATCTGGACCGGGAACTGCTCTTCATCCTTAGTAGCTGAATGCTTTGTGGCCATTGCAGGCAATGCTTTCTCTAACCCTGTGACCTTGTCTGGTCTCAGACACAGACCTTTCACCTGGGGTGGAGACCAGCATTGTGCTAAAACAGCTCCAAGTCTGCTTTTACTGAGTAGCTTTTTCTAGACAAATGCCAAATAGTAATATTAATCTATGATTTTTCAAGTGTGTCCTCATTATTTTTTTGGACTTCTTCACCTCTACAAACAGAGAAATAAAATAAGAATAAAACCAAAATCTTATCTGAATGCAATATCTAACTGCAAGGATTTATTTCAAAATTTTTAGCACTAGAGCAACTTAAACCCTCACTTAAAATTACCCTGCCACATTCCTTACCATTGCCAAGCATACAATTCCATTTTCCTTCAAAATATGGCTTCTGAAAACAAAAAAGGTGAGTCACCTTTTCAATACCTAGAAGCATTATAGATGTAATTTCTGTTTTTTTCACAGCAAGAGTGGGCAGAAATATATAAATTACATTTTCAGTACAGGACACAACTTCCAGAGTTAACTCTGGAAGGATCTAAATTCCTGGACACCAGAGTTTTGACAGTTAAAAAGTTTTGATAAGTTCATTCTGTACTCTTTATAGTAAATGCTTTCCCATGATTCTCATAAAATTTTTCAGATTTCCTTGGAATAGGTGAAAACTAAGTGATTTCCTTCATTTTTGTTGCTTTTATAAGAGATATAGAATATAACGTGAAATACCTGATATAGAAAGGTAATTTTTATTGAAGTGTTTTTTCCTTTAGAAAAACACACTTAAATTAAAAAGTTTCTTCTTTCTCAATTATGTTTTCATTTTTTTGTCAAAACAAGATAACTTTTGACTTCACTTTCCCATATGCAGCACCTCTGAATCTTGGTATAAAGCAGCTGTCCTTAGATTCTTTTGTGCTTTAATGAGAAGGGTGACTCTATCTACCATATCAATATAGAGAGATCATGGTGGGATAATTTTAAAGATGAAATCTTGGACTTCCCTGGAAAGAACAGGGAAATCTCTTAATTTGGATTTATTTCTGCTGTAGCCTGAAAAGGGAGCTATTATACTTCACATAGTAGAGATAGTCCATATATAGTATTTCTATTGTGTATTTCTCGCAGTAGTCTTTGGTTACAGAAATGAAAGCTATTCCATGAAAAGGGATTAAGTTCTTTGCTGTGCTGGAGTCTCAGCAGCATCAGTCAGGGTACATGGTAGTGCCCCCACTTCTGGTCTTTTCTATGGCCATCCTGTGTGCCAGCGGCCCTGCTTTAGCAGGCCACGTGGAGCATTACAAATTCCTGTGGCCTGGCAACTACAGAAATCTTTTGGGACAAAGAAATGTGGACTCAGTGAGGCTGAGAGCAGTTTATCTGTCATTTGCTGTGTGCCATATAGGAGGTGAAAGACCCTAACAAAGTATTTTTCCTCTTCAGGGAACTGAGATTCTGTTTCACTAGCTGTGGATGGAGCAGACAGAAGTATTAAATATTTTTTGTTTCCTATATGAAGTAAAATTCTCAGTTAATGGCCCTGGATTAATGTCTGGAGGTTCCTTCATTCTGATACAGTCAATGGAAAGAGGGAAGCACCTAATCTAACCTAACAGTACCTTCATCTGCATGCCTTCAGAGGAATTTATCATTCCTGTCACCTTTATGGGGAATGCAAGTAGTTAAACTATGCAGACCAACACATCAGTTACCTAGATTTCATTAAGTTGGAGGTATGAATGAGTAAAATGGAAAATTCCACACAAGAGTGGTGAATCTAAGTCCTGTAAGTGACTCTGCAGGTCACTAGCACTCAACAGATCAAATCCAAGTTGAGTCAGTGGAGAGATGTATGTATGGATATGATGATGAAGGTGAGAAGTCCAGGAATTACATGAGTGTGTGTTGAAGATCAGCTGTTTCATATTTGCTTTGTAGTTCATCAAATGTCTTTTTTGGCACATCTCCAGTGCCACAGGATTGTCTGTTGCAGCTACTGCTAACAGTGATCTGAGCATCATTTTGATTCAAGGGAGATGGAAATATTCTTGTACCCTGCCTTCCTTTTGTCCTCTCAGAATTACTTTCTTTTCAGCTGATACCTGTTTTTGCTATAATTGTCACTACAGTGATTTTCAAGTTTTTGTTGTAATATTGGAATGCCCAGATAACTTTCCAATTATGTTCTCACTCTTCTGAGTTTTTGTTTTGTTTTGTTTTGTTTTGTTTTGTTTTGTTTTGTTTTGTTTTGTTTTGTTTTAAACTCAGTTCTCAAAGTAGACTGCTTCTAGTTTGGTTTTGTTGTGTTTTGGTTTAGGGTTTTTTTGGCCAAAGACACTTTGTTGGATGTTTGCAATAAGCATCAGTATGGGGTTCCTTGTATTACAGGATTTGATGTATCTCAAATGATGTCAGTTGAACCCGGATGATTCCTGTGGTGCCTCAAAACTTATGCTGATGATTGACATGGCTGATTTATATCATCCCACATATTGCCAAGTGTATCAGACATGTTTAATATTATTACAAGATTATTTCATGAAATATACTGAATTCTCATGGATAAATATCACACCAAACATATCTCTGTGTTGGAAGGATAATTGTGGTTTTTGCAAGAAAATGGCAAAGGTCAGTATAAATAAGTATCAGATTTTGCTATGTAATAATTTCCAATCAGCATATGGTCTATATATTTTCATGCATGTATGTCATTGGATATGTAATTATCTAATGGATATGTTGATGTTTGAGCTAAATGATTGATGATGATGTTATGTATGACAGAAATCATGCCAAATTTTTGTTTGTTGCTTTTGGATGAAAGTGCCATCCAAAGCCTTTACAAGGCAGTGTTGTATGGTATTCATTTCCCTCAGTATGATGAGTTCATCATGCAGTGGGACAGATGATACCCTTTCTTCCAGCTGCAGATTGAAATAATCTGTATTGGTGTTCCCTGCTTCTTCAGTAGCATACTGCATGTCTATGCAGAAAATTGAACCAGCTCACAAATAAAATGTTACCAGATAAAGAATTTCACATTAAAACTGGTTTCACATGAAGCATGGTCAAAGGATAAGTATTCCATTTATTTATCAGGGGCCCCTGTCCTCCATGAGTCATTGTGAATTACTAATGAATCTAGTCCTGATTTTTCTGACAATTGCAATATTGTTCCTTTTCATTGCTTTGTCCCAAAATGCTCAACAAATAATCTTGTAACCTGGTAGAAGGTTTGAATTTCACAGCCATTCTCAGTTCAGCTTTGGTCTTACAGAGTCCTAGGTTTTCAAATCTATAGACTTGAGAATCCATGCTCAACTGCTTTCACTTTAGCTGCCTAAACCATGCACATTTGAACTTTTGGATTGTTCCTGTATGTGTGGCTCTAGATCTCCCACCCAATGACAATGGTTGCTAAGTCTCCTTGACAGGAAATAAGAGAATGAAATATTGAAATGTTTCTCAAATGTAGATATTCAGAAGAAAAGTGGCTGTTAAATCTTGCCCAGGACTGATGCTGCCTCCACAGAACAGGGAGTGATAGCTCTTTTGCCTTTATGGATCTCAAGGATAATAATTTAGCTCTGGATGTGTTCAGTCGGAAAGAAGTTAATGTGCAAATAGAATACTTGTATGACATTCAAAATCTGCTGGAAACCTTGTTAGAAATAAAAAAATTGGGGCCCCCTTCTAAGCACAGTAGGTCTGTAAGATTGCTGGCTGCTAAATCATGGAAAAGAAGAAGAAATGAGAAACTCTTTGGAGGATAAACCTGTTTAAGAAGGATTAAATATATAAACTGATTCATTCAGTTGGGCATATGTACCAGCTCTGCATGTGCTCATTTTATGTCTGTTAACTATTTCTTGCTGTAAGAGATGCATATGCACAGGCAGTGATAATGTTAGCTCTGCATTTTGTTTGTCATATTCTCTAGTCCCAGGAACTGCACCTACATTGAACCTGCGACTCTATACATAGGGCTTATGCTGTATCTGGCTGGTCCTGAGAATAATCCAAGTTTTAGGATAATTCACAAAACTGCTCTCCCATCTGCTGTCATTGTCCTTTTATTTAGCCTGCAAATCCTGTTTTATCAGTGACAGGTGATGCCAGCTTCTACTTGGGATGAGTGGCTGATACTGTGAAACAGAGTTTTTTGATAGTGGTTAAAGAGCTGGCCCCATAACTTTGGTCCATCCAGTCTGGAGGCTAATGTCCTCTTGGTGAATATTCTTCTGGCATGTCCCAAACCAAACCCCAGAGACACTCTTGAGGACGAAAAAAATGTGCATTTTCTCTTGGTACTATGTACCAAGGTTTGTACTATGTATGAGGTTACCCTCAAAGTGCATGAAATCCTTTTCACATCATACATTAAACATCAGCAATGAAGGCTGAAGGTAGAGGGGCAGTTGAAAATCTGTTGTACTTATCTACAATCATGGACTAATCAAACATCTCTGGCAACAGGTACATGGTTAAGGTCTAGGACTTCAGGTCTTACCCAGCAACATCAGACACAATTTCATGGATGTAGGCTGGATCTACACCCTCCAACAGCTCTGCAGGTTACCAGTGGCTGTAGATTATCAATAGATTGGCTGTTGCTGGAATTCAGATTCAGTTTAGTGTCTGAGGAAACTGATGGCTTCTGACTGACCTTGTGTCCCAGAATGTCATGGAGACCAGGCTCACATGATTATTAATATCTAAACAAGTTGGGATATATAAGGATGTTCATTGTCCCTCATGAAAGCAGATTTAAGAAGCTGCTGAAATAAGTTCTGCGGGGGTATTATCCATCACATTCTTGGGAAAAGGAACTGGATGTAGGCAGGATTTTGGGTATTGCTCCCTTGAAGCACAAAGGCCCTCCTCACTCTTGAGGGAGAAGAATAGAAGAATACAGTAACTAGAGGGAAAGAGGGTAGGGAAGGCATGGTCTTCACATGCCTTCTTTCACATGCACACTGCCAGCAGTGAGGTCTGGCTATCGATATTTATGGAGGACACATCATGTCTTGCTCATGGCACTCATCACAGCCTACACATCACTCTGCCCCTTCTCAGTTCCCATCTATCCACCTCACTGCAATGGTCTGGAGGCAATTCACTCAGTCAAGTCATGAGGAGTCACTTTAACCTCATCCTGTTCCCTCATTTTATGCTGGTGTTCCACCACCACCTCTTTGTTGCGGTTTCCCTCAGATGTTCCTGCTGATGTTCAACCATGGGTCTTCTGTAACTGAAAAAAAGGGAATGAAAAGTTTATTTAAAGTCTGATATTCCCCAATAGTAATGTTTGACACCCATTTTTCTAGATGACTCTGTGAAATACAAGGCAAAGATAAACAAAGCTCTTTAATCTAAATAGAGTCTCTGGATTTGCATCAATGAAATTGAGTGCAGAAGCAAATTCTAGACCATTATTTTTTGAACCAGTACAGAGACAGAAACCCTAGGCTGTGAGGCCCTGATTCAAGAAAGCACTAAGCACCTGCTTAACTTTGAGCACTGAGTGCAATGAATTTAAAGTTAATCAAGTGCTTAAGCTTTTTCCTCTATAGAGATTCTTCTCTGCATAAGGGCCTAAGAGAAAATAGATAACTATAAAGAGCAACTGTAATGAGCCTGCATATGGGCCAAAGAGAAGGGGATTATTAATGCTTTCAGGTTCAGTGAGGACTAGAGTTCAAATATCAACCTCCTACAGTGAGACATGAAAGAGCCTCATAAATGTGTTAAATCGCATCAGGTCCATTTAATATCATTATATTTAATAAAAGTATCTTTGCACTATAATAATGAGTGAGGACAGTAGGTAGACCAGTGAGGCTGTTCAGGAAGCAGAATATATTTCTTCTGCTGGAGTTATCCTCCTTTCTGCTGCACTCTGGAGTGTAGGTCTCCAACAAACAATAAGCTTCTAAATCCTTTAATCTCTGGGAAAATCTTGGAATTGCCTTGAGGATGGCAAAAACACATCTCCATGACACAACTGAGCTAGGAAATTAAGAATGAAGTTCACTGAACCAGAATGGTAGAAATGAATGTAGGAAAAGTTCTTGTGCAACCTCTGTTTTGTTGGCAATGTTTCAAATAATTGGTAAGACAGACCACAAAACTGCCAATCAGAATAAAACTTTGAGTAAAACTGAAACTAGGGCTTTTATGAGAATGACCTTTCAAAAGTCTTTACTGTTCCTCCCTCTCTCTTTCTTACCTTCTTGCTGCGGACAGAGAAAAACTATGTCTCATTTTGGTTGTTTATCACCCCAGAGGGCAAAACCAAGTTGTTGATTTAAATGAAGCACTTAATTCTAAACACAGCTTATGATATGTAAATGCTGCAAAGATCATTTGTCAAAACAAGAACACTGAGGAACCTTGACCCCAAACCTCAATAGCTTTTATTATAATCATGTTATGATGCCTAAACATCATAGCAGTAAGTGTCTAATATAATGTAGCTAGAATTTGTGTGAAGTTCAGATAGTCAACAGCAGCTTTTATGTTTGAAAGCTTCTATGGGAAATTTTCATTTTAAATAGGTCAAAGACAAAAACATTCCGTGCAGGAAATATAAAGGCAAAATTTCAAATAGATATTTTGGATTTTACAGATTCAAAATCTAACTGATGTACAGTTACAAACCTAANATCTATGTGTTTTCTTGTCTTGCAGAAAGCTTAACAAAAACATTCGTTGAGTGTTCAGTATGAAGATCTCCCATACTGTCATGCTTCAAATGAAATTGCATTTTTGGACAAAAGAAAATGAGCTTTATGCAGTTTTGCAAAATAAAATTTGAAAGCACAAGTCTTTTTGAGACATTTGCAAATTGCATTGTCTGTATAACATTAAATTGTGTTATCTTTTCTATTAGGCAATAAAGGCCTGTGTGAATAAAAGGTAATCAATTACATTAATACATAATGTGACATA
>VZTR01015175.1:132526-170640 GCA_013400775.1 Chaetops frenatus
TTTTTTTTGTTAACTAACAAAGTGTCTTTCTTAAGACTGCATTATGAGCACAGTTTTAAACATGGTAGGGTGCCAGTCTACAGCCAGGGCCAAGAACCCTTACTAAAAACTAGGTCAGCCTCAAGGGTTATATCAAGTAACACCCCCTGGCTAAGTTGCCCTTTAAGACTTTACAATAAAATATTTTCTATTATTCCCCATTTTTCTATTTTGTGAATATGACAGCAGTTGGGAACAGATCCCCTCCCTCCTCCTGTACCAGCACAAATGTTACAGTCTGTGCTGCATATGTTCTGTGGAGAGTGGCATCAGAAACAGAAGAAAACTCAGAGGACAATAGCTGGCTGCTAAGAAATAATACAAAGCATCTTATTTTCATTTTTATTTCAGAGTCTGTGCTTGAAATTGTGTCTCTTCCTTGCAGTATGAAAAAGCATACAATCTAAACACCACTGGCTGAATGTGAATTTTTTGCAATATACTTTCAAAACAAAATAATCCCTATTCATAGTTAATGACTCCTTTCCCCACACAGTTAGCCAATGAAAACAAATTGGGGAGTTGCTCATCCTAATGGAATCCAAACAATTTAAAAAGTAATAAATTAGGCATATTCCCCCAGGATCAGAGCATATTATCAGTCAATAAGCAGGATTAATTTAGATTTCAATACGTTATGCTCTCCATAATCTTTTCTTGTGGTGAATATCAGAGAGTATTTTGCCCCACAACCTCAATTCAGAATAAGTAGGCTTTATCAGTGTTCATCTAGTCCCTGAGAAAGATTTAATTTTCTCACTACTTTAATAATGAAATTATTTTTTATCTGTTTGTGTATCTAAAAGGTAATCCTCCCATTTTGAGTAGAAGATTATGTTCCCAGTTTTAGGAAAAATTAAATATACAATAGGATGAATCACTTAAAGGTATTCCACCATGCTGATGCTTCTCAGTATTCATATCTGGTAGGGAGTAAATATTTCTTTCAATTTATTATTGAAACCTTTTTAGATTGGGTTTTCTGAAGTCTTCTAGAATCTTTCCTAGAAAAATATAATTCCTCAGATTTAGCTTCTTTGGTTTTTCAAAACCAGAGATTCTCATTTGAACATATTACAATGATTGGTTCATTTCTATCACTGCTCTAATTCCACTGTATTAAGATGACAGTACATTTTGTCTATGATTTATGGTCTCCAAAGGATGAAGAAATCTTTCCAAGTTCTCATGGGAAGTCAAAGTCAGAAAAAGCAGTAGAGCCCAGACAGAGAGAAAAATTATCTGTACCCTTTTCCTCAGTAAATCTGGTGTTTCCATTACTTATAAGAAGTATGGCTTTGCATTAGGCTACCAGTACAAACCTCTTTGGGTTTGTCTGGACTTGCCTTGGCCCACCAGGAGATTTGATTCAGCTTATAACAGCAGTTACCTATCGGGGGCTGGGGTGTTACCAGTTTGGTTATAGCTTTTGCTTAGCTTGGAGCAACTCTGAGCTTTAACACCCGTTAGCCCAGGCAAAGGCAGATACAGAGGAACCAAGGGCTGTATACTGGGCCTATTTAGTATCCAGCAAATTGAATACAACCTTGGATGTCATGTAAACCAGCCTCAGGGGTAACATAAGAACCTAGAAGTGTCCCGTGTATGTAAAAGGCACCGTGTACAGAGAGTTCTTGGAGATACAACGTGAATTTGCAGACTGATGATGAAAGGGCAAAGTGCACAGCATGTCAGCAAACATTAAAATGCCCCCTAGAAAATCCCAGAGAGGGAGGAAGGATCTTTCAGCACCAACATCATACTCCTCCTAGCAAAGGATTTGGGATACTTAAGACTCACGTTAAGCCTCTCTGCACCCTGCACAAATGGACACCATTAGTTTTTAAACATCAAGCATCAGTGGACGGTTGAGCGTAAGACCACAGAAGGGGATAAGTATTATAAAATTTGTGTATACATCACTTTAATATTGATATGCAATTTGAACTGTGTAGTATCACTGTAGCTGCACTAACAAAGATACCTTATAAGGCTGCTAAGACTGTAAATAGATCACCATTGAAT
Organism: Chaetops frenatus; assembly: GCA_013400775.1. Taxonomy (NCBI): domain Eukaryota; kingdom Metazoa; phylum Chordata; class Aves; order Passeriformes; family Picathartidae; genus Chaetops; species Chaetops frenatus. Next base: position 134,591 of record VZTR01015175.1, read on the forward strand.
TGCTGGTTTAGTGTATATTGTCTGTTCCTTTTGCCCATTACAACTGGTTGTCTTTAACCTCAGAGTATTGGGATAACACTATACGATTTGTAGTTTCTGTATGTATTTAGAAATTAATATACTAACCAAGAGATCCCAGCAAATCCCAGCACAAATTCTGGCTTATTGCTACACATTTATGAGTTTCCCATTCCTGAGGTAATACGTCTCTTCCCTTCTTGAATCCACAAGCTACACTCACACTTCAATAACAGGACATTAAAGCCACAAATAGCTTTGTGTATAAAAGAGTCTGAACACAACACAAAATACAGTGGTGGCCATTCCAACTCCCAGCAAAATTACAATATTGGCCATAGAGGGAGATATAATTTAGTCTCAGACTAACCAAGGTGGTTACATGTACACTGTGTGTGACTTCACATGCAGGGCACTTTTTAGCCCACTCTTCTTTGTAAACAGGCTCAGACAAGGTAGGAAATTCTGCCCCTACTATGCTGATCTGCAACTGTCTTCTCCTGCTCCTTTCAAATCTCTTTTCCTGTCTACTTTCAAAATGTTATCTTAACTAGGATTATTAGAGATACACTGGGAGCTACTTATCTCTTACAGGAATTATGTTGCTAATGATAATAATAGAAAAGATTTAATCTTGGAAGAACAATGGAGGGGGAGGGAAGCTAGAAAGAAGAAATGTACATGTAAGAGAATAGACAGGTAGGAGGCAGTCACTGCAGCTCATGGGTGGACCCCCACCGAAACCTGAGATCCAAATACCCCTGAACTTTGAGAACATCTGAAGCCAGATCAAAAAGTTTTGATCTGAACCCCTACGTTTCTCTCTGAATTACGGATGGATAAGCTGACTCTGATAAAAGAAGATCCATCCTGAGACTTTTTGAAATTCAAAAGAGCTCAGTTTACCTTTTAAATTAAGTTCTGAGCAGCTTTCCTACTCCTTGCATTCAGCCAGAAGACGGGAAAATATCAAAACACAGCATGAAAGATGTGCCTGCCCAGTCTGAATGAAGGTGTACTGAAAATCTCCTCAGGGAGATTGATCCTCTGAGATTTCCTGAGCAAAGAAGCCTGGATGTGCTTCAGAAAAAGAGCTGAAGTTTTAGGCAATTGACCAAATGAAACCACAACATCAAACAAACTGAGGTTCACCATGGCTTGCTGTTAATTGGTATATAATTAAATTTATTTTAGATATATAGGATTCTCCAAACCAAAGACCTTCAGAGTTCCCTGACTCCTATACCAAAGACATTGGTGGCTGCATTTGTGCTAGGAAATAAAGTACATCCTGCCTTTTCTCTGGCCAATTGAAAGGGTATGGCTCGTGCCCATAGCACTGAACTCTCTTGCCCTCCAAACTCCAGTGGCTGCATCCAAACTGATTGTGGGGATTGCTCCTTGGCCCATGTTCACCTGTGAGCCATACTGAGGACCTGCTGGAATGCACCAAAGGCTTCCAGCTACTGTGCTCATATTTAGCAGTATGGAAAATCATGGGATAACAGCAGGTCTGTGTCCTGGTGCTTTTTATGTCAGCAATAAAGACTGAGCCATCTTGATGTGGGTTCTCTGCTGCTGTGACTGTAATCTCCCTTCCTTGTAAGGTGTAGTGCCCAGTTTTGTGTATCATCAGTCCTTCCTGCAAATCTTCTTGCTAAGTTTCGGTATGATGTTCTTTATGAATTAACTTGTTTTTGTCTCTAGTCAGAGATTGGATGTCCTTGATTTTGACCCTGTTCATCATTAAATAGTCAGTAACATTCACTTTTGTTGAGGTCTATGTATGTCTTGTCAAAACTCTCTAGCAGCTCTGAGAAATTAGAATTTGAAATCTCTGCTAGTTTGTCTGGTAGTGATGCGTCTCTAAAGCAATATGAACCAGTGAGAGCACATAAAGATACTTAGTATTGCTGCTTTATTAATTCAATGTTGGCCTTTAAAGCCTCGGATGGTAGCCACTGCTGGTGGGCTACTATACCCAGCTCAGGTCCAGTATATATCACTGACACAGATTAAATCTGGGTTGAAAAGAGACCTGGATGAACAGACTTACACCTCATGTCCCACTGCTTTCCCACTTTCACCTTGGAAAGAAGCCTAAATCTATAGACTAAAGTCACATTGCAGATGACACCAAATTAGACGCGACTGTTGTTCTGCTTGAGGATAGGAAGGTTCTAAGGAGGCATCTGGACAGACTACATAGTTCTAAATGCAACGAGGCCTGCAGCAATTAGTTCTTCTTTCAAGGGGCCTGTGTCTGACTCTGGTGTAAGATATGTATCCTGTATTCATGCTTTCCACCCATTCCCACATTGATCCACTGATCACTTAAACTTTTCAGGAAGACACTATTATCCCAAGAGATGCCATACTGTTTCAGAGCCACCAAAGTCCTCAAATGGCATCCAATTACAATGTACTTTAACCATGTCCCATGGTAAGTGAGAAACCGAAAAGGACTGATGAGGCCCAGGGACCCTCTGATGACTGTTTTCAGAGAAAGGGATGCAGCTTTATCACTGAGTACAGTAAGCTGAAATGACTAAGCTTGAAGGTGATTAATACAAGGACATAATTTGCTGGAGATGAGAATGTTTGAATAGAGCATGGCTTCCCAGATAACAAATTATTTCCTTCCATACAGTAGGAACTGTACTTATGTGCATGTATTTTTTATTTAGATAGATGTTTGTATGAGCATCTGTGTCTGCATTGAGAAGCAGAAGCACAAGAAAAAAAATCCAAGCATGCAAATGAAAAAAATCTGTTCTTTTATGAAGAAAATGGGTCTGCACAGTTTTGGTTACATAGTTGTTAGTTTAATCTTTATAATAAAGTTTTTGTATTCTTTTTTAAATGTGTGGCAAACTAAGTAACTGGAACATAGGTAGAAATAATATATTTGGGTTACAGAGGAAAAAAATAACTGGCACGACTTTAAAGGCACACATTTCATAACACCACATGTGCAAAGCATTATAATAATTGCACTCTGCACATCTGTAGCAGACAAAGTGAACAATGAATATTAAAACCACATTCCTAAAGCTGGCCCAGAAGCTTGGAGACTGGAACTAGAGCCCAAATGCTGGGACTCCTGCATCCAGAGCTGGTGTGCTTTGGTGGCAGCTGAAGTGTTGGGCTTGGGTGCATGTGAGGGCCTTAGGGAGGAACATGCAAGGCTGGTCCATTTGTCCTTGCTTTTTTCCCTGGCTTTTTACCCCACAGAAGGTATTTCACTGAGGAAAATCTGGCTGGAGCCCTCAATGGCTGCTGTTCAAAACTGCTGTAATGCCAGAAAGTGAAAGAAAAGGGGTGGATGTGGAAGCAAAACAGTGACAAACAAATGGTCTGAAGGCTATACTAGGAATGCCTGGCCCATTTTCATGGCAAGGAGACAGAGACACTCAGGTTTCCTCAGATATGCACTCCTGGGCAAGATGGACAAGATAAGTGCCCACATAGATGTTGTGTGGTTCTCGTTAATTGATGATAAATCCCATTTAATTAGTGGGCTATGCAGCATATTGAACTCATTTTATGGGGAAAACAGTGGGATATCATTCAATCGGAATAGTCATGCAGACAAGTGGAGAATGCAGTAGCCACTTCTCAAGGAATGGTTCTTCTTTCCAGTAAAGAGCAACTCCAGAATGGTTTGAAGATTCTGATATTACTTCATGAAGCAAAAAGCAGGAGAACATGTTTTTCATTTTATAGCAGCAGGAGACAAGCCACGAAAAGCCCCAGAATTCAGATGCCTTTCACAAGCTCAGGAGAGTCAACTTCCTCTAAGACTCTAAAAATGGGACAGATGTCAAGATGTCCCAGCTCTGAATCCAGGGGTTTTGCCTTGAGATTGCAGCTGTGCAATCAACACCCAAGATTTTATTCTGTCCTATAGAAGGAGGAACATGGAACACTTGGTCTACAGGCCCAAATGGTAATCATTAAACAGGGGGATGTTCTTTTTTTCCTATTTCTTTTTTCTCTATAACTTGAGTTCATTTGTATATCAGAATTATTTTAGTTATTAGAGCCTTTTTCTCCCCTTCCTTTTCCTCCTTTTTGCACCTTAGAACTTTCCTCTCTGGATGTCTACAAAAACTTGGTGTTTTTGCTGTTGTGCCTACCACACGCACCACCACTATTTCACTCCTGCCTTTTACTTCTGCTTTAATCCATCTGTGTCATAGACTGAGAGTGAAAGGTTTTCAGAGGAAAAACCACCCTTACATTCTGTGCTCATATGATGTTTACCTGACCTATGATTAGTGTTCAAAACTGCTATGATAATACTTCTATTATTATAATTATCAATTCATCTGTGGTTAAATCTTTAACAATTACTATCTAAGATGAAGTCACATATAGAATGAGTGTTTTGGACTTAAAAAAATATAACATCTTCATTGTCACATGAAAATGTAAAAATCATATCATTAAAAATAATAATTAATGAGACTCCTGTGGCAATGCAAAATAGATGAGGGGTGGGGGGNTGGTTTGGGTTTTTTCTCCCAAAAAGTATTTGCCAACAATTCTGTAACATTAAGAACAGAGCTTAGAGAAAAAACAAACATTAAGAGATTAGTAATGAAGTCATAAGAAATTAAAACATTGGATATTTATAAGCGAACAGTGACAAAAATCAGAGCTGTAATGAATTTCAATAGTAAACATGTCAGTCATCTAAAAAAATATTCATAATCCCAGTTTCCTTTCTTTCCTTCTTTGACAGAGTTCTCTAGTTAAATGAATATAGCAAAACTGTGGATTGCTTATCCCAAACATGTAATACCTTCAAAGACAATTAACACCATTCCAAAAGGAGGCCCTTTGATGTGAAATTAGAGAAAATTATTGCATTAAAAATTATGTATTTGGATTTTGATTAAGCAACCCAATAAAGAGCCATTCTGAGTCAGAGAGTTAGAATTTGTATTCCTTGAAGGGGAGAGTCTTACTTTGCCTTCACCCAAGCAATAGGTCACTGCATGTTACAATTTCCAGACAGTTACACTGAATGCCATGTTAACCATCTTCCTTATTAATAGGCCACATATCAAAAACTCAGAGCCATCTAGATATTATGAGAGCTAATTAGAAGCATGGAAATTTAACAGTTCTGATGTATGATTAAAAAACTACTGTAATGGTCTTGAATGGTTGCAAAGAGCAAGAAAGCCAGTGGTGCTGCAGGAATGTGCTAATTAAGGAATACTTTTGGAATGTAAACTCAGGTAGGTTTCCAAGAGGCTGTGGGAAGAAGAAATCTGCCTATCAGGGAAGAGGGAGTCATACTCCATGTAAACCTTAAACCTGCACTCCCAAGAGCCAGAGATAAGGATAAAGCAAAAGAAAGGCAGGAGATGTGGGAAGGGATCCATCTTGGACAGAGAATGCACCCTCGAGAGGTGCTGGAGTTTTGAATGTCTGCCTTTCTTTCCTTCCCTCATGTCTTCTATTAACATTATGAATCTGCTTTGCAAGATGGCATTAAAGAGACAAAGACCTACTTGGCTGCTGCCTTGGTTATTGAGGCTGACTGCACCCTCAGAAAATATGATCTGAAATACTCTGTCCAGCAGAGGCTAGACATGATCTATTGCTACCTGACGTAGCTGAGAAACATCTCAGAGAAATAACGAATGGCAGTTTGAAGAAGAGATTAATCCCAGTATCTGAAGCTGTTGGAAGAGTGCTGCTTTTCAAGGACCCGCCAAACTTAAGAAATGTCCAACGCAGTGGATGGAAATCAAGGTGGCCTGCATGGATTAACAAGGAGCTCTTGATGAAATTCAAACATGAAAAGCAATTTTACAAGCAATGGAACCAGAGATGGATTTCCTAGGATGAACATAGAGACACTGTCTAAGTGTGCTGGTATGGGGCTAGGAAAGCCAAAGGTCATCTGGAGTTGAGTTGAGGCAAGCGACACGAATGCCAGGAAGAAACACTTCTTTTTTTACTGTAAGGGTGATCAAACAGTGGGACAAGTTTCTGAGAGGGGTTGGCATGTGTCCACCTTGGGTATCTCCAAAGCCCAACTGGACATAATCCTGATCAACTTGCTCTATCTGACCCTGCTCTGAGCAGAGGGGCTCAACCAGATGATCTGCAGAGATCCCTTCCAGACTCAATGCTTTTGTGATTCTGTCATTGTGTTTAATTTACTTTTCGTTTTAGTACTTTTGATCAATAGTTTAACTGTTTTGTTAGTGTAATGCTAATTGATTTGGTTTCAAATTTGTCATTGTGATTTGGCTTCAAACTTGTGCCAGTGAAAATTCAGGTTAATCTAACAGGCAACACATGCACGTAAATCTAGGTGTCCATGATGCCAGCCAAGTTTTGATATTGGTTTGTGTCTCATTAAAGTATGAATTAAAAATCAATATGAATTTTGGTACTATCAGGTTCCAAGTTAAATGGGATGGACTGTCCCAAGTCAACAATTTTGGGGCCCCTCCAACAGGCAAAGGTGAAGCAAACTTCAATTATAGCTACCCCTTATGTTCTGATAAGATGCAAAATGTTTGTCTACTATACATTTATGGAGAAGTAGGTGAGGTGGACAGCATGCAAGGTAGAAAAATTCACATTTTATTTGCCACCACTTGTTCTCATAGATCTGAAGGATCACAGTTCTATCTATTAGTCTGGAAGTGTGACTGTTGCATGAGGGAGACACATGGAGCTATAAAGCTTTTACCAGAACCTTCTGCAGTAAGCAGACAGCATCAAGAGGTAGTGCAGTTTGACATGGGCATACTGGAAATTTGCCACTGTACAGATTTGCAGGAACCAGGAAAAAATGAAAGAATATCTGGGCAGGGATTTTGAAATGCAATGACCAATCCTTTTCTTAACCTAGTTATCCTAATATCCTGCATGTAGTTTTGCAAGGAGGACTTCCAGTACAGTTCTGCTGTAAATCTGAAGCTGTAGAGTTCTTGGAAAGCACATTATCTTGCACTAATAAAAAGTTATGTTGATGCAGCCATGAAGTATTAAAATAATGAATGCATTTAAATGAAGTGTCACAAGATGCTGTATAAAATCTCTTCAGCTGTATCAAATGGTTTTCTTTAACGAAAGGAAGCAAACATCTATATAGCCTTGGGGAACAGTTTGCCTAATGTTGATGTCAGAGAGTTCACATAGCAGGTAGCTAGGGTTTACCTACCCATAAATGACAGCTTGCTAACAAGTCTGTCTTCATTTGCATACATAAAGTCAGGGAAAAAAATTAAGTTGTACAAGTTTTAAGGCATGTTCAGTTTGAAAATATTCTTAGATGTTTCAGCAATATAGTTATGTGAAAAAAGAGCTTAATAATAGAATTCAAAAAATGTTGCTATCCTTTTTAGCATAGCTGATTTCTTTAGAAGGTCAGATAATGAAATCTAGTTCTATTCAGTTGTTGAATAACCTTGAAATCACATTTGTGATGTAAGGGATGCATGCTAACTTTAACTAAACTTTTTGATTACTGTTCTACACAAGTTATTTTAATGTTAAGGCATAAGCCTTTTCCTCCTCCGAAAGATAGAATTAGTTAATAAATTCTATAGGGAATAGGTGAATAACACAATATATGAATTATTATATACCTTGAAGTGTTCCAGAACATAAAATTATATGAAAATATGTATCATGCACATCTTCACCTCTGCACTGTAAGATACAAGGCTAGATGAAGATCTTACTGTGGTTTTATTTTGGGTATGAAAGTCCATTGCAGGGGAGTTACTCCCCAGTACTAACACTGATACAGGTTCAAATCACAATGAAGATACAGATTTATTGATAATTGTGATTTTAAAGGTTTGGCTGCTTGGAATTGGTTTTTTTGTTTTTCTTGGTGGTGGTGTTTTGTTGTTTTTTGGGGGGATTTTGTGTTTTTGTTTTTGTTTTGTTTGTTTGTTTGGGATGTTTTTGTTTTTGTGGGGGTTTTTTTATCTGTGTTGTTTTCTGAATAAGGCCACAGCTTTCCTCTCAACAAATTTGATTTTTATGAAATGAAAATTGTGCTACTTTTATGGCTTCACATTGCATTATTCACCTGCTAGTGAACCCTATCAGATCAGAGAAGTGATGGAGGGCACAGACAGGTTTTGAAAAAAAACACCCTCATCCTAGGAGTAATTCTTCTCCTTCTTTAATATTTATATTGCTGTAGTACTCAAAGATTTTCTTGTTGCCTGAAATACAAACACAGTGATACAAATCGACTCTTTTCAATGTGCTTGCAAAGAACAACAAAAATGAAATAAGCAGGGAGACTTAAAAAAAGAATTTTTAAAAAAGTATAATAGCTTGCAGAACTTGTAAGAATGCTGCCCTTTACTCTCAGTTCTGACTTCATATTTTAAGGGATTGCTGCAGCAGATGGAGGAGACATCTTTAGCAGCCTAAGCAAGGATAAGACTATAAGAAATCAGAGAGTTAACACTGATCTGGAAAGAATTGAGGCCACATAGCATAAAATCTGTATTTCTCATTGTGATTATTATTCCAAGTTAACTGTCAATTTAATAGGCAATAAATCTAATTGATCAACATATGGAATGCTTCCCTTATGGAAAAAGATTTTTCCAGATTAGATAACAAGCTGATAAGATAATGCCACACCACAAATCCAAAAAAGAGTGATTACTGTATAATTTACAGCTAGTGTTGCACAGCTGTCTTAGAGAAAAATGACCGAGGAGAGCGGGAGGAAGCAAACCAAATATCTGCTGACATATAAATGTGAGAACTAGAAAGCAAAAGGAATTAGGTTAACCTTCAAATCAGCATGCAAGGTAAAGTCAAATCTGTACAGCTGCATTCATTTTGGTAGTAGTGAATCTGAGAGAGGATTTTTTTAAGGTAAACTACTAGGTTTTGCAAAGAGAGAACTAGATGGAATATGAAAGAGGCTTTTTTCAGCGATGGTCTCAGCCTGGGGTCTGCAAAGAACTTTGAAATTGTTTCCAAAAGGTGCCTGTGGAAACTAAGCTCATAAATACTCTACAGCAATCCATATATGTTAATTTTCACTGGGGTTTCCACTTCTCCAAGTGAATTAGTAAGGGGTCCAGAAATCAAAAAAGTTGTAAACCGTTGGGCTGTGGACCAATCTCTGTCCTCGGATATGCACTCAATTCTCATCACAGGCCCTGGGAATAGTTCTCATGGCTAAAGAATTGACCCTATTCATCCAACAGTCATTGGGAAAGAAAAGTTGTCCCTGGCTGAATACTGAGCAGGGATAGGTATATGTCAGATAGTGGAGACCCTTAGCATACACAGAGGCTGTAATTCACCCATGGGGTCCTGGTGAGTGCATGAGCTTTAACTGCACAGCAGCTTGAACTCAGCCCTGTGTTTGCACCACAGCCATCTGGTGCTATTTAAAATATATACTTTTCAACTTTCACCTTTTAATCTTTCTGGTTTGAAAACATACACCAGTTCAAAGGTTGCCTCTCTTAACCTTGAGCAATTCCCTTTCAGAAACAGCACTGAAGGTTTATTATTGTTACTTTTACTGGTGTTAATGAAGGGGTAATTCTCTACAGTGATTTGTACACACATTTTTACATAAACCAAAACACAGTTGTTATACATTTAAAAATACATTTTCCATAAGTGCCATGATTTTTAGGTGCCTCCATTCTGGGAAATTTGAAATGAATGGCTCTCTTAGGAGCCTAATTATCAGATGGGCTCAGTACTTATAACCTCTCCACTGGCCCCAAAATACCAGAATCAGAGGCACCCAGGAAGGAAACTAATGATTTAAAACTTTGGCCATACATGGTCATGCAGATGCATACAAATCATCCTTGAGATTATGTTCTGTTCTGTCTATGATAATGGAAAAACATAAACTCACCCCAAATATGCTTTGCACCCCCAGATCTGACATTCACGACATCCTTTTCCTCCCCACAGCCAGCAGTTCTCTTTTCTTGCCCATAAGGAAAGGTTGCTCTAAGGGACCCAAACACCTTTATCTGGTCAATACCAAGAGAGCCTGTGGGTAAGCATGGTGCACTGATAGCCAGTTTTTTCAGTGCCCATGCAGTAGCCTGACAGCAGTGTCATCTCTTCATTTCAGCTGATTATTTGTATGGAATGTCACACAGATATTTTAAGGTACCATGAAGATTAGCATCAGGCAAACTGAAGCATTCCCACTAAAGACTTCTCTCTCTGGACCTGTTCTGTATGGAATTTGAAACTTCTGTTTTAAAAGAATACTAATTAATACTATTACTTGAAGAGAAATTGTTTCCTTAAACCGTCTAAGGAATGGAGATGTAACTGGCTCTGTAGGTAACATTAGAAATAGCTCAGACCTTCCCTTTGTATGTTCTCCTCAGTCTTAGGTTTGAATTTCCAGAACTGCAATACCTGTTACTGATTATTTAACAAGGGTCCAGGTTCCCTGGGACTAAGGGCAAAGTATGAGAAGCATACTTCTCATTTGTTCTCAATTTTGAGCCTAAGATTTGAGTTTTTAGTCAAGTTAGATTAATTCTTGTTTCTATCCTACTTGATTCTCAAATACATTTCAACATTGACTTAAAAATTATATTGGATAACATGGGATGGAGGCTGTAAGTTTTACCATTGCACAGCAGATTATAAACATCACANTATGAGAAGCATACTTCTCATTTGTTCTCAATTTTGAGCCTAAGATTTGAGTTTTTTAGTCAAGTTAGATTAATTCTTGTTTCTATCCTACTTGATTCTCAAATACATTTCAACATTGACTTAAAAATTATATTGGATAACATGGGATGGAGGCTGTAAGTTTTACCATTGCACAGCAGATTATAAACATCACACACCGAAAATGAGAGGAAATTGTTCTCTCCCTTACATTAAAAAAAAAAAAAAAAAAATTGGAACTCCTAAAAAGGATTTACACATATTGCTTCAGGCTGTTAGCCACTCGCCTAGAGGTGGGTGGTGTTTGTTCAATAGCTGAAATACTTTTTGACTTGACTTTCTGTTTTTCTTGTTTCCCAGGTGATTGGTTCTGGTGTTTTCAGAACTGTCTACTGCATCCTGAACATTTTCCATGCATCACCGACTGGGAACATTTTAAGCTGGCGTCAAAGATAGAGTCTGTGGGGAAGTCTGCGCACAAATAATACTCCTTCATTGTTCTTGCTCAGCAGTAATCATGCCTTTTGCAAGCTGCTTCACCCAGTGCAGTAGAAGAGTAAACTAAAAATAATCAGTCAGATAATTTTTTTTCCTAAGCAATCCATATTCTCATTTTCAGAGCCAATGTACCACTGGATGACAGAAAGTGTTCAGCTCCATTACCACAGGCCATCCAGTAGAGCCCAGCTTGGCAGGCATGTGATAGCAGCCATGTAAGGAAGCATAGGAGAGGCCACACAGGAAGATTATATAAATGAGAACCACAGCTGTAGATGAACGGAGAAGTACAATGAAATGGGCTAGATGATGTTGAATGTCCTTTGGCATAAGGAAACAGTCTAATTTCTGTAAGCTTTTATTCAGGAAAAATGCCTTGACATCAGCGTATACAGACCACAATCTGTGAGAGTGACGTAAAAAATTACTCCAGATCTTTAAGTAGCCTTCTGAACAGAGATACTTATGAAACAAGGGTCACCTTCAAAAGTGTGGTGACAGATAGCTCCCATCAGAGGTGAAACTTCAGCACCTTATTTTATCATATTTGTCTGTGAAGTAGGAGGGGAAGGTGAACAGTAAGGCTTTGTATACATTGTTTTGGCTTACAGCTTTGGTCAGGGTCATTAAAATTGTGGAGGGTGTCTTGACAGGCCAGAAGGGAAACAGAGTGTGATAATACATCTCCGAAGAGGCATTGGAAGCTGCACTTGCCAGGACTATGTGAACAACCTAGATCTATATCCATTCAATCAAACTGGAGCTGGAGGCATCACAACAGCTGTGGGAACTGCCCTGGCTTCTCATGCATCATGCTCTGCTGTGCAGTGTGTGCCAGCAGCTCGAGGCATGGCCCCAGGCAAAATGAGCTGTGCAAGGCAAGGAACAAAATGGTAATATTTGTCTGTGACTTTCTCCCTCTGCATTTGGTCTGGGTGAGAAGTGGTAGGAAAGAAAAGGAGCAAATGAGGTAAAGTAATATGGAAATACACTGAGAGTACTCTTGTCTGCCTATGTAGAAGCTAGAAGGAAATCATCCAGAAGCAATGGAGAGGAGGGAATTTACTCATGAGTAAAACATAAGGAAAGAGGCTAAAACTCCATAAGGAACAAGATGCTTAGTGAAAAACTGTCTAAGAATCAGTTTCCCTGGGGAAACAGTGAATTGCTGCATTCAAAAGGCTTTGTCTCTGGGAGCTATCTCTTGGATCAGAAATGGGTAAATTCCACTTACCAACTGTGTAGGAAATCTAAGGTGTCAAAACCAAGAAATTCATATAGCAACCAGGTTTTGAACAGGAAAAGAGTGTAAGGCCCCACAAAAAGCTCATTGTGGATGTTTTTATGGAAAAGGAATGAGAGTGCACCTTTTGGGCCTACAAGCAAATGCCAGAGAATTTCAGCAATGTTACACCTGGATACTGGAGGGAGACCTAAGCTGAAGCCAACAGAAATGGAGAAAATGCTCTCTGTCCCAATAAATGTTCATACAGTTCTAACTTGTGGCTCACAATTTTTGAAAATAGCTTCTCTGATGAAAGGATAGTTGTGTATTGAGTGTCCTGTATGTCCTCCACACCTTTTCTTTTCTGAAATAGACTCTGCTGCCTATATTTGTACATTTTGCAAAGAAAATACTTCTGCTTGTCCTCACATTTGAATTCTGAGCTGGAAATCCTATTCACCAAGTTATCAGTTGTCTGAGTAAAGAGCTTCTTTGCTAGCTCTTTATTCCTGGAACAAACAGACCTCTAAGGAAAAAAAATAATTTGCAACACATAATTTATTGGCAAAGTTAGCCTTTTGCTCTTATTTCCATGAGTGCAGCAGCAGCATGGTTTCTTGAGTGTACTCATTATTCAAATATATTCTCTGAATAAACAGCCAAACACTCTGTACTGTCAGATTTTGCCATGACATATTGACTGGTGATGCATCTTTCCAAAGGTTTGGCTGATCACCCTGAGGTTGAGAACAGTTATGCAGAGAAAATATCCTTTTGTAATTTTCCTCTGAGCCCCTCTCCCCCAGTTCTGAAAGGCTGATCTGTGTGATTATAAAGGCCAAACTTAGATGCAGGTGGTGGGAGGGGGCATCAAAGAAGAGCCTACTATTCTGCAGTTCTGTAGTGTCTGATAGGACAAGCAGTGTCAGATAAAGGGTGTTTTTCTCTATTTCATTATAAAGAAGGAATTTCTGAAGAGAGCTGGAGGGTGAGGAAAGAAACTGAGTTTTGTTTATTCCAGAGCCTGGCTGACTTGCTCTGGTGGTAGTGGTGTTTTCTACCTAGGTAAGATTTCCTTGTCCGTCTGCATCTCAAGTCAAGCCACTGTGGCAGCAGTTCAGGGTGGGGAGATTCTGCTGAGGATCTCTTTGGGCAGTGCAGGCAGAGCTGGGAGGGCCAGGGTGTGTGGGAGGAGTTGGCAGAGTGCAAGGGAATGAGGTATCCCCATCTGCACAAGGCACAGGACGTGGTGAGTGAGAGGAGCCAAGGTGAGGCTGGCTCTGAAATGCACTGTGTTTCCTTATCCAGCACCTATGCCATGCAAACGTGGGAGGCTGTGCATGAGAGTGCTGTGATGGAAACATGTGGGCAGCCTCAGTGTCATCATACTTCTGCTCACTTACTTAAACCTTGCACAAAACAAAAGCCTCAAATATGTGTGGGACATTCCCCAGTTGGAAAAATGACACTCACCTGAGCATAAAAACCAAAGTCATAATTAAGGTAGATCATTGTACACAAGCTGATTTAACCTCACTCTTCTGAAGGGAAATATACGTTTTACATCACAAGCTGAATTTGGAAAAAATTGCAAATACCTTACTTGTGTACAGAAATGATAATATTTTTTGCTTTGATGAGCTTTACAATAATGCATCACTTCCCTTGCTAGCTAATGTAGTTATAATCCAAGACAGGTCTTAAACTCTGGTGAAAGTGAAAGACACTACCAGAACTCAAACCGAACTTGGCATGTCAATTGTTATCACCTCAAATCATCAAAATATTGTTACCAGTGTTCAAAAACGGGGTCTACATCTGAAGAGCACAAAACATTCCAAACTTAGGGGGACTTCCCATACAGTAGTTGCAATTTTTTTCCTCTCTCAAAACCGTTTCCCATCATAACAGGAATCCTTGGAAGGAAAGGAAGGCTTGATTATACCAGTGCCTGTTTTCAGTCTTTAAGTGAAAATCCAGCATAATATAAACGGCTTTCCATATCAACCACAAGGATTGCAGAGGGGGCAGATTTAAAAAAACCCTCCTCCCAAGACATCTTGATTGCAGATGTTATTAAATGATTCTCTGGTGCTGGAAATACTCATTCTGGCTACATGTTGTTCATAGAACACATTCCGTTCTCATGGTTTTCTGACTGGAAGAATGGAAGAAATGCCTCAGAATGGAACAAGAGAGAAAAATACTTCTGTCTGTGGTGGCACTTGTCCCTATCTTTTGGTCTGGGAGTCAGGTTTCTGCCTGAGGGGACCTGTATGAGGGATGATGAAAGTAATTACTCTGTCAGGTTAAATATAATTTTCTTCTATGTGTCTGCTTCTCGTGATGTCAGTTGATTAACCTGTCAGTCATCTTCCCATGGCATGTGTCCACATGATGTCATGTGGAGAGGTCCCTGGTTTATTGTGCTAGTCTAAAATAAACTTGAAAATTCTTCAATTTAAAACTTAGTTTTTCATCAATATTTTGTATTTTTCTTTTGCTTCAGTCTTACTTGTTCTTTTCTTGACTCATTCCCAACTTATCCAATTCCTTTTTTCTCTTCCCTGACTCAATTTTTCCTTTAATTTTCTATCTTGGTTCATCTCACTTTTTCTCTCCCACACCACAACTCTTCTTCATCCTTCTTGCATCTCTCCAAACCATCTCCTCATAGTTTCCATATCAGGGTACACTACAAACATCATTTTGCCTTTGCCTCCTTAGCTGTGGTGCACCTCTCAGTCCTCCTAAGATGAGTGTAATGCCATTCTAAAACTTCAGCTTTTAAAAAGATGAAGATGTGTGGTGTTCCCATTTTTTTTGGGAAAAAAAATGGAAAACCACACATCTTCATCTTAACTGCCCATGTTTTCTCAGAAAAACTGGGGGCAATCTAGACAGCACTACAAGTTGTATGTAAACTCGCCTTGTACTGGGGATGATTTAATCTTCAAGGATTTCATTTGAATATTGTCAAATGGCAGTAAAGTCTGCTTAATTTTTTACCTCATTCTTCCCCCTGATTTGATGTTAAAGCACAGAATCTCACACAGACTATTTCATTTGAGAAGAACATATTAGAGCCCAGATGGATGGGAGGAGGATTAAAGATGAAGACTTTGCATAAGAAAAAGGTTGCAAATCACTAAGACAGCCATCATATTCCTCAGACTGAAGCCAAAATATGTATCATACATATTTAGCTAGCTTGGGATGCAGGGAGTGTAAAAGTAACAATATAAATTATTTCACCCACATATGCTTTGAGGCCCATGGCAAGCACAAGGTGGCCTTGTGAGAGAGTTGAACATATAGTGTTCCTGTGTCAGAAATTAAAAAATCAGGTGCAGTACACATTTGCATTAGCATGCTAGGGATGGGATTTTGGGAATGCATTTCTTACACAGAATAATTATTTTCTTAAAATTTCACAAGGGCAGTATGCTTCCTCATCCAGGTGGAGGACAGTTCTGTATGGATTTTGCCCTTGGTAACCAGGAATGGAGACATAAAAAGAACTATTCAGTGTCTCTGCTTACAGAGATAAGTGAAAGAGTTATTGGCAGCAACTCTGTAGTAATAGCAGCAGTAAGTACTGGGCCTGATTTGAATCTCTTGATAGTGATATGGGGATGCCAGAATATTTATCAAGCCATTAGGAGAGGCTGTGCCTAGCTGATAAGATGACCACAACTGATGAAGTCCACCTGAAGACTCTGATGATGCTGGGACACATTTGCAGCCAGCAAGGGAGGGTAGCAGGGAGTGCTGCCCTCAGAGCAGCATGTACTGTTTGTCAGCAAAATTATACAGCCTCCTGCCTGGGGCAAACTTGTGGAATCTTTAATAAAAAGAGTTAAGAAACATCCTGATGTACATGTTCCTCGTGGCTGGGAGCCAGGAACAGCCTGCCCTGCTGAGAAACTGTTTCACTGAGTTGGTGGTAGAGGGGAGGGACCTAGGAGAGATCATCAGAAAACCAGTTCCGAGGGTGATTAATACAGGCCTTTATTTTAAACTGTCCCTATATCAAACTGCCACAATTGTTACGGTTCTCACTTTGGAAGATTAAATTGCCCAATTTATATCACTTAATGTCTCTTAGTGTCATCAAATCAAAAGAATGTTCTGTCACTTTGACTGGAACTAGATTGGGAACAGATTTTTTGCTATAATCATCTGCAAGCATCATGAATAAAGAAGAATTTATCACAGCTTTTCTGATGTTCAATCAGCACATGTGCTGCATTGTGGATAAAATCAGGTGCTAGCACTTGAATTTATGTTGAGAAGTATTTTTCTCTGAGAGGCTTTTATTAGTCAAGGCTTTAATATCTCTGGAAAGATGTTGTTACCTACCTTACCTCAATTACTTATCACCTGATTGGGTAAGGCACTGAACTTAGTCTTTTTTTTTTTCCCCCTCTTGCTTTGCTGTGTATTGTCCTCTCTCCTGATGATCAGCCTTCTAGGACATGGAATGTAATTTGGTCATCAGGTCATGCAAATTCAAAATACATTTTCTGTATTTCCCTCTCTTTAGTGTGTATAAGTATAGATAGAGAGCTCAATATAAACAAGCAATGTTTTCCTTGAAAAATTTTAAAGATTAGAATCATAAAGGATTAAGAAATAAAAAAGAAAGTGGTAAAAAGAGAGGAGGAATGGAGAACAAACTTGTGTTGCTTTTCACAATGAATTAAGCGTTTAAATGCTTAACAATGAATAAACACCACTGATAGAAAAAAGTAAATATGTCTTAAATTTTCTCTGGCTTTTAAAACAAAGAATATCAATAGCAAAATTGTGTTTTCAAATGTGTTTTGAATTTGACAGTGTCTTTTTGACATTATAAAATACAGTGATGAGTATGTAATTAAAGTTCTGTGCTTGTTTTTCAGCATTGCATTCTCAGTCCTCCAAGCTTCCTTTGAGCTACAGAGTGACTGAACAAAGGAGGGAGGCTTGCCAGTGAGTAGCCTGTTCCCATGCAGGCCATGCTGTGCACCAGCAATGTGCTCGCCTTTGAACCCAAGGCTGAGCCAGACCACGTGCATGTGCTGAGGAGCATCTCTTCCCAGTGTTCTTGGGGGTTTGCTTCAATTACCACTAAAGTCCTATGTGAGGAATAGAATGTTTTCCTAAATTTATTTTTCTTTCCTTCTGTCTGAATATGAAGTATCAGTCTTTTCGTGGCAAAGAGAGGTGTTTTCTTTGGAGCTCACGTACCTGGTTTGACTGCAGATAAAATACTGAACAGGATGCATAACCCTGGAACACTAGCACTGAATCCACAGGTAATTAATTTTGCTGTAGGCTGTTTTTCAAGACTTGTTTTCACTCCTCACTCAGAGTGTGCTTTCCACCAGTAAGCAACCTGCTCAGGATTACAGCCCTGATGCCCCAGCCTGCACGAGTTGGAGCAGGCTTAGCTGTGTCAGTAACACAAGACCTCAAACCAACAAACTCCCAGTCACAAGCACACAAAAAAAGGCACAGCACCAAAGTTATCTACATGTCTTACTCTTTCCATATGAAAATGTTCATTTGGCCCAGACCATATGTAGAGATGCATGTTTATCTCAAATTACACATAACATGCAAATTACTATGACAAAGCTGAACGCTGCATTAAATCACCCGTGGTCAAAGTACACAGGCTGCAGGTCAGGGGCAGGACTTTGGGTGTCTCGCTTACTGTCTGCTTAGCTCCAGAGTGATGCTCCCTCCTGTGTACTCTGCCTGCCTCCCTGATTGTCCTTTGCCTGGAGATGGAACATGTTGGTTTGGACCCCTTCTGATGAAGGGACCTGAATCTTATCCATCTCGGAGAGGGAGGGCTGTCAGTAGAGCTGCAGGCAGGAGATGCTTGGGCGTTGTTTTGAACAAGGGCTGCTGTCCCCATACTCTGGTTTGCAGACATACACTTGCTGTGCCCTGAACACACCTCCAGGCTTGAAACCTCCCAGTTCCCAATCACAGACTTGGCTGTCACACATATGTCAAATTGCAGCAGGCAATGGCAGTAGCAGGTGAAGGAGTTTGTGGCATGTCCACACACAGATTAGACAAAGGGGATTTTGCTGGTATGTAAACCTTTATGTTAGCTACCCTAGTCTTTTTGTGGATTCATTCTTCCTCGTTCAGTTGCTAACTTCATGTGGAAAATCATCATCAGGTGATGGAATTGAATGCTACTCTCCACAGAACCAGCCCAGAAGCCTCTGGGTATTCTCTTCTGAGGGCACTAAAGGTTGGATACCTAAACTGGATGCATTAGCAATTATTTAGATCTTCAGACATTAAAAGGTGATGTAACTATATCAAATAGAAGGCAAATCTGTGACTGAATGCTGAACGTCTGCTGCAGGAAAAGGCTGACAAGATTGCTAGGGGCTGTTGCTTTAGGAAAAGTTTACCCTGTGTGATTTGTAGGAGCTCCTGGAGATGATAAGGTTATGGCAAGAGAGCAGTCAAGCGTGGCACAGCATGAATGATGGTGGATAGAAGCCCCTTGTGGACAGAAGTACAGGATCTCTGTGTCATGTGAATGTCATGCCAGTTCTATGTCAGGAGGAAAGCAGAGCATGGGTCCCGTCTCTGTTCTCTGCTGAGCACAGTTGGTTTACCCTCAGCAAATATTGTTCTAACAGAGCCAGCTGTCAGATTTGCATCAGTTGAACAGATACAAAACACTGATCTCAGTGGGAGGCAGGTACCTACTCTGCATAAGCACTTTTGCAAATCCCAAAAGGCATTTCTCCATCTTCAGGCACTTCAATATCTTTGAAAATCTTGCCCTTTGTGCCTAGCTTTGCCTCTCTACAAAACAGAGAGAAATCTGCCTCCCTAGGAAGTGAAGCAGAGTTAAATTTATTCATATTTGCTTTAAGCTTTGGAACCACAGACAAGATGTATGCCACAAAGGTGTACTTCTTGTTCAGCATGCTATACAATGAAACACCTGTGTGTTCAGTTATTGTCCATGCTGTCATTGTCCTAATTTTGAAAGACGTATCCATAAATCAGAGGAAGGCAAGGTGCCATGCTAATGAATGATAACTATAGAAAGATAAGCTACACTGTTTTATGATGGCCCAGCAGTTCTTTTATGAAGGACAGAAGCAAGGTTTCACTGCTGGTATCCTCCTGTGCTTGAATGTCTTGCAGAAAAGAGGTAGAAAACTACTACAGGTGCTCATTGTGGTCATTGTGCAAGATGTTTGGTGAGATAAAGACAGCAGAGAGAACTATGTGTCCAGATCTTCATTTCTGATGTCTAAAATAGCTCTCAGTTTTTCAAAAGTGTCCCATGCTCCACATGCTTAGGCCCTTCTGTGGTGAACAATATGGTGGCTTCTGGTTGCAGAGGTCTTCTTGCCCTTGCGTCAGTGTTTGCTCCTCCACGTCTTGCCCTGACTGTGAATTTCCCAGAGTTTCAGAATCTATTCCTGCACTCTTTTGATAACATGAACAAAGCAGTGGTCGTGTTTGAGCCCTGCAGGGTCCTTTTTCCCTAGTTCCCCCATGGACTGCCTCAGGTGGAAATTTCTGTCTGACTTGCTTGCCCTGCCCTCAGATGCAGGAATTTATTCAGGCTGCCCAGTTACTGCTCATCTTGCCTTGGGGTTTTTAACTACTTTCTTTTTGCTGGAGCAGCAGCTATCCTGTCAGTGGAGCTATTCTGGCCTCCCTAAGACTCAGCCTGGCTGTGGCTTCAAGCACTGGCTGATCCTCACTTCCCAGGTGGGGATCAGCCAGCCTGTCTCCTCTATATCTGGTAATAGTCACCTTTTCCAGGGGAAATTCAGAGAATAAAGGCTTCTGCTTTTATGCTTCCTCTTTGCTTGTCTGCACAGACAATACCATGCTGTATGAGTGTGATGGGTTTTCTTACTTATCATCTACTTTGGCCACTTGGGGTCTGAAATTATTTTGGTTTATTTATCTGGGGTGATTCTTGATCTTACCCAGTGGCAAAAGCTGTGAAAAGCCAGGTAAGTACTTTACCCTATTCTTAAGCATCAGGACAACATATCTTAGCTTTCAGTAGCTGAGCATTTTGATAGCTGAGAAGCAACTGGAAGACAATTAAATGACATGATTTTAAGCCAGGGTTCTTTGTTTTAGTGCCTGTCCTGCCCAGGCATTCTGGTGTTATGCTTGTAACTTTTCCCTTTACTGCTATGAAGACAGAAATATGATCAAAGAAAAAAAAAAGGAGAATCTGCAGAAAAGTTGTTTAAGCATTACTGAAACATTCTATGTTAGAAGCGCCAAAGGCTGTGAACTCTCTTAGTGTGTTAAAGCCTTTTAATAATTTGAGATCACATTATAATCCCCTTGTCCAGAATCCTTACAATTTATACATGGTTTAATGCTCGGAATAAAGTTAAAATCTCAATCTCTCTTCCTTTTTTTTTTAATCCCCACTCTTATGCCACAGTCAAGGATAATAATTTTAAATTCTCAAATGTGTTAAAAACATTAATTGCACTAGTTGAGGTATTTTATTTTGAGTTAAAGTCACTCAAAATTTTAATACGACAGGGAAGATACAGTGCAATAATTCTAGCTGTGACTCAAAACAGGAAAAAAATCCTGACTTTGATCTGAGTAATAACACTTCTCTCCCTGACTGACAAGATTGCTTTCATGCCATACTGAGCCTTAGCACCAGAAACACCAAAGAGCTGCTGGATCCCAGCACAGGGAAGGCAGCTGGCAGCTGGCTGGAGCTGGAGCTTGCTCTGGACTCAGCCACACATCCTGTCCATGCGGGTGGGAGAGGAGAGGACATCTCACAGCAGCACAGGCACCACGGAGCAAACTGGAGCCACCTGCCCCAGTGATCTTAATCTTTTCCAAGGCACTTGTGGAAATTTGCTTAGGCCTCTCCTGGCATAAAGCAAAATGTGTTACATCTCATTATACACAGCTATGTAAAGCTGGAGCATTTTATGCATTTGGTAGAGCAGTTAAACAAGCAAACAGATGTGAGGAAGCTGAAACCTCAGGGGAGAGAAAGGTCATTTGGACCAAGCATGTGAAGGACAAATGTGGGGTGACAGTGGGTCAGATCTCCCTCACAAGGAAAAGGGCTTGATTTAGCTCCCAGCCCTGGTGGGGAACAGTAGGGTTTGGCTTAGCATATATTCCCACAGTAATTTGGGGTATAAAATGTGCATGCTAGAATTTATTCACATAGCTATGCTGCTGAACCCTTGTGCCAGTTCACCTCAGGCCTGTTAAGCACCTTTGGGAACACATTGAAGTTATTCAGGGATGGATTTTAAAAGCATGAAGGGCAAACTGCCATGATAGTTGCATGGAACACACCTAGGGGGTGATTTGAGTACCTAAACATGTATGTCCAGCACAGTTTAAGTGCCCTGGGGTCTCGTGCTTCATTGTAGAAAGTCATGGGTTTCCCATACACCTATCAGCTCACCAGAAATTATCTGAAATTACACTGGTCACCCATGTTGGGCTTGCAGCTAATACAACTTGTAACAGTGAGAGAGAAAATCTCAGTCCTCCAAGCTTATTTCAGTAGGTCCCTTACACTTATTTCACAAAACCATAGTGAGCTGGTGGTCTTGAAGTTTGCACAGATTTTTCTATTTTTTTAATGTTTTGATTGGGAAGAAGTCAGACTTCAAAATTTGTGCCTAAAATAATCTAGCATTATTGGGTTCCAGAGTTAACTTTCATTTAAAAGAACCTAACTTCTTCACCTCAGAGGCCACTATCCCTACTGTGCCAAATATTTTGAAGGAGTGTTGGTCTTGGCAGTGTGTTTGGAAAGTTACAGAAGTCCAGTTAAGTAGCATCACGGAGAAGATTTTTTAGAGTTGTCTGACTTTCACAAAAGATGTGCTACCAGGACCTCTTTTCACCCTGAACACGTCTGTTCATAGGGAGGGACGGATAAATATGGTCAACCTGGTTCCGAACTCTAAAAGTCGTATGTCTATGATAAAAAAACTACAGGGTTAAGTGCTATGAGTCTTTTGAAAATCAAACTTGTGGTCCAGGCCTGATTACATGAGCAGTATCCACTCCTGAAGCTTTTCCTCCCTGCTTGTGCCTGCTGTGTACCTGACAACCTCAACACCTTCCCAGGGCTTCCCAATATAAGTAGTCTAAGCTTTGTCTGACTGTTTCTCTTTACCTGATCCCTCTGCTGTACCTTCACATCTCAGTCTTCTCTGGCTCTGAATCCCAGAAAATTCCCTTTTCTGGCCATTCTGCTGCCTGAGCATTTTAATGCCCAGCTTGGACCAACATTTTTGCCACTTGTCTAGTTTCAGCCCTCCCCACTGCAAACCTCAGGCCAATTTATAGCCCTCTGCCCCATGGAGAGCATCTGCCTTTCCAGGAAACTTCTACCAAACTAATTCAGTGGTTTCCTCCCTCTTCCCATCTACTTTCTGTATCACATCAGGTGCAGCACCCATTCAGCTGTTTTGGATAGAAAATATGACAACAGGGTGCTCTTATTTGATTTAAATACTTATTGACTTGCCCTTTATATAGGTTTTGGATAAAAGGATTTTATGTGGCCATAAGCTGTAAGGCTTAGCCATGAGCCACCTTCTCTTATCTCTTGGGTAAAAGCTGCTGATAGTGACTGGCAAGACTGAGACACTCATATATACAAACTATGCAAGATGTTAATTGCCAGATGAGGAGAGGCAAAAGCTCATAAAATAGAGCCTATACTGTGAGGATCTCAGATTCTGTGTATTCAAACTGATTTTTCTCAGAAGGCTTTAAGATTCCAAAAATAGTGGATGTCTAATTTCTGAAAGACAGAATCATTAGCCACTTAGGGAAATCAAGACCTTAAAACTGGAGGCACAATAATGCATATTCATTATGTGTATATATCCAGAATATATATTATTTTTGAAAGAAGACATATAAACCTTCAAGTTTCAGTCCATTAAGTTAGACATTACCAGAGGTCACAAATAAATTTTGTCAATGAGCAGGTTTAAATTTCAGTGACTGCTTAAGGAAAAATTGTATTTTTGCCTTGCTTTAATTGCCAAAGGCTACGGTTTCAGAGGAAAGAATGACTGGCTAAGTAGTCAGCAAAAAAAAAAAAAAAAAAAAAAAAAAAACAAAAAAAAAAAAAAAAACCAAAAAACAAAAAACAAACCATTAGCACATGATAAATTGTGCTATTTTCTGTGCCATGGGTTTTCTTCCGTGTTGTTCCATCTCACCCAGATCTCACAACAAACCCCAATATATCTGTCTGCAGCCTGGCTGCTATTCCTGCTAAGATCAATGCCTCCTGGTTGGTTGCAGATATTTAATTATCCCCAGAGGTGCAGTGTACAGACTGGAGCCTTACGTACATATAACACTGAGGATGAAGGGTCTGTGACCAAACCTTTCTCTGAGCAAAAGTCACTTAACACATTTTTGCGTTACAAAATATCCCACAGTGAGATCTCACTGGAACCAGATGTTCATAGCAGAAAACATATGGCAAGAGGATGTAGGTCCATTTTTCTTAAGTCCTCTTGAAAAATCATTGTATCATAGTCCAAATTCTGCTGAAATTCATGCTTATAATCCCAAAAGCATTTTCCCAGTTAAAAAAAAAAAAAAGAAAGAAAAAAAAAGCATGTCTCTGTTTTCATTGCTTGTGAATCACTTCCACATCCATTGATTTCCAATGGTTTGCAAAGAAAGCAGCTGAGAAGAGAATCTGACCCATAGTGAACAAGGTGTGCACGAAGCTTGAATGAGTGGAACATGTGTGACGAATTAGTGAATGAGTGTTTGTCCTGGAGAAACAGAGAAATTGGTCAAATAAAAGTCAGCCTTTGTGTGTTCCATAAGTATTTAATCTCAACCTAAAGAGATAGAAATTTCCAAACAATATGTACGCTGTTTATCATATCGTGTCATCTCATATTATACAATGCCTGTTGGTGCATGACAGCTGCCTAATCTGTTTATGTAGTTGGGCTTAACCAGGTGAGTCTGTTCTTATTGAATGGATTGAAGTGTCTGACAACAGACCTCCTTTCAAACTGAAAGTCGCTGCCAATACAGAGAAGAGCAGGGCCTTAAAAACACTGTAATTCAATGCCCAGGGCTAATGAAGGCTGAAACCATCCTTCAGTTGTTCATTTAACCCCCCTGAGCCCACAGATCCTGCATTTACTAAAGGGGTTAATGCTATGGCCTGTCCAACTACACCCAGCACAAGCCTAGCTGCGTGGTCAGATATGTGTCCTTGATGCCAGCGAGGCAGCGATCCAGCTCCAAGAGGAGCCTTGGGAAATGTGTGCCAGTAGCAGTGACCAGGACAGGAGTTGCTCCTCTCCTGCTTCCCCCCCCTCCCCAGATGGGTACAAGAACGGTGAGGCTGAGCAGTTGCTGGGTTGCTTCCTTTGTTGCCCACAGGCAAACCTGCCGTGGTCACTGCAGCTCTGGCACTGCTGCTAAAATGCTGCTCTGGAGCACGGCAGAGGGAGTGCAAGTGTCCATAAGTATCTCAGGAAGCAAACAAAGAGTCACACTTTAGATCTTTCATTATGCAATGGCCATAATCTGACATCATTAGGCACAATCTGAGTTACCTCCTGTAACAATGTTGTTATTTCTTGACTGTTTTTTGCTTTGCCAATAAGAGGAAAATTGCCGAACATAGTCAGTGCTATCTCCCATTCCTTCACTTTACTCTTCACTTGGGATCTTTAGGGTAATTGCAATTCTTAAATGCTATTGGAGGTTGGAAACACTTTCAACAGCATTTGCAGTATGTAGGAAGTTCTAAGCCAGGCAGGACGGTAATGGCTTGATATGAAGTCCAAATATATTAGCCATCCTACAGAACAAATGTCATATGGCAGCCTGTGATCATGAAAATAAATTACTGATTTGGTTTTAAGGCTTTAAATAAATAATTACATCTTTTATTCTGTTCTGTCTCTTTTATTTAAATGAATAAATGCTGTATGTTGTCTTCCTGAATATCCATGTTCATAAAGAGCTAGTATGTGCCATATGTAGACACAGTAATGAGAAACTGAAATACATGAAGAGCTGGTCCACTATGATGGAAGAAAACCTGTAAAATCATGGTGACAATTAGGAATACTCTCTACAATTTTTGAGCTGAGAAATATGTGTCTCATAGGTATTACACAGATTTATGTTTGCTTTTTAACAAATTAGTAAAGAACCATTTTCAAACACTCAAAGCAGTCACTTTTTGTTTGCAAGCCAGAATAATTTTTCATTCCATGCTTTTATAAAGCCATAAACCCTTGAAAGATATTCTATAATATTGATATATTATCCTTTATGCAATTGGACTTCCTCTGTGATGATCTGAAAGCACTGCTCATTTACTGATGACCAAATTCTCACCATACTCTTTTTTAGAGATGTTTTCTACCATTTTGGAGATGAATGACTGAGAACACAGGCAGTACTTAAACTGGGAATGCTTTACTGGTGTAGGAGCTCCTGTACATTTTGAGAATGAAGTACACTTATTCTGTTGGACAAGCAGGATAGCTTTGCACTGGTATAGTAAAATCATTTCACCCTTCAAGTGAAACAAGCTGTACTAGTAAAAAGCACAATTTTCCTAATGTGACTGCAAGCCAAAATCTCCTGGACTGGTCTCCTTTATCTAAATGAAAATCCCGTCAGAGCAGATTTTTGGGATTTTCTACCTTTGTCTAGACTTTCTGGGTGAATGCCTTGCAGCCCTGGGGCACAGCTGAGCACAGCAGCAGCTCTGGCCCTGCTGCTGCCGAGTCAAACACTAAGGAGAGACCAGTGTGTGCAGGAGGTCCTGGGTCAGATGGGGCTGGATGTGCAGTGTGACACTGCTGCCACTGCCATGGGTCCCTGCACAAGTGACAGCCTTGCTGGACTGTCTAAACAATCAGTGCAAAGCAGCAGCAAAGCCAGCAGCAGAAGTTTATCCCATTAAAACCCAGGCCACGCAATGAAAAGCCCAGTGAGTTCCCTTGGCATTAATAAGATAGCTTCTGTTCACTAAGGCAGCTGTGTCATCGTGCAGTAGAAGAGTCATGGTACATATATGTGTGCATGTATATATATATATATATATATAAAATCCTAGTTCATATAGTTGCTGATACTTCCCATATTGTCAGATATCATTCATGAACAACTCAGTGATTTCCATATGACCTGCTTAGTAGTATCTGGCTTGAAATGTGCCTGGTAACTCTAGAAATTCCGAGCAATGACAGAAAAACCCCCTGTTTCTAGACAGAAAAAAAAGGGATTGCAGAGTCTGGATATATGGTAGCATTCGTTTTCAGCAATTTAAAAATATGATAAATGAATTTTGAAACACCTTCTCTAGGCCCTATCTTATTTTCCCTTATTTTTCCATTGCATTGGTACTTATGGAAATACATTTATCTGTTTTTAATCTTAGTTTCTGTACCAATTCTCTTAGTAATCAGATATATTAATTAGAGCTAGAAAATCCTTTAATCCTACAAGTTTGTAATTCCATGAGATTGAAGGGAGTCAAACAGAAAGTGGATCTTTCCATGGAAAACAATTACTTTTAGCATGGAAAACTGAGCCTCTTCTTTAACTAATGCTAGTGAAAGACCAGAAATAAATTACACAGAAACTAGTATAATAGCTACAGACTTGAAAATGGGGAGCCAAACATTATGCAACCTGTTTCACAGAGCTCATGCAGGATTAGATCACTGTAACCATGGAAAAAAAAAAAAAACACTGTGAAGAATGGGTTTATCATGTGTTTTTCACATTTGCCAGTTGGCTTCAGAAGAATGTAAAATCAATGTG
Source organism: Chaetops frenatus (assembly GCA_013400775.1). Lineage (NCBI taxonomy): Eukaryota > Metazoa > Chordata > Aves > Passeriformes > Picathartidae > Chaetops > Chaetops frenatus. The sequence goes on from VZTR01015175.1 coordinate 161,847, forward strand.
ACCTTTCAGGCCATGTTGTTTGTGAACCATTATCTGTTATGTTTCATGTCTTTCTCCCACCTACAACATACAAAGGGTCAGGGGTGCTCATCCTCCTGAGATGTGGTCTTGGGCACTTTACACAGCAGGTCAAGGAAGTGATCCTGCCAAAAGATTTCACCAGCCAGATGAACACATACCTTTGGTTGGGATTCACTAGCCCCATAGCCCCCTGCCTGAGGACTGTGTTGCTCAAGACAAAAATCCTATTTAGCCAGAAAGAGGGGAAGGAATGAGCTCCTAAAATAAGCACTGGCACATTCCTCTGAAACTTTAAATAAACCTTCCTAGAAGTAAGTTCAAAATAGGTTATTTTCAAGGTGGATTTACAGTTACCAATCAACTCTCTGACTTGGAATAACTTTTGTAAGACGGAAGAAACAATTTATGTGGTTATGGCCCAGCAGCTGTATTGCTGGGATGTTTTCTGACACAGCTGTAGCATCCTTGCATGGACAGGTAAAAGTCTGTCAAATGCTTTAAAATGTGAATGCATAAAATTAGTGTAACTAAAGATATTTTGGTAAGCAAGCTTGAAAACAGGACCTTGAATCTCTTTCTACTGGATTTTGCTTCACTATGCACAAGTCTATTGGGAAGCTTAATTAATGTCTTTTTGGTCCTTCAAGAATGATCCTATAGAAATGCAAGATTTTATCACCCCTAATCCTCCTTGTCCCTGAAAAATAATCAGCACACAAGTTCAAGCAGCCACAGCTGAATACAACTTTCCCAAGATACATGCTGTGCCTTTAGGGTCATATCTGACAAAGTACAGTGTGCAGCAGGCAAACCTTCATAGGAAATACTCAAAGGAGATATTATCCACATCCTCATCTAACAAGGGGGAACAATAATAGATATCTTTCTCCCTTCTCCTCTCCGTCAAGAGCTGTCTGGACAACGGTTGCACTGCAACCTCTGAGGGAGAAGGACGTATTTTGTTTCCCCTTTACCCTTTGTCTCCCCTGTGTCTGCACCCAGGGACCATACCCTTTTCTCATCTCTGAAGCCAGTAAAAGAGTCATCTCTACATGAGTCAAAATACCACTTGTATTTTAGCAGTACCCATGGCACACAGCTTAAACATAAGTGGGGAAGTGGGCCTGGAAAGCTCAGAGAAGTAACTAATTACCTTGACTTTCTCTGAAACGAAAGCATATATGTTTCTGTTGCTTAATTTGTTTTGGTAAAAAGACAACTAACACACAATAATTGCATTACTCCATGTAACTTCTCTGCTTGTGGTTGTCTTTTCCAAATTACCTCTCAGAAAATAACAGTTCTTCCCTAAGGCTTTTCTCAGATGGAAAACTCTGGAGTAAGAACTAGAGGGAAAAAAATCTGGATGCTGAAAGACAGGACACACTTTTTCCCTTAGCAAGACTGTTGTAAAGACACAAGATGGCCCTTCCATCAGGGAGGACTTTTTGCAGTGGCCATCAGAGCCCTTCCTGAAAAATTTCTGATGGCAAAGGAGAGATTTGGTGCCAGGATGTTAGATCTTTTCTCCACCATGGTTTTACAGTAGACAACTAACAAGAGCCTTACCTCCCAGAGGTAAAACACCCTCCACTTTTTTTGTCAGTGAGAACATGGTATAAACAAGACCAGGGGCCCTGTCCCATGTTTGTCTCTTGCTTTTGCCAGACTTGACTCTTGCATGAGATCCTGATAATCAACACAGGAAGCTGACAAAGTAAGGTACTGAAAGAGATGGATGCAGCTGAGACAAATGCTACAAGTAAATAAATACCACCAGGATGATTTATTTACTTCTCTTTCTTTCAGTTTAAAGGAGTTACTGTTTTGCAATCCAGCCCAGTGAGAATTAACTCCCCTTGGTATCCTGCAAAAAGCCTTCTAAAGTCATTGGATATTTATTACTCTGCTATTTAGCTGGTGATATCCCCTCTTTATCTTCATATTTTTGAATTGGTTTACATTCTGGGGATGTTAAAATAAACATTGCTTTGTGGTTTTTGGACTAGCAAACTAAAGGCCAAGGGCCATAGTGAAAAATAATATATGATTAGAAAATCAGTTTTTGCCACATGATCCCAAGCTACATAGGAGTAATGAAAAGTGAGAAACAGTAAGTATTACAGGCATAACCCAGAATTCCCTCTGTACCCACCTTGCTAACTGACCTCAGGAGATCTGGATATTTGGTGAAGTCAGAGCTCAACTCTCAGGATCAGACAAAGGTTTCTGATATATACATATAAATGCATGTTAAAAGCAGCTATAGAGGCAAATAGGAGCCCAGGTACCTCTAAAAATTCTATCCAGTGCCTTAAATACACCCAAAATAATGTCAACATGTGACTACATGCCAGTGTTTTGGTTTTCTGTATATATACGTGATTTAGTTACCTAATCTTTTCTAATTAAAACAGGAAAATAGGCACTTTTAGATACAACTAATTTCAGTTTAAAATACTTGTCTAGTAAGGACCAGATGTTATAAAAGTGTGTATTTCTCACAACTGATAGTGCTAGAAACAGAGGGCCTTGAGCTCGAGTAGAGCTGTCTAAATCACAGGCAAGTGGAGCTGGACAAGACAAATCCTATATTTGAAGACTTACTTATCTTAAATATTGCTGTGGTTTCCTGTGTATAATGAAGTCTAATTTTGGGGAGAGGAGGATATATGGTATGTAGACATTCTGGTAGAAGATGATAATTTGACAGAGGCTCTGGGCACTGCTGTGGGAGTGCCACTAACACCACTGTGTCAGTGTGGACACAGCTAATGGTTAATTGCCTGTTCACAGGAGGAAGATGGCACCACTGTCTTTATTCTGCAACAAGAGAGGCCTCTCTGCCCTGTCTATATGTGAATAAATGTGCCAAACTCTCATAATTAAAAGGTAAATGGAAAGACTGGCTCTTTATTTTGCTACATATATCCGCAGTTTTGAAGATTGATGCTGTAAACTCCCATGTGTTTTCTCATGTCCCGCTGACTGACCATTAGCTTCTCCTTTGTGAGTTGGAGACTCTGACTTGCATTTGATTTCACTTGAACCTGTGGCAGCAAGCACTTTATGGCCTGGTGTGTTTAGAGTTTATTAGAGTGGGTTTGAACAGGGTACTTTTCTGAGCAAGAAGATCCAGCCACTATCTTTCTCATGAACCTATACCTTAGAATTGTTTATTCTCCCTCAGCTGACTTCAAATATTTCTACATTTCAAAGTGCCTCTTTATTTTCCTAAGCATTTAATTTGTCAGTGTGTTATCATTACTACATTTAATTGAAAAATTCATTATGATAATATGCCATATAAACAATATAAACAGACAAATTTGTTACTGCTTCTTTGGATCACAGTAGTTTTAACCCCCTTGTAATACATCAGGTTATTTGAGGAGTAAATAGTGCCTGTGTATGTGAAAGAGAAAAAGGGAAGTATGCAGAAACTCCTACAGGCATACAAGTCAAAACACACAGTTCCACATTTTGTCCCCATGAGATAATGGTGAGACAGTCACAATATGTGGCCTACTTTTTTCATGGAAGCAATATTAAAGTTTTGAGAACTGAAAAAATGCACCAAATATTTTCTCTATATTTCCTTATCACGCTCACATGAAGATGATAGATACAGACCATCTTTTCTCCAACAGCCCACAGGACAGTGACCTAGTGTGGGGGTTCTCTGATCTGTTTTTTAAATGAAATCTGAATGAGACTTTAAAAAAAAAAATCTAATGGCTATTAGAACAAGTGAAGGGGGAAGAAAGCTGTCCCCATCTCAAAAACTTTCTTCAGGATGTTTAGGATTATATCTCAAAACAGTAATATTTTTTGCAGTAGAACTTGTTTCACTTGTTGTAAGGCCTTCCCAATTGCTTGTCTCAGACACTGCTAAGACCACAGAAGGACTTTGCCATGAGAAAAGCATGGAATGGAGCAGCAGGATGGCTCTGGCTCCAGGGCTGGTGAGGTCTGGCTACCACTTCCTGGGGAATGCATCCCATCAAGGATTCCCACTGGGGTAAACTCTGGAGGGCCACCTGCCCATACCCACACTGCTGGTCAAACAGGGATCACCCAGGTTATGGGACCAATGGCATCTGTGACCACCAAAGGCTTTCCAGCCCCTCTCCCACCTAACTCCCCCCACCCCAATATGCCTCTGTGGATTCCTGGAATTTGGACTGTACAGTTAAGCCACCTGATGGGAACTTGAGATGAGATAAAGGGGATAATATTGTCTGGACACTATCTCAGGCCCAGGGGGAGGTAAACAAAGATGGGGAAACACTGATAGTGGACACAAAGCCCCCACAAGGAAAGTCAGCTCAGTAACTGTGCTGAAGTCAGCTGTGACTTGGTAAAAGGTAGCCCTGGCAGGGGGAGATCTGGCACAACCCAGCAACTTAAAGAAACCCACTGACTCAGACAACCCACTGATTCAAAAGAACTAATTAGCATTAGAAGTGAGGGAATGCTTTAACCATTAGAATAAAGGAATTGTGTAGATAAATAGTGAAAAGATTTGAATGACCTCAATATCTTCCCACGAAGAAGACCAAAGTGAAGAAGTACCAACAGGACAGATCTTCAGATGGTGACTATATGCTTCTTAATCTGTCTCTCTCTCCCACCCTCTCTCCTCTCTTTTCTACTTCTTTCTATCTTTCTACCTCACATTCTACTGTTAAATACAATCCATAAAATCCATGTTGACTTTGGCATATGATCTTGCTTGCACCTTAATTCAGGTAGAGGCATCTCTCCACAAATCAGACCTGAAAACTTGTCTTGGTCAAATTCCAGTTCAAATAATTTGATTTTGCTGTTTTACAGTAACCCTCTGTTTCTGTAGTACTATAATGCCAGCATGGATGTGTAACATGCTTGGATGCATTTTTTCTTGTCAAAGCATTTTTTAAATCAAATCTGATTTCATGTTGTGTGAACCACTAACTTCCAGTGAACTTTTATGTGGAACTGACTTGATCTGCACAAATGTTTTAGGAATATAATTTCAGTATATAATTTGAGTAGTCTAAGGCAGCCTATTTTTACAGATCCTGTTACAGTGCTAGGTGGATGCTGAATGTTGATTTGCTTAGGTTTTGATCTCATGTGAGACTTTGCACACTCTTGCCTTCTATTTGAAAATCAAAACAAAGTGAAAAAACCCTCAGAGCCGTGGTTTCCCAGACACTGTTGCTAGGTGATATTCCAAAGCTGGATGAATTCTTAAACTCTTCCTGCTGCAGGCACCTGACTAATAACCAGTAACCACACCTTCAACTGGAAAGGGAGCATCCCTGCTTTTCTGACTGCTTCCTAGCTTTGCATCCTTACACAAAGTGAGACAGACACCAGCTATCTTGATTTTCTTTTTCTCCCTTGGAAACTGGGCAAGGTGTTTACGAATACTATCAAGATTAGATGAATTAGCTGGGTAGAAAATCAACGTACTTAAGGACTCCTATCTGCACCTCCTCAATGATTCTTCTGGCAGCTATGTAAATGACAATGGTTTTGTTAAAATACATGCATCTATATGAATACATGTTCACTCAAAGACAGTAATGAATGCTAGAAAATCTGAAAGCCTGTGTTAGTAGAAAAGGAACAAATATTGTTCACTTTTTAAAATAGCAGTTGAATAAAAGTACAGACTGCTGAAACTTGGTCAATCTAATCAGAATTGAACTCAGAATTGGTTTATTATGTCCTTTAATACATAATGCTATCCTGAGCTTCCCTTCAGATGAAACTTTAAGTTTCCCCTTTTTTTTGGCTTCACTAAATATGTGTGTCCTTCCCAGGGCTTGAGTCAGCACAGGCTGACCCTGCAGCAAATGGCCATGTATTAGGCCTTGTGAATAGAATAGTGAATATGCATGCAAGAATACTTTGTATGAATGTGATATAGTGGATTAAAAAGCAGATACAGCCAGCACATGTGCTTTTCTGTGGCTTTGTTTTGACTTCCTTGCTAGTAGGAGGCTACCAAGATACTGTAAACCCATTGCTTCGTTTGTACTACCAAAATTCCTCAGGAATTCCTTGCTCTCCGCAATGCCATCAAACTTCTTTATCTCTTGACAAGCTGAAAATCCTCCTCCCGTCTTCCTAGACACTCGCTGCCTTATTCAGAATATTCTTTCACATAAAAAATACAGCTCCCTATCTTTCTCTAAGCCAAGGCCCCCACCTCTGCTGTAATGAACACAACTACTCAGCTGCTGAGCGAGGACTGGTGGAGTCATGGCAGTGGTGGCAAGTTGCAAGGACAGCCTTCTGAAAGTCCTCCCTTTTGTCTTGCTCCACAGGAGGGCTTTGTGAGGAAAAACTCCAACATTTTTTTCTGATGTCAGACCAGCAAATTTCTAGCACTGTCACAGAGTGATAGCTACCTCACCATGAAGTAATCAGTGATTCTGTAATTAAAGGCCATCATAAAGTACACACACCAAAGAGATATGAGTAAGCTTGCACCGACAGCCTCAGTATTCACACTGAATTACTGAAATTTGCATCTTGATAACAGTCCTTTAACTTTGAGTCTGTATATGAATTCCTAATCTCAGTAAAAACTGAATTTGGAAAAAAAAAAATAAGACTGAATCATCTCATTATCTAAGGTCTTCATTATCTCTATATGAATTATTAAGAGTCCTACTAATGGTGAGGAAAGACTAAAAAGTAACTTGTCAAAATATTTGTGTCTGAAGCTTGACCTGTATTGGGAAACTGCTGGGAAACTGCCTTCATTAGTTCCTTGCCCGTCCTGCTCTTGGGAGCCCATTAAGCAACCTAATGCCATGTTGTGATCCTGACTGGGAGGGCATCCTCCCACAGGCCTGGCTTCCAGTCCTCCTGGTAAAGTGTGGCAGAATGAGACAATCATAAACAAAGGCTTGACAGAATAGTTTTCAACATGGGCAAGAATAATTTATCGCCACCTCATTCTTATTTTGAGTTGGTAAAAATGAGTTTTTGAGCATGAGGCTCAAGGCAAATTTCAGCCCATTCTGTTCAAGTCTGGCATTTAAAAATTATGTCCCTACAACACTGGCACACAGAAGGTGCCCTATGACTGTATTGAATGAGAAGGTTCATCTCTTTCAGGCAGAAATCTAGGGTAATGTCATCAAAAATAACATGGACAATTTCTCTGGTGATGAGGGAATGAGTATCACTGTTGAAAATCTTTCTTTTTTTTAGGCAGACCTCCTTAGGCAGTCCCTCTGGAGACAGATGGACCATGCAGGCATCGTTGCCATGACATCCTCACACATGGCAAAAACTATGAGGGTCAAATGCCTACAAAAACAACTCAATAAACAGGTCTGAACTGCTAAATGAGACCCTCAGTGCATCTGTGTGTTTAAGAAAAACTTCTGTAGTAACCAGGATAGCAAGAGCCATCCCTTTCAATAGAAAACGATCATAGCCTTGGGGATTGTTTCTAAATACTTTTAGAGAAGAGATAGAAGGAGTGCAGAGGGATATGTGTTTGTTTCATGTAACACATGGGTTTTGGTCCTCAGCATTTGGGCACTTAGGGCAGCCAGTGAAGATTGGGACTGCAGAATCTGCAACTAGTTCTCAGTGTGTAATTTATCTGAAGTGTGGATTTTATCTGCAGTGCGGATTGCCCATGGCCCGAAAGCAGAGAGGCTGATGTGGTCCTGCTGGCCCAGCAGTGCCATTCACGGGCACAGCCAAGCTTATCTTAGGAGCAGATTGAATCATAATCCTCCTCAGTAGACCTCACCCAAAAGAAAGTGGTGCTGTGCTGAGGCAGCCCTGTGTTTCCATAAACAGGGTCTCAAAGATTTGTTTCCATAAACAGGGTCTCAAAGATTTGGGAAGGGCAGCTCTGAGACAGCTCTCTAGGGCTCTGAGTGCTCGCTTGCTCAGCACTGTGGCACTGGAAGGCCACTGCTGTTACTGATGACAAGTCCTCTTCCCCCAAAGGTGCAGAATTAAGAGCACATCTTAGCAATGCTTCGTTAGTTCAGGTCCATCTGGGAGCTCCAGGTAAGCTACAGACCCAGCACTCAGGTGGTTTGGTCTCTCTAACAAACATGGGATGCCATGTTATTTCAATTTCTGCAAAGTCTGCAAGTTCTGCAGCAGTTCCTGGACAAAGCACAGCAGGTTATGAAGTCCACAAAGGACTGTGGGTAATCAGAAACCCTCTTAAGCACTGTGGCATTCATTTTCCAAGTAACTTGAGAAATATTCTTTGTTCAGCCAGGCACTCAGGACAATATCCAATTCTCCTACTTTTAGTTACCTGCAATTTAGGTGCCCAGTCTAAATAAATTATCTAGTCTTTCTGGATGGAGTCTGTATGAAGATATACATCTTTAGAGTGTTATTCATCCCACCTACTCTAAACATTTATATTGAAATATGAGATTGAAATAGTGAAAGAATCTATCTTTCTCCATTGCTTATCAAGGAATTTTGATTAAAATTTACAATAGTCACCTACCTGGTAGATAACTAAATTTAATGAATCCCATTCGTGTATTTTAAGGCAAATTATCCTTATTTCTTGTGTTTGTTTACAAACAGATTTCTTGGCATTGCTCATCCATTTTTAAATAATGATTTTTCTCCTTTTCTTTGAATATAGGTTTTCTTGGTGTTTTAGTGCTCAGAGAAGGCATTTGGGGTGTTGTATATAACTGGTTTCTGTTTGAGTGGAGATGGTCAGAGGGTCTTTGGTGCTGCAGACAGAGTGTTCTGTGTAGCCAGCATTAGTACATCT
>VZTR01015175.1:176205-196447 GCA_013400775.1 Chaetops frenatus
GTGAAGAGAAACAAAAGGGAGGAACACCCAAACCCCAACACATGTGGTTGAGAAGAACTAAGCTGATGAAGAGCACTGTGACTGAGCAGTGCTGTGGCATTGCTTCTACTTAAATCCTGTAGAATTTGTTGCGCAAGAAAAATACGTCAAGTCACACTTTGAATATACAACTCAGCATAAGAAAATCTCTCACATATCTGTGTGTGTGACAAATGGATAATTCTTTACAAGATAGTAGTAACTGAGTTATTAACCCTCACCTTCACAAGGAGAATTTGAATTCCAAACTCTCTTTACAAGCCAATACTCTTACACTGACATTCCTCTCCATATGCCCCAAATATTTTCTTGGTAACTGCAGAAAAAGGTTGAGGAAGTTGTTATATACGTGGAATTACATTGTGAGCATGAATTACTTTCATCTGGAGCAGATGTCCTGTGTCCTTAACTTGACTTCTACTCAGACATGGAATGCATGACATTTATATAACATTACAATAGGGCTGGGATTTGGGACTGAGCAAACTTTTGGGTTATAGACATTCAGAAGTACAATCATCATCCTTTCCTCCTTTTTATTGTCCAGAAGCAAACATTTTGTAAAATTCTCTCCTCATATTCTTCCAATAAACATTTTAGTTATCCTAGCAACCATTTTTAGATGTACTGTAAATATACTTGGCAAGATAATGGATGCCCTTAGCCACTTTAAACAGCCACTTTCCATTTAGTTAATGTATTTTACACATGTAAAGAACAGGGAAACAGTGTGGAATAGCATTTGCAGGTCCCACAGTACTCATACCTTTGATATCTAGGAAGGTGGGAACTCCTTGCTTGAGGAATTTTGTCCGGACTCTGGTGCAGCTGGGTGTTTTTTTTGTTTTTTTGGGGTTTTTTTTGTTTACATAGATGATTTCTCAATTAAATTACTTTATAGGAAATTGATGATCTTTGAGAATTTACCTCATTGTGAAATTGGTTGAAATACGTAACATCTTGAAAAACTGTTTTGATAAGGCATGGGTCTGCAGAAACCGAAGCGGTTGCACAAATAACAATTATTCCATGGCTGTGCTTCTTTAGGAACCTGGGCTATATATCAACAATTGACATGGAGCAACTGAGTCAGAAAACTGGCAGAGCACAGACTCCACAGGTAGCACCTTCTCCTCATCCCCCAGTGATAAAGTCCTGCCCATGGGAGGACATTGCTGAGTCGAGTGGCTCTGAACGAGCCTCCCTGAGGTTTAAGACCCAAATGACTTGCAAATAGAACTTATTACCATAGCATTAAATATTGCCCAAAGAAGCAGGCTGCTCTGTGAGCAGTGGATATAACAGCAACCCTGCCTTCCCGAGGGTCAGTGCCCCACACCAAGATTCTGTGGCATTTCATAAAGGGGAGGACACTCACAGTTTCTTTTCCCTCACTACGGGCAATAATATCTTTCTCATCCAGTGGCTAGGTGTTATCATTCAGCTCACAGAAACTTTATAGATCTATGCCCAAGCCCAGAAGACAAACAGTCAAAATGTATGTTGATGGAAACAGCAAAGCTATATGAATCTCATTTTCATAGGAAGACAGACTAAAAAGTAACCCACATAATGCCCTTTCATGTGGACCATGCAAATATGCCAATTAAACCAAATAAACTCCAATAGTTTGCTCTCACAGAAGTGGTTGGCTTCCTGTAAGAAGGGAAGGCTGTATGCATACCCAGTTCCTGCACCAGTTTCCCCAAGTAGTCCCACAGCAGTCTTTTCTCATAATGGTCTTTCTTGATTTAAAGACTATAACAATCACAGGTTCAGAGTAGAAGAGATCATTCCTGTCCAGAATTTTCAGACAATTCTATGTGATTCTTATAGGACTTTTTTTTACACAGGTGAAGGTGAGCCAGTTACTGTGTTAATGATCCTTGCTGAGTTTAATGATGAAAAGGAATGACTGGCAAGCTGCTGCAAAAGACTGGGGCATCCAAAAGTCTTTCTCAGCTACTTCCAAAGCAGCAGCTTGAGTCCCTTCTTTGGGAATTTAACTGCAGTGGGGAGTTGTCTTTGCTGTGTTTTTATGTCTCTTTGACTGTGAATGTTGGATCAGTGGGGTACCACTGCTTCTGCTTACTCAGAAATGAGCCCAAAATGCAAAAGGTGTGTCCAGATCTGGATCTAGAATTCAAGAGTTGGAGAGCCTGAGGATGTTTGGATCTGCTTAATGCTATGAATAGAGGAACAACTAGAAGGACACTCTCTTCTTTGGCCCTGATTTCATGGAGCTGGAAGAGTTTACCTTTCTATGAAGCAACACCTAAAGCTTTCATCCAGCCAGGCTTCCCATGATGATCCATGCTGCCATCATTACAGGCAGCCTGGCAGATTTGCCTCTCCCTCTGTGCCCCAGCTCCTTCCTGCATGGTCAGGACAGATCAGACAGGACAACAGGATAAAGCAGCCAGTATGCAGATGTGCTTTTTTTTGGAAAGAGCCCTACAGGAATTTGCACAACATAACAAGTCCAAGCAGGTAACTGGAAAACTAGTATTTTTCCCAGACACCATGATAGTCATAATTATAGTCATATAAATCAATATGATGAAAGAAAAATCACATATTTCCAGACATCCGTGGTAAAACTACTTACTGTAAATTAGAGCCAGAGTTAAGTGTGTGGAAAAGTCCTATAATTTAGGCCACATCTGCAAGAAAAGCTGTAAGAAAAGGCTCTGAGCTGTGACTTTGTTTTCATCACAGCATTTTGTTATGTCTCTTGTTATTGCTTTATCAAAAGCAAGCTGGTGTAGAAACATTCCCTTTTACAGCAGGCCTATTATTCAGTTGGAAAAAAAATTTTTAAAATTACACTAAATGAGTTGAATGATTACCTTTAATCACCATTCACTCAATAAGCTATGTCAGATAGAAAGATTCCTATATTAAAGTGAATGCTTTTGAAAAATACATCAAGTGTATTGCTGTGATTTGTTCTGCCAGCAGATTCCAACATTAATTCTTCCCCAGCGTTGCAAAAGAAAACTGAGGTCCTGCCAGAATTTCAATAGCAGCCATTGAACAGGGCTAAATGATTAATCTTTTGAGAAAAACCATCAGTACCTCATGTGTTGTATTTTGTTTCAGAGGAATAATTTGTAGCTTACTAATCCTTTGAAATGTACCTTTTCTTACTGGATGGCTTGATATTATACTTTTTCATTAATAAGCATTATTAGTGTTAAGCAATGATTCATGAATAAATAAAGGAATCATGAATCTTACTTTTTATTGCTTACTCAATTTTAGAGCCAAGACACAGCTTAGCCAACAATTTCAGTGTTATGGCTTTAATAGTATTGGACCTTTCACCCTGATGGCTGGCGTGCAAATGTCACAACCCTTACAGCTTCTAAGTATAGGGAGATAACCTCTAGAACGACAGAGGAGGTGGGTTTTCTCCAGTCATGCTGATACATGCTTAGAGATGTCTGTTGGTTGCCTCACTGACACAGCTTGCAAGTGCCTTCACACAGCTGAGAAGTTCCCAAACCACTGCCCAGGTTGCCCTTCTTGCCCTGTGTGTTGTCTGTGGTCTGTGTCAAGCTATTACAACTAGAATGGAAGGGGTTTTTTACAGAACATGACCCACAGTCTACTTCCCATTGTTGTGGCAACGTTTCCAGCTGGGAGAAAGCCATCCCAACCCAAGCCACAAGACTTGCAGCTCTGCAGTACCTGCAGGTCATTGCAACTCAGCTAATTTGCCTGCCAATGGTTTTTTGTTTGTTTTCTTTAATATGATAGTCCAGTGATAAATTGGCTTCAGCCTAATTTTTTTGCACTATTTAAATGGCTGTCATGGGCTGGCAAACTGTGAACACCAGAGAGAAAATTTTGCCAAAGATTTCCTACAAGGCTGTCATCAGGGAACTGACCAATCTACAAAATCCAGCAATTGAACAGAAAGATCCCACCTGGCCTTTTTTTTTTCCAATGGCCAGGGTCCTAGGACGAATGGGGTTCTCCATCCTGTTATCTCTGGACCCTGCAGCCCAGGACCACCCTCAGGGAGTGCGTGGGCTCTTGGTTGTTTTAGGTACGGTCTGGTGTCCTGTCAGATTGTGCTGGCGGCCCCTGAGGGGCATTTCAGCTGCTTGCAAGCATGAATGCTTAGAGGGAAACATTCAAATGGGGCTTTTAGTGCCTGCAGCCAAGCACTGTGGGTCAGTGTGTCAGCATCTGAGGGTTCCTGTGAAGCAGTTTCTGTCAGAGGCAGTCCTCAGCACCTTCCATTTTTAATGATAAATGCACTTTCCTTCTAAGCAAAAATCATCTGAAATTGTTTAAAATATGAGTATTCTTTTGCCTGTCTTTTGCTAAGAAAATATATATAGCACATCATTTATACAGAGCAAAAATGAACACATTTTCACAGCCAGAGGTTTAAGGGCACAGCATACACAACTGTGTTTAATTCTGCTCACTTATGTTATTAAGCATCCATGCCAGAGCAGGAGCATTAACATTTTTGGACTCAGCCTACAGAAAGCTAAATGGTGTGGCCAAAATTTTTGGGCTTCTATGTCCTGCAATCATAATCTAAAGTCATCCCTATGGAAAAGCTTTTTCAGGAAAAAGAAGAGAAAACCAAGACCCTGAAACAGAACTGGGCTCCATAAATGAGACCTGAAAGCTCCATGGATGTATTGTTTTGTGTCAGGCAGCCTTTGCTTCTATGTAAATGGTTTTCTAAAATTTGAACTTTTTTAAATTGTAAAACATCACTCCCTTAGAGTATGTCAAGGGACTCAGAGGAAGAGTGTTTATTTAATGATGAGAGGACCAGTCCTACCCCTCTTGCAGATGTTTTACAAATTTCTCCTGGAGGGAACGGATCAATTTTCTTTGGTGTCTAGGTATGTATTGACAGCCTCATGTCAGAGTTACTCCACTTAGAATGCTACCCAAATATCTGGTGTACACCAAATCTGGATTTTTAGTAGGGCTTGATAAAAGAGATGGATTTTTGGCCACAATATCCATGAAGCTTCTTTCAAAAACACTTTTTACCCTAAAGCCCTAGCTTAAACATCTTACTATAACCAGATATTTACAGTTTACATTAATATTTTACTAATTAATCTAAATTAATTAATCTTACTATTTAGTAAGCTGTTCTAGGAATTCCAGCTGGTTTAGGTACCTAAACCTGTTCCATGTACAGAAATCAGTAGACTTGAAATATACTGAATGTAAGAAAACTGCTTATAAGAACACCAGTGAACAATCAGGCCTAGTGTCTAATAACAAATCTATTAATCAGTAATTGCCTAATGACTGACATGAGTAAAACAGGATACTATAAACTCACATTTGCTATAAAGAGCAATGACTCTGTTAGAGCATTCTTCTCTGACTTTTTGCTAGTGTAATTATTCATAATGACTACTGAATTTGGATATTGTTATTTGCCTAAATGATTTATGAATTCAATTTGGGAGTGTTCAATTATCCTGCGAGAATAATAGTCATGATAATTGAATAAAATTCAGCTAGTAATGCGTTGATTGATTTTTATTCCTGCTCCCAATAACATCAATTGTGAATCCATCTTTTTATTTGGTTTATTGAATTGCTTTTCAAGTTAAGAAAGAAGAAAAAGTAGAAAAAAATAAATTGCCTCAAAAAAACTTAAATAACACCACTTTTTTTTCTACATGTGCCCTATAAATTTCTTACTGTAGTAGGAAACATTTAAAATCAAGCAGCCCATACCATAATTAGAGCACAGTTCATGGGAAGGAGCTGTTCAGCCTCATGTTTCCGGAACTGTACTTAAGTCATGCAGTAATTGCCATTTTATCAGATACAAGTTACCAAAGTAAACTGAAAAGCTTACTCTGAAATATACAATGTGAGGTTTTTTATATATGCATTTTCACATATTTTACAGGCAGTAGGAGATTAGAGTGGATGTAAGTAGTTCCTCTAAAACAATTCAACTATAAAGCTTGAGCACAGACGTGTAAGAGGCATGAAACTATTCTGTATTTTATTGCACTAGTTACAATGAACGTTATATTTACAGCTTTCTTTTGAATGTATGTTAAAATGATACTGAACAGAAGCAGGTAGAACAGAAACTTTAGTCTTTAGCTCTCCTGGTTTCCAGGACAATTTAAAAGAAAAGAAGAAAAAGAATTATGAGTTAGTTCTAACAAAAGCCTTGAAGCAGATATAGAATCCAAGATAATGATATCCTGTAATCTGATCCTGAGAGGACATAGACAGCTGTTCTCAGGGCCCTAATGAACCATGAACATTTACAGATCACTGATTAGCAGAACTTGATTCTGGTGGGCACAGACAAGTCCTAACACTATTTGAAATAACTCTGGTGGTATTAAATAACAAGGATCTGTTATCATATGATTACCTGCCTGTAAAATTCCTATTTATCTTCATTATGCTGCTGTTTTTCTCAGACATTAAGGTGGGAAAGGGGCTTGTCATCTTTGATACGACACCTGTTTCTTCAACTCTTTGCACTTTGATAGAAGAACAGCCTCCTTGGGTTCAGAGAGAAGAGAGAAGCTCTGCACCAGAGAGCTGCCCTGGGACAGCCACGGCCCCGATGCCTCCTGTGGTGCTCAGTGGGGCAACAGTGACTCCAGCCAAAAAACACAGAAGAATTTCTTCTTGTTTTATGACAATAGCCACTGTTGATTGTGGGTGCAGGTGAGGAAATGTGGTTCCATGAAAAAAAAGTATTACTGGCAAAGATGTGCAGTTTCAAGCACTTGGATATACCTAAGAAGACGAGAGGTAGTGGCAGTGCCAATTATCTTATCTTGGACAATCCAAGAGGCTTTAATTATGCATCTAGCTTCTGCCCTTCCTTGATGATATTTCAAGTGCTTAGCTCACTCTGTGCATTCTGAACATCTAGTTTATATTTAACAAATAAGGTAGCTGCTAAATACAGTCATCCATTTTCACTGCAGTTTGCCTAATGCATTGCTTCAAGACAGTAATAATTTAAAAGTAATTCAAGACAGTAATAATATAAAAGTGACAGCATTGATCATTTGCATAACAGTGTGTCTAAAACACACATCTGCCTATGTGATGAGCTCATGGCTTTATTATGGCTGGGCTACAACTGATGAGGACAGCATGTAAAATGCTGCTAAATGTAAAGTGATCTTTCAAGACAAGAGGGACTCCAGTCACTCCAGATATTCAGGGATGAAGGAAATATTCAGGGATGAGGGATGGAAAACTCAGCACTGAAAAGCTTTTTATTTCATGTTATAAAGACTGACTAAACTAATCACTGTAAAATATTACTCATTACAAATTTTCTTTTAAAAAGCCAAGGGTGACTTTCAATTAGTGAGCTTTTTGGGTATTTTCCTTCTCCTGTGTTTTACTAACATGAATTATTCTGCAACATTTGTTGTCTCTAAGCCATCTCTTGTTCCTGCATATGTGCTTAACTTTTCTTCTCCCAGAACAGGTAAAACTGTGTGTCTAAGCAACACTGAACACTAAAAATGAGCTCACTTGCAGCATCACCAACTGGTCTCCGAATCACCATTTCCCTCAAATTCGCCAGTCCTCCAGCTGGATAAGGAAAAGGAGCTGTACTGATATCCTTGCAATAATGGTTAGTTTAAAAGCAGAAAGATTGAAAATCAAGAAATGGTTCTTGAAGTCAAATCTGCACAACACCACATTACAAACGTGACTCTGTTATTTGTTTTTCACTGCGAGAGGTTCACAATTTTAAATATAAAATACAGAGGCAGAAAATTCTTTTCCTGAGTTTATTTGTCCTCATTTTAATTTTCTTGAAAACTTTTTCAGAAGTTTTCAGTGTTTCTTTTTATAAATTGCTTGTGGAACCAGTTGTTTTTTCTGATCAGATGGGCAGAGGGAACAAAGTAAGTTTTCTGGGAGACATCATTCTTCTGTGGCTAACAAGTCCATTTTTGGAAGAAATTTCATAAGACTTCTTACCACTCTTTGGACTAGTACTTCAGCATAAAGAAGCAGCAGTTATGCTACTGACCAGAAACCCCATTTTAGGTTCTCTTTCCACATCTCTCACAGTGTACCAAGTTGCATACATGATCCAGACACTTCTAGGAAAGGAATGCAATCTTATCCAGGGTTCTCACTGGGAAGAGGGTGCCAGATGGCTTTATATGCCTAGTAATTTATGCTCTGAAATGAAAGGTTTGATTACTTTGATTTTTATTCTACTTTTGATTTCATAAAGAGTTCCAAAATATTATCTTACTTATTTCTAACATAATCCTACCATGCAAATTAAAGAAACCTCCTAAAAGTCAAGAGATGTAGCTTGGGGTTCCTCCTGCCTGCAGTTACCAGCTTGTATTTAGTGTTCTCCCTAGGTGATTTCTTTCTTTCTCCTTCTGAGGTATTAACAAAGTAGCATTTCAACAACATTTTTCTTCAGTCCTTAAAGAAAATCAGCTTTTCATTGAAGACACACAGTTTGTGAATGCTAACATTTGTCTGGAGTCCCCTTCCAGTTAGGGAATCCAGCCTAGGTGAAATGTTCATTTTTCTGTTTATGATGAGATCCATTGGTCTTCATCTTATACCTCTAAAGTTAGGTGGTTATTCTCTGCCACTCATTAGGGACCCTCAATTATCAGCAGAGAGAGACAGGCACTTCCAGAGGATGATATATTCCATCTTAAAACAGCTGTTTAAGATAGGAAAGACGAATTATGCTGTGGGTGTCCTATCTCTCCTCGATGACTAGAGCAGTCTGAAGTCATTTGTTCCTGGGATCTGTACAAGAGGACCAAAGTATGCTCTGTCATTAATTCCAGAATAAAGGAGTCATTGAAAATGATGTGGCTGGGATGAACAGAAAGTATAGCCAGGCTTTTTAAATCATACATAAGGAGAATTTAAGCTGTAGTCAGTGAGGTACTTCAGAAAACGGCAACTGGAATCTAATTCCAAGGGCAGACAATGGTGGGGAGAGCTCTGTGCTGAGCTGACAGAAGTTGAGCCTTTGGTTGTTACAAGCATGGCTTCCTCTTTCTGATGGCTTTAATTTTGCACCTTATATCCTGAAGAGAGACAGTTAATTTTTCTACTTCCCTCAGCCACAGCTCATTTACGAAAACCTCCACGGAGCTGCAGAACTAGAAAATGCAGAGAATACTCTGACAAATTGAAATCCTTGTCTGTACGCTTTGCACAGCATAATCATCACTTTTTAACCACTATTTTGGGAGATCCATCCAGAAGAGTGTGGAGTAAGGGGTGACCAAAAGGTCAGATGCCCCCTCCATGCTCTCTTCACATAACCAATCATGTCCTCATTTGCACAGACTCTGAAAAAGAAAGACACTGAAAATAGAAGCCAGGAAGAGGACTTTTGATCAACCCCGAGCCTCAGTGTGACTGAGCATCACAGAAAAAAGACCTTTTCCCAGGCACAGGGAGTGGAAATCCTACTAGCTGAGCCAGGGAAAACAGAACCTCCTTCATCAGAGACCTCCCATCTGGGGTGGCCACCAAGGCAGAGGATACCCAAGGGATGCTGGAACTCAGTTCCCAGGCTTGGAGGGAACACTCTGTGAGTAAGGGTAGGGTGAAAGGGCCAACTTAATATTTGCATGATAAACAATTATTTTTTTATTCTGCCTAGCTAACTCACTCTAGTTTTTATTAAACCAACTAGCTTTGATTGAACCACATTATTTAAAGATAGTGGAGATCATTCAGAGTGGTTGCTACCATTTTGGGTAGATATCTTTTGTGCTACACATAAATTGCATTACTCATTCACTTGAGAGTGTATCTTTCAACATGGTTGTAATCCGATTATCAGATCCAAATATTGCCAGTGAAGTTGCTTGAGATGAAAGAGATAATTTTCTAGAGGGTATAAAAATATTTAATTTCTGATTCTTGAGGCAAAAGAGACTTTTTAAAAGTCTTTGGTGTTGACTGTAGCAAAGTAGAAGACATTGATGTATACCAACTATATGATTTCAAACACAGGAAAAACAAAAGAGCTGTGAAGTATCTCTAAAGATAAAAGATAAGTTATACATTTAGTATGTCTAATCAATAGCACAATCTCTCTCACCAGGTCTTAGTCAGTTTAGAGACTCCAACAGCAATATCCAATTCTCACTCATGCAAGAGACTGTTTTGCTTTGCCTCTGAAGGCAGGGTAACCCCAGGCTGTGAGTATCCCACCTGGAGAAGAATGCATAAGGTGCATAAGAGAGCTTGTCCTGTCCTGCTCTGTCTTTAATCTCTCTGCCTCTGCAGAAAACAGCCAGTGCTACAGAGAAGTCTGAGCTGAATTTAACCTTTTTCAGGGTAAAACCATGAAACCATGCAAAGTGACCCTCATGTTTTTGGATGTAGTTGGCAAGTGAAAGCGAGGGGTGGAATTAATCTAACCTAAATCTGGTGTTTACAGCATTTCCCCAAGATAGTCTCAATTTACAAGCAGGGCATAGAAGCAGGCTTTTTTTATGGAATGTTTTTAAAACTTTGAAATTATGCATATATTGCTTCCATTGTTGTTAATGGCACCAGTGACCATATCAATATCAACATTTATATTTAATCAGAGACCTTTCCTTTCCAATTTGCAGTACCACAAAACCTGTGGAACAAGGATAAAACTTTTGTGTCTTAAAGCCTTCTCTATCATCAATGCAAAGGAGGTAGAAAGCTACCTCAGTAGGATGACTGGTGATAAAATTAATCTGTAAGACACTCTGAACCTTGAGGTCAAAACAGAGCAGCTTCTTGCTAGGTTCCTTTCTATTCTAGAGAGTTTTGTTGCAACACAGACTATAAAGTGTAAGTGTAATGTAGCATAAGCTGTATGGAGATTGCTTTGTCTTTCCCTGAGAGCCAAAGAGGATCTTATCCCTAGAAATTGCTGACTGGTTTTAAATTGTTTTAAATATCTACCATCACTGACTTCTGGGGTACTGTAAAAATATTCCAAGTAAATAATCAAGTTCTTCCTCTGCTGTCCTCAAGCATCAGGCAGCCAGACTCAGGCATACTCTGTGTTTTCTTCTTTTGAGGGAAGCCTTGGAAGAGGGTCCTTGACTGAGGTCTAAGCAAGAAGATCCATTACAGTCTCTAGAACAAAGTCTCCAATGCTCATGAAAAAACTGGCCTTTTATCAATCCTGTAGAGAAATTAAAGTCATGGATGGAACTTTGAAATACCAGGATCCTGGTTTCGATATTTAGGTGCTATCATTGTAACTCATTGAATTGCTACCAGAGAAATCTTTGTGATAGCTGCTTCAATTTCACTGCTTTGCCTGTGAAGATACAAAAAACAAAAAAGGAGCAAAAATGAGTCAAGACACTGAAAACTCTCGTATATAGTGTCTTTTAAAGACCATTATCCCTGTGTTTTAACCTATGCCCATTTTTCAGTATCAAAATATCACTTGATCTCAACAGGAACCGGAATAGCCCATAAAGAAATCTTTAGATCTGAATGAAAACACAAACCACTGCGTATTTTCAACTTTAGACCTATTGCAAGGCCATTGCAGAGTATCTGATAATGACATTTATGTTTATACAGCCCATTGTTTTTCCTGTGCTGCAAACTTTCCACTCGACAGCCCTGTTTCCTGCTTCCCATTATGGAAGTCTCCAAAGGGGGTTTCCTTCTGTTTTTCTTATGGTCAAAAGGAATTTCATAAGTACAAGTCAAGTTTCTTTTCAGTACTACACGTGCAGAATGGAATCTGAAAGCTCCCAGCGTAATCATCTCCAGCATGTACACAGTTAGTGTTACACATAATCCACATCTGGGTCACAAAATCTCTGAAACGCTTCCAGGAATATTTAGACAGCCATAATGCAACACGTTGCTGTGCAAGGGAGAAATAGAGCTAACCTCAATGTCAAGGTTATAGCTTTTGAGAAACAGAGCAGCTCCCCTCCAGAACTTTGTAGCTCACCTTCTGGATCCTGACTGCCATCAGTTTGAATACCATTAATATTTTCTTTTCCACTCAAGCCCATAGACAACATCTGAAAAGAGTTTACAACCAAACTTGCCTTATGCTGTTGATATATAAGTCTAAACTGCATATAAAACTTGGTGCATATGTAACCCATATATTTTAATATCAGAGACTGTCTTGGCACCTTTTTCTGCTACAATCAGCTCAGAACCCCAGGAGATAAAATATGGTTGAAACTGAACTAGCAGGCAGTCTGCATTACAGTATTCATTTCAGAGTTAAAACACATTTCTAGATGAGATCTGGGCTTGGCACTATGTTGCAGCACTGCCTTGTGTGTAATATAGTATCTATAAACTACTTTTTAACCACTGCTTATGGCAGAGAACCCATAGCGATATAAATGCTGTATGAAGCCTTTCAAAATCTTCTCTTCAGCATATTTTACTTAAATGGTGGATTTGAGATGGTGCCTCAAGGAACACAACATCAGGCATTACCTGCTGTCTTTAATGATATTAGATATAACTGTAATTTCCTAACAAAATTTGGGGGGGACTGAGGGTAAAAAGGTTGTTCATTTTTAGTACATCTTCTCTTTATGGGACTGTGTCTACTTCACAAATTGTTTGCATCAAAGAATTCCTTCATTTTGTTGTTTTCAAAAAAAAGGGGTCTAACTAGAAATTATTATCCAGATCTATATTAATCTGCTCTGCCTTGCCACTGGATTTGAACTTTCTAGCTGCAAATTTGCCTTCTGAATTGCTTTTACCACAGAGGACTCTCTTGTTTTGTTTCACTGTCCTTATATACCCACAGGTGAATAAGAACATCATAGATGTCCCTGTCTGCCCCATACAGACCCTCTTCTGCAGAAAAGAGGAGAATTTTTCAGTAAGAGAGGTTTTGGGCTCTATCCCTGATCAAGAATGTGGGAGTCCTGTCTAAAGTGCAAATGTGATGGTGCTTATCCACTGTCCATCTGTGTACACCTCTGTACAGAGAAGAAAGATACGGCTCTTGGAGGGGCCTCTCTACCTCTACATGCTATAAAAGAGCCTAAATAAGTATTCCAGATGAGACACCTACCTTGTAACTTGCTGGAGCTGGAGGAGTTGATTTCCCCCACATAGTTGCTTATATGTGGTCTTCTCTTCCTTTCCCTGTCCTATTGTATGCCAAATGGTGCAAATGTTTGATGGGAAAAGAGGAAGAAAACACTTTAGCAGTTGCTTGGTCTCTCTACTCTGAGAAGATGCCCCATGATATCAGAGGTAACTCTCTGCTTCTCAGTGACTTGGACAGAGTAGGGGCCATCTCACTGTTTACTTATTTATTTTGCTTCTTGCTAAACTTTGTGTACTGTTAGTGCCCCTGACACTGACTACTCATCCAGCAGATATACTTTCAGAATATTTTATTTTCTAAATCTGTTCTTTTTTTTCTTTTTTTTTTTTTTCTCCTTTTCTTTGTGTAAAGGATATGTACTGGCTTTGTGGAATCCCTGTAGCAAGTTGTGAATGATGTATGAACTGAAAAATCTTTGCCTGGTACACAGTAGGAATATAGAAAGTACTGTGCAGTCACTGCTGTGCTATGCTTTTTTTCCTACATATACAGACACAGAGTAGTCATTTCATATTCATTTTGACAAGCCTTTATGTCCAGACACCATGGGATGGGATGGCTTGTGTGCCATTGGCCTGCACTGGGTTATGTATCAGAGAGGTTTTTGTGCATAATTGTTCCCTGAGCTGTGCTTGGAAGAAACTGGTGTCTTTTGCTTTTGCTAATATGCCAGCTTGAGTTTTCTCCTCAGTTCATATTTCAGACAGCAAGTATACCTGGGAAGCACTGCTAAGATGTCTGTATTTTGCAAATGTGTCAAATCCCTCAGACAGGGATTTGAATCTGAGACACTGAGCTACAGACTTGAGGATGTGCTCATTTTTTAAATTGGCATGGATACTGGCTATTCCCTGTTTACAGCCTATTGTGGCCTCATTCAGTTTATTTCCTTTGGGCATCCAGTCCATCTTAGCTAGTGGGAAGAGTACAGAATACCCAGTAGAAATGTAAGTGCAAATCAGAGAGATTTTTCCCTTCTAGTTTAATGGCTACAAGATTCATACTCCTCCTCAAACAACTATTGCTAACTTAGATTTTTGATTTCCCATGTTGCCATACCTGAAAGGGACTACTTTGCACTAGATATTTCTGCAAGATATGTGCCACCGAAGGAAATCCAACTTGATTTCCCCCGATTATTCAAGGCTGTCCTCCTAATGTGGGATGGCTGACTGTTTTTCCTTCTGTAGTCACACAGCATATTAGTTGTTTAAACTTGTTGTTAGATTCCACCTGAATGAAAATATTTCAATTTTATGGGCATTGACCAGTGAGACTACAAGTTAATTCTAGCTTTCCCCTAAGAGTATGTTTCTCATTAATGAAAAAGATACTGAAGTCAAAGTAAAGGTTCATTTTATTACAAGTAGAGAGCTTAGGGAGGAAGTAGAGGTTACTGACTAAAGCACCAGAATCCTTGTTTACATTAAATAAATCACATTCCTACCCTGAGCCACAGTTTCATAACTTAAAAATAAGGATAAATGAGATAGTTTTTCAGTTCTGGAGACTAACAGGTGAACAGCATCGGACAAGAATTCCTGACGTGTATAAAGTATGAGTAAAAGACAAGAAAACAGATGAGACCACAGAGGGGGAGAAGCAGCAGCTGGGTACACCCAGCTCACCTGAAAACAGGGTGTCAGAAATCCTTTTGCACAGTGAGGCAGGTAGAGAAGGTTTGCAAGGGGAGGTGGTGCACAGCCAGTCCTGCTGCAGAGGTCCTGGAGAAGATGGGTAAATCTCCATGCACACAGAATTACAGTCTCAGGAGAAGAAGTCAGGAAGAAAAAGGACAGGATTAGCTACAGCTGAGCCCACTGCTTTTCCTGAGACTTCCTCAAATTATGAGGTGAGGACTCCAGGCTCCTGAGTAAGGGGGGCTGTACTTCTCCAGCTGACTCTGTTGCAAGATGTCAGGAGCCTGTTCTTACTGCAACTATTAATATAAAAAAATGGTTATCAGCAACTAGAGTTTTGTTATGTCTTTATCTCTAGTCTTCCCAAATATCCCAAACCAGGTATTTACCATGTGACCCAAATAGTAGACTATTTACGAGAGGCTTTTTACAACTGCAAATAAAGAGTATCCTTGGCAACATTTCTTTCCCATTCCTAGCAATCAGTTGCTGAACCCTAACCCAGATATGTTTGATATTCCGCACATTCATGCTTGGTCAAACGAAGCTGATTCCTGAGCCTGTGAACACATTGAAACTGTTGCCTCATTCACTGCAACCTTGGCAGAAGTAAATTGGACCAAGGTGATACTCCTGGCCATGCTTCCAGTATAATTTCTTTCTTTACTCTACAGAACCCTGATGTGGTCATGCCCTAACCTTTCTTTGAGTCAGTTCTCCTGCTGAGTGAGTTAAACAGTGAAAAAAGACTTCTGCACTTGCTTGAATTCAGCAGAGAGCAGCTAATGAGCCCTCCTGATCCCCCGTGCACCAAGGTGAGCAGCCATGGCAGCCACAGCTCTGCCTCAGCTGTGGGGACCCGGGGCAGCCCTGTACCCAGCCCTCCATCCCAGTCTGTGTGGTGGCATGGGCACCCCGGGCTTCCTTCCCCTGTGCCCAGCCCAGCCCCACCTGCACCCCGGGGATGGGCACCCAGCTGCCTCCCCAAGCTGGCACACATCTGCCTTGACTTCCAGAGGATTTTGTTGGGCACCTCAAACCACCCAGGCAATATCTGCTGTGCTGTGGGTGCACCTTATGCACAACTTTTGTGATGATATTATGGCATAACGTACATCTTCCGCTGTTGGTTTTTCTTCGCGTTGTCTTATGCTCATAAAACAGTGTATGATACTCCCTACCAACCAGATGAATATTCTTTGGTGCAAGAGTAGACTATAAATTGATTTTGGATGTAAAAGTGTTTCTTGGTAATTAGACTGTTCTGGAAACTTACGATTTTTGTTATCAAATTGTGTTAAAATCAACCATATAGCCCGCATTTTCTTAATGTCCCATAGGCTTTCCCAACATTCTGCTTCTTAAGAGTTTAAACTAATACATCCATGTCTCTATCACCCAATTTTTATTCATAGATTGGAAGCAAAAAAACAAGCTTTCTTGTTTTTTTTCGTATGTGATCAGTTTTTCAGCTTGAATGAATGTCTTGAATAAATCCAAATGCAATAAAAACCTTCTCTGCACCTGTGGAGAAGATACAGCTGGCAAAAGCAAACATTTTTTCAGGTGTTCAGTCATCGAAACCTTACTCCTCAGTAGTGAGACTTAAAATTTCAAGAATAAATATGCTTAACTCAAGTATTATTTTTAATTTAACATGAAATGGCCTGAAGTTATTTATATAATCTTAGGCCTTTGAATAGGTTAACCTAATTTCAGAATTGATTTTAATTTATGTAAGTATTTTAATGAGTTTGTATTAGCAACACCTAAATACGGACCCTGTCCTTATTATTTCTGAGTACTAATTTTTGCACCCTTTTTCTGTAGAATAAGTTAATTAGAACTTTCCAACCACTAAATATTGAGAGAGTAACTGTAGTGTTAACTGCTATTTTTAATTTAAGAAGATCAAAAACTGTGATTACCAGATAAACATGATGTGATCAGAAGCCAGAAATGTGCCCAGTAGGCAAATTTCTGTCAGGCTTGGCATTCTTTATTTAAAATGTTTGAGCCTCCTGCTCCCAAACAAGGGTCTGGCCTGTTCACTGCTCCTTGCTGGGCAGGTGCTCTTCTTTCCCAGGTAGGATGGTCTTTTTGTCACGGCTGGAGCATAGTGATCCAAAGGGGGATTTAAAACTGTCTATGCTGAAATGACCCTCTGAGGTTGATATAGGGACAGATACCAGCTAATTCAATATGTCTGCTTTGGAAACTGTGCAGTGTACTATCAATGACCCTGTCATGAGCAATCCTAATTCCCTCCCCTCTGCTGCCTGAGCCCAGCTGCCGTCAGGCATTTTAGGGCTGAGTCTCGTGTTTGCAGGAAAACAAAACATCGCTCTCTCTGCAGAGAGGAGGCGCTCAGAGCGAATCCGTGGCACGGCGCTTGCACAGAGAGAGGCTGGGCAGGGGAGAGCACACCCCGGGGATGCTCTGGGGCCCTGTGCAGGGATGCTCCGAGGGGTTGCAGGTCCAGCTGCCGCCGTGAGCAGCGAGCCGATAGCAGGGCCCTGGGGGTGAGCTGTGCCACCCAGCCAGACCCTCCACACCCAGGGCAGTGCTGCCAGAGCAGGACAGGGTGCCCCACACGAGCCAGCACGCACCCCACACCCCCGTGTGTGCAGCGCTGCCTTACACTAGTCCACAGTGATTGCTTACAGATATTTACTTTAGCACATGGCATATAGAACATTAAAAGGGGTTTGAAAATCTCTCAGTTTTTCAACTTCTGAAGGATTATTAACTTCAAAGTCTGAAGAAATGTCGGCCTTCTATGCTTGGAAATGCCAGCAGCTTTTGCATATCCCCACCACAGTACCAAGCAACCCCCAGCAGAGAGAAACGATTACTGCCTCCATGGCATAAGGATGGCTTTTGATCTCCTAACATATTGGAAATTACTTAAAGGTAAGCCATCTGCTAGCTGAGGAACAAAAATAGATTACATCACGCCCTGCTAGAAAGATTGTGTTAAATCCTGTGTATCAAGGCTTTTAATAATTCTAAATTAAGTCAGTTAATAGGATTAGGTACACATTTTCTTTAGGCTTCTTTCACCAACTATTCACAAAAAAACTTTTTTTTTGGTGTAGATCTGTAAAATTCAGGCATGTTCCACTGTGATAAAAGGGTCCATTCCAGAATAAAACATTTCTTTAGATCATAATTTCTCTCCAAGAGTAGGAGAGCAGGTCAGTGTGCAGTAAGTGGGAGGAACCCAAGCCCTTATTTTTTGTTAATATAGTAATATTAACTGCAAATGTTGGATTGCTTAGCTAGGGTATTGCAACAATTTATGTAGGATGTTGTCCTTAGAAGATTCTTCAGGAAACTGTTAAAAGTATTTTTTTTCCCCAAGGTGATTGGCCACCTAAAAAGGTGATTTAGACCTGTTGTGTTTACACTTAGAAGAAACTTTGGCCAGCATTCCTTGTAACTAGGAGATCATAAACCTCTTTATTTTGGCTTTGACACTGTCTGGGAAAAGATGCTCAGATGACAATTCTCCCATGCTTCTTTCACTGCTACACCCTTCTGGTCCTTGGCAGTCTATGAATCATGGACTACAGTAGCTGAAACTTATATCCAAGTATTTGGGTTTAATAGGACTTAATGGTCATTCTCTTCCCTTAATCTGTGCAATTATTTTCTAAGCTTATTTATAGTTTTGTGTTCTGTAACATACTTTGTCAATGAGATTCATGATTAAACTTTGTGTTGTATCTACTTCCTTTTGCTAAAAACTTTTGAGCTTACAATTTTATAAGGGGACCATGTGCTAACTGCTTTTCTCACCAGAATTAAACCATTTGGAATCATGTTTGGATGCAAGATAATTTGGTCATGTACTATTTAGAACTTGCTTTTTATACTTGTTGCCATTATCGCCTGTAAATTATTCAGAGGCTAAATTTTACTTTATCCTTATCAAAAACACATGAATCTAAAATTATTTTTATTTTCCATTCTTTCATGTGGTCTAGAATTTACTACTGGAGACTTTTAATATGACAGAAGTCATTCTCATTACCATTAAGAAATCCTGCTTAGTCAACAAATATTCATGGTCTTACATGGATCAGTAGTTAACAACTGTGGTAAGTGGTATCTTCCTCTAAGGGTAATTTATTTCATATGAAAGCAAACTATCCCCCCATAAAATAAGTATACAAGAATCTGGAAACACATCAGCTAGAGCCAAACCCTGAATGTATGGTTTCTGAGCAATTCAACAAGTTAAAATACAAAGGAATTTAGGTCCCATGCCATAAAAATTTCTGGGCAGAAATTTGGGGAGTTCTGTTATCTCAGACACTGTCATTGGGATTACTCTTATGCTCAAAACTGAGTGCATATTTCTTTTCCATATGTGAACTCAAGAGGGAATTACTTGTGTTAGATCAGAAAACTAGATTGTGTTAGACTGGAAAACTATGGCTCCAACTAGCTGGTTATGGTTTTACACTAATTAGCACAAAAGAAGTGTTTTCCATTTCTAATGTCAAATACACTATCATGTAAATATTAGGACAAAAGCAAAGGACAGTATTGACAAGTGTGGAATTACAGTAAAACAATAAAAAGAATCCTCCTTCCACTTGTGTGTTCTGTCAGTTAAGTATTTCTGGAAGTTTGATTCAATAGAACTGTTGAAGCTGATGGCACAGGGAAAGGGAAGCACCTTATACTTCACTAAAATGGAAAGTGAAACACAACAGAGGACTACAGACATTTGAAGATGAGAATATCTTATATTGATTGGGAAAATAGATGGTTGTCTTCGCAGCAAGCAGAACACATGATTCAGGATTTTGCTGATATTGGACTTTGATGCAGAAGACACCACACAGATATTTATTGCATAGCTGAATGTTCCATCTATGTGCAAACTAAGTAATCTAGAGTGAGCTGAGGAGTAAATGTTACTGTAACTCATCCAGTCTGTTAATCTTGGCTTTCAGACATCCTTTTGTCTCTGTCATGGGTTTGTTCGAAACCAGGCAGAAACACCATTTAATGTAGCGGTTTCACATTCACCTGCTCGCCTGCTCACACCAGGCGAGAGTGTAGTGTAGTGGTTTTATGAGAATAAGGATTAAGAGAAATGCAAAACAGGCCTAAACTTCAAAGATAAAAATAGTTTATTAACAAAAGACAACAGAATCAAAATCAACCCCCAGGTGGTTTCTTCTTCCTCCCCCCAGCCCCTCACCCATGATGGTTCCTTTCTCCCACCTCATTTATCTTCCTTTACCACCATCCTTCTCACCAACAACACAGAGAAACAAACTTAGAAAACCCCTGGTCAATTTACCACTCTTGAAACAGGCTTTCATCAGTCCAATTGGAAGAAGAGTCTCTCTTGTCTCACCATGGAGATTTTTTTTTTCCCACAAGAAGCATAAGTCTCTTGTAGAATCCATATCACCGTGAACTCCCGCCCAGAAAGGATATTAGT
>VZTR01015175.1:196825-227125 GCA_013400775.1 Chaetops frenatus
GGGGGGGGGAAACCCGGCAGGGTCCCGGGGTCCCGGCCACAGCCCCAGCACGGCCCCTAGGCCCCGGGACCCGGAGCGGCCGGCCCGGGCCATGCCGGAGTTACCTTCACCGCGGGCGGAAGTCGAAGAGCGCTTCCAACTTCCCGCTCCTAAAAAATGTAAGCTTCGCAAAGACGCCTCTAATTTCAAGTGGCTACATGAAGTGCCCATCTTAAAATTAGCCAATCCGTGGGCTCCTCACCTCTGCTGGAAACTGTGTCCCGGTGGAAGTAGGAAAACAAAGAACCTCCCCCAGGAAGGAGAAAAAAAAAAGTTGTTGTCCTTTAAACCACAACAGTCTCATTGAAGAGCCATTTCTTTTCCATCTCTTTTCAGTCCTTGCCTTTTCCTGTGTGAAACTGCCAACAGTGTTTCTGTAAAACCTGAAAAGGAGAATGGACTTTGGAGCTACCATACAAACAGTAATTCTCACAACTTCCATCCACCAGCTGCCTACCCCAAGTCAGTCTAGTACTTTGCATTGAGCTTTTGACTATTTTCAACTCCACTTGCCTTCATTGCACATCCACTAGGTCTGACACTGGAAGAGTTTGTGAGGAAACATTCTCTATCTAGCTCTTGGTGTCAGATCTAACCTTTTCCAGGCCTCACTGCCAAGAACCTGTTTAGATGTATTACAACCATTTTGAGACAAGGAGATTACAATTGGTAGAGTTTTAGGACATTGGTAGATCATGGCTTTATATAGTGGCATAGTGATGCTCTTCATTTTGCTCCTTTCAAAAAGATTCTTAATGTTTGAATTGCTTTTTCGACCACTAATTAATATTTATGACACTTTCATAGTTACCCACCTTCACACCTAGGTCTTGTTCCTATGTGGTGAGATCATCTCAGAGCCCATTGTTTTCTAGATGAAGTTCAGATTTTCTCATGCCTATCATTTTACATTCATTAACAGCGAATATCCTTTCCCATTTTATTGCCCAGTTGCTTAGTTAGTCCTTTACATTTGGGCCTTGTCTTTGATATTCTGGGTAACTATGCATAATTAGCAAACTTGACCTCAGTGCTCATCCCTTTTGAAGAACATTTTAAATATATCAAATAGTCCCTGCAGAATCCTTCTGGTGATTTCATTTCAACGTGAAACTAAACATTTACTCCTAACCTCTGTTTTCTGTCTTTCATTCAGATATTCATCTAAACAAAAATTCCCCTTTAAACATCCCCCAGATGTTTAGTTTTCTTAAAAGCTAAGTCTTTACTGAGGGATTTTGTAAAAAGCTTTTTGGAAAGCCAAGCAGACTATACCTACCAGGTCACCTTTATCTACATGTTTTTTTATTTTTTAAAGAACTCTACATATTTAAAGCAATACTTTCACAGACAAAGGCATGGAGTAGTTCCAGATGTGCATTATTTCTATTCTTATTAAACATGCTACTGATGTACCCTGTATAGATGCCAATCTTGCAGGCCTGCAGTTCCTCAGATCTTCCCTGGAATAATTTCTAAAAACTGACACCCCATTTGTCACTCTTCAGTCCTGCTGCTAAGGTAATTTCAGGCAAGAAATTACACACCCTTGCTGATAATTCCACTATTGTATCCTTGCATTGTCCTAGAACAACAAGGCTGAATAACATCTGCTCTTGGCAATTTTTTTTAATGTTCAATTGACCATTTGTTCCTTGTCCTTTTCTGCAGAAATTTCAATTTAAAGGAGATGCTCTACTCACCCCCCTAAAAAAACCCCAAACCAAACCCAAACAAAGACAAAAAACCCCCAACCCCAAAACAAAACAATACCTCCAGAATATAAAAGTCCTTAATTTCTTCCATAGAGAACACTGATGCAAATAACTAATTTAACTTTTCTGAACTGATTTTTTCCTCCTGTATCAGGATCAACTAGAAGTCCTGCAGAGTTTCAGAAAGTCCTATTCTTTAAAACATATTTTTAATAGTTGTGCTGACCTTACTGCATTTTTATATTCAAACTTCCAGAATTTTTTATTGGATTTTCTTACTTCGGATATGACTTCAGTTTTTTGAAGAAGATGGCCTCATGCCATACAAAGGAG
Source organism: Chaetops frenatus (assembly GCA_013400775.1). Taxonomy (NCBI): domain Eukaryota; kingdom Metazoa; phylum Chordata; class Aves; order Passeriformes; family Picathartidae; genus Chaetops; species Chaetops frenatus. Next base: position 198,913 of record VZTR01015175.1, read on the forward strand.
TGATTATCCAGTTATGTTCATTGATACACTTAGCTAAAATTAGGCACAATTAGATAATTCTTACAAAAACTGGTTTTGCACAGAGAACAGCTGAAAGAATAATTCAGGTCCATATCTGTGCCCTAATCAGAAGTCAGATAGGCTATTTTTGGACAATATCCCTTTCATCTTTTCCTGTTGAAGATATTCCTTTTCTCACAGTGTTTTAAAAGTGTTGCCTTGGTTACAGAACATTTATTTTGCAAGGGAGGTCTCACCGGCATCTTCCTCTGTTACATGTTGCATGACAACTCAAGAATACACATATATGGCTCTTAGTTCAGCAGCAGCACTCAGCTCTCCCCCTTAAACAACGAATGCTGCCAAGGTGCAGAGCCATATTGACTATCCTTACAGCTCAAAGAATCAACACAAAGAACAAATTTGGCAAAAAGGAATGTGTTCTTGTTTTTTCCTCAGTTCACAAGACATTGTAACCTGGTCTTTAGTGAAGACATTGGGAGGTATGGATCCAAACTCACCATGACCATGGTGAGGACTCAGCCAGAACTCAGTGGATTTTCAGCTTGAAACTGTATTGAGCAGAGTCAGGAAACAGAAAGACATACTGAAATAATATTTTATCCAGACACCAATCTTTAGAGACATGGAGGATAAGTCTGAGTCCTCGGACAGAGGCAGTATAAATGCAGGTCTTCAGAAGGTTGCTCAGCATCCAAGGCTCTTCTACAGGTTCTGGGTAGCCTTGATGTGCTGCCTCCTGGGTTCTGGCAATCTTCTCTGAGGGACTGAGGGGAGAACTGGAGCTCGCATTCAAAGGTCCAAATTCTGTTATCTGTGTGTATTTGAATTTGGGTCAAAGGGCTGATTCAACAAAGAGATTTATATCACTGACTACTATTTAGGCACCTGAATCCAGTGTTTATATTTTACTGAGACTCTCAGAACTCCCACTCCATTGCTGCCTATCATTTTAACTCATCTTTGTTCTTGGGTTTTGCATGACCTAACCTTAACCATTTGCAATGTAGATGTTTGCATCTGAATTAGTCATCCTCAGTTCTGTTTAAGCTCAGCAGAGAGAAGAGAGAGTTTCTGAGGAGTGATTCATCTGACCCACTTTAGAGGGCTACAGTACATCCCATGGACTGCACAGCCAGCCCCCGTGGCAGCTCAAATGTACCTGCCTGCCCAGTAGGTGATTGCATTCTACAAATGAATTGAAACCCTGCTGTCAGAGGAGCTGTGGATCATTTGTACACTCTGTACAGCTCTAAACCACCTGTGCATAGCAAATGTGAGCTATTTTAAACCTCAAAGGACAATTGCATTGCACACTGATACAAGCAAAGAGTGAGCCGTGAACAGCTGTGGCAGCTGACAGGCAGAGAATAAACAAGTTGCTCTGTATGGGGGGCAGGCAGGATGGCCAAAAGCCTCCTGTGCTAGGGCTGCACAGAGCCCTCCTCACCTCCATGCCTGACCAAGCTGCTGGCATTGGACACAACCTCCTTTTCCCAAAAAGTGCCAGCACACCAATCTCGTTTTACACAATGCTCTTCTTGGACTGCCTCAACAGAAATGTATACCTTAAGTTTCAGGATGCCTAAAATTTAAGCAATAAGATATTCATGTCTCACTAGCCCTAGATATAGCAAGTTTCAGTATAAAATATTCCTGTGGCTTTAATCTCTAAGTGTGGGAACTTAGTGTTGAATTAATCCTAATTAGGCCTCATAGCTCAAAGTGTATCTATTTTTCTTATGGGAGAAAAAGATGGTGGAGATGCTTTTAACAATAGGTTCTGGAATCTGTTGACTTCAATGTGAACTGTGGCAAGGCAAAAAGGACTGGATGTCCTAAAAGCTGGTTAGAAGTTGGGCTTATAACACTATGGTACGCAAAGGAGATTTTTGCTGCAGCTAAAGAAATAACTGGAGTGGTCAAAGTGATCTGCAGAATTAAAAATAGCAGCATGGTGAAGCCCCTAAGTGCCTGGGTATATAGGATGCAGTATTCTACTTACATCTCATCATTAAGGAGTGATAACCCTTAATTAGAGACTTAAGGAAGCAACACTTCTTTGACCATCAGAAAACACTGGAAATTTAAATTACTTTTAACTAAAACAAATTCAAAGTCATTTGTTGAACCATCATTTAGCAGATTTTTTTTTGTGCTTGAGTGAACAGCTTCAATTTACAACTAAGATATTAGCAAACCAAGAAATCATAGAAGTGAACACTTGCCATCTTAAGTGGAGAAAATGTGAATACTGATATTCACCCTGGTTATAAAGTACATGATAAAGGTTGCTATGCTATACCTCCTACATATGGAAGCTTGAAGTGGACATCTCAAATGATTCTTATCTTTGTTATGCTTGACAAGCTCAAACTAAGTGATGGCAGGCTGCTCATGCCACATTCACTACAGAAGGGAAAGATTCCCTATAGTGGTTTATCAGAGAAAAGGTTGTTATGCTTTATTTGTTATTTGTCCTAGTTCTTCATTGAGGCAGGAATTAATGTATTTTTTAACATAAATGTTATTAATTGTATGTATCTACAGCTCTCTCTAGTGACAAAAAGCTCATAAAAACTGTAGCTCAGAACATTTAGTGGCTGTCTGTTATTCTTTAAGTAATGCAAATTACTTGATCTTGTTTTAATCCACTTACTTCACAAATCTTGGTAGCTATGACCAAAACATGTTCTATGGGCTCATTACACACTCAGTGCTCCCAGTAATGTCAACAGAGATTGTGACAAAACAAATCACAAGAAGATTTGGTCTCTAACCAATAAATATTGCTGTGTTTATAACTCTTTATCACAGCCAATTTTTTCTCCCACCACGGGCTCTTCTCATACACAGTGCAGAGCCTTGATTGTAGCCTGTTCTGCATCTCACAACTGGATTTGTGGCCCATCTTACAAGGCCCTGGTACCTGGAAGTGGCACTGATCTTTGCAAGAATGAAAAGTTTCTATAAAGTGCATTCTCACCTGACATGGAAACTACAGTGGCATTGGTTATGCTTCTGTAATTGACAGCATTTACACTGAGAAAAGTCACAGATTTAGGTTCATTTCTACATGTCCCAGCAGAAATTTATTCAATGTGACCTCCAAAACATTTAACCAAAACTTAAAGTACTTGGCAGCACTGTTGACTTTTAAAAACTTCTGCATGATTCAATGGCAATATATGTTCCTATCATATCAATTAATGCCAGCACCTCCAAGTATCCCTCCAGAAGATTTGGCCAAACAGCCAGACACTGAGTGAATGGAAGGTGGATCACTGCCTCCCAAGTCATGGATATTGCACAGCTTTGGCATGGATGTGTCAGTGCTACCCCTATTTAGATTCATTTGCTTTAGGCTGCTTTTATTTTTTGCCCCAAGACAAAACCACATGCAAACTGCTGAAGCTCCCATGCCTTTTGACCTTGCCAAGCTTTGTTGGAGCATCTTATCTTTGCACAATACCCACAAGCATGCATGGGACACTAGAATCAGTGTACCAGAAACTCAGTGCAGTTTTGAGTCACAGCACCATAGGCTAAGAAGATGTGACATGTATTTCCATATCAAAACAAGGAAAAGCTTTCTTTCCCCTCTTCACTGATGCATAACATCCCAAAAGGCAAGAATGGCCTTCAGCTAACACAGATCAATTTTCTTTCAGCTTCAATCACCATTTAATTACTGTTGACTTCTTTAACCTTTTTCTCTTCCTTTATGGATTAGATTCCTTTATACTCCATTGCCATTTGCTTTCTCTGTGACATAATCAAACTTAAAATGATATGACAAAATTTCACATTTTTATTCTTCCTTCCTACCATTTATGCTCAATTTGTTTCAAAACCCAAATCATTTCTTGAGGAGAAAAGTATTTTTAATGAATTTACTTTTAACTTTATCTCTCTCCAGTATCTAGGTGTCATTTGCTTTAAGCAAGTAATTGTTCAGATGACTGGATGGCATGTTGGATAAAAGCACTAGCTTTTCAGCTCTTAAAATTTCGGGAGAAAAACACCCACACGGCAGTATATTTTGAATGCAATGGGTTTTGTTGACTCAGCTTCATCTTCAGCAAATACTTCACATTTCACTAACTCAGAGTCCCCATAAAAATAGTCCAGCTAGCACTTTTTATCAGAAGGAAACCATTGCTCAGTAGATCAGAAGAGGAATGATTTTTCTACTAGTGGCTGTAAAAAAAGCAGAGATCCTCCCAGGCAAATCAGGGTATTCATTCCTTGGCACTTATTTGTTCTGCTGGATCAGAGGCCTGTATGGCTGTGTCACTGTGCATGAACTGGTGCAATTCAGGATAGAATAAGGCCCCGTGCAGCTTTTAAACTGATCTCTTTGAAACACCTTTAATTGCACATGCAATGAGCACAGCCTGTTTTCTAGAATGCAAACTTTTAGGATTCAGAGTAACTCTATCTTGGTGTTGATGCAAACACTCAATATTCCCTTTACAGAGCAATAGTAACATCAAGGAGTCAGGCATTAAGCTGTGGAGCAGAATGATTTTTTATTTGTTGAATTATAGAGGTCAAAGGAACGAGTGGTTCTGCAATTACTATCATACACAGTGTAACTGCCTGTGAATCTGTTACTGCAGATTTCATTCTGAGATCTTGTTTTTGAAAACATTTGTCCTTGAACTTTTAATTAACTTGGTGCAATCGAGTTACAAGAGCTACAGACCAGAAGATTTTAGAGAAGTGAGGATGCTCTGAGGTATGTGTCATTATTGGCAGTAACTTTGATCCCTATGTATCCTTTAGACACTACAATTAACAGCTTTGCAAAAATAGTTTTATCTTGTGGGATCTTATCACTGATGTCCATTCAAGCTGTTTCTTTGGTTTTGCCACATCTCATGTCTTCTCATACATTTAACCATTAAGAATGAGGTCAATTCTTGAGGGCAAAAGAGGTCATAGAAAAGTATGTGATACTACATACTACTTATCCCTTTTTTTAATTGTCAAATAATTAATTATCTTTTAAATTAAATTATTTATTTCTTCTCAATAGGCTGTAATTAATTCACAGGAAAAATACAGTTTAAGTTTTGATTCAGTTACAGTAAAGTAAATTGATAAAATACTTTGGATATAATTGTACTAAAGGGAGAGCCCAAAGAATAAAAATAAACCAGATAAAATACAGATGAAAATATGTGAGGTATAATCCTTTTGGGCCACTGAGTCTCTTCTTGCACCCACCGTAGACTTGTTTTGAGTTGCTGTGTGCTCCTCCAATCTGTATACTGCTCTACTGTGTGCTAAGATATGCACATATGTATTTTGAGCAGATGATATAACTTTCAGATCACTCAGATTAAGGATAAGCTTATACTGTAGCACTGTGACCTACTTCATTTAATAAGTGGAATAACCTGTAATTGTGATCTGGGTGTTTTTAATGATCTGGAAAACACTATGCATGACCCATTACATGCTATATTAAGCTGATCATTTTAAATACACATGTTTATGGACATTAGACATTAAGACAAAATGCACATATCTGAGTTTAAAAACATCAATAACAAGATCTGCCTGCAATACTTCCAGACATGGTAGAATGGCCTTTGAAAAAGCCATTAATTTTAACTAAAACTGTTGGAATTTGTTGGATTGGCTTATAAAATTTAGACCTTTCTGCAATGAATTATTTATTTATATAACTTGGCCATACTATCCACAGTTATAAAAAAATGGAGTAAAGATCTTCTGCCATTACATTTTACTCCTTCCTGTCATACATATTTCAGCACAACTGGAAGGAACACCTTTTGTTTACGCATTTTAGAAACAATTGTAAAGAGCAGTTTCTTAGATTGGCTTTGGAAAATGTTAACTAAGTTGCTATCAGTCTTAAAGGATTTTATCCTCAAAGGTTTTGGTTTTAAGGTAGATATGTAAAGTATAGTGTACTCTTATGCATTTGCCCAGAATAAATTACCAATTGCCCTAAATTAACAGATTATCTTGAGATTTCAACTAAAATATTTTTAATATGTTTTAAAAGAATTTTATTCTTAAAAATATATATGAAATCTTCCAAAATGAAGATTTTCAAAGGAATTACAAAATCAAAGCTCAAAATTTTGGGAAAAAGTCAGGAATGAGCTAAAGCAAATGACTGGATCTCCCTGTTTATATAGCTCATAAAATGAGCAAAAGTCCATAAAAACATGACTAATGTCAAAGATTAGTAAAATGTTTAATAGTGCAAATTAACCCTTTGCATGATGCATTTAATTGTCTGGTATAGACCAGGTAATTATTACAGTGCAATCAGACAGCAAATGTAATTTATATCACCGCTATTAATATTTACCATGTAAATGACCTGAAAGGATTTTACCTGAAGAATGTAATACTTATTTCTGATTTTTCACATTCACTTTATCCAAGCAGGATCTGAAAATCCCATGTGAATCTGAAATCTAACCTTTTATAGTGAGGGAAAATATGAATGTATTCTCTGATAGCTGAAGATTTGGTGGGGACATATTGTCAATGGGACAAAATCTGATGTTTCTCAGTGTGTACTTTATCATTCTCTTTATAGAAGTAGTACTATCAAGGAAAGACCCCTGTAGGAAGTAGACTTCCCAGTGGAAGGAGGATGCCACTAGGAAGTGATGGTGACTATTCCTTGGGAAGAGTGAATTTAATACATATTTGTGACACTCGTGAGCCAAGGGCTGTGCTTGTTTGTCATTGCCATAAATACACAAGGGCCTACAATTCCCACTCCTTATGCTCTGCACCATAAGTTTGGGATAGTATGTTTTAGCTATTGACTAAGTTACATGATGTATAGAAGGAGCATTACATAACAGTGTTTTCAGTGAGTAGGAGAGCTTCAGGTAACAACACCTGACAAATCTCTTTTAATGCTACAGACTAAGTGAGTTGAAAACCAGCACGTTCTCCATGAACAAAGAAATAGCAGATCTCCACTCAAAGAAAGGGATTGAGGCGGTGGGAGAACAGGAGGGAGAACGTACAAAAAGACACCTGTTCCCAATAATTCAGTGACTACTGTCAGCACAGCCCTATTACAAAGATGGGTAAAACCCATGATGAACACTCTTCAAACTACATTCATAAGGCAAAAAAGGGAAGAAATAATGCCATTCTGGTTAGGTGTAGCACAAGGTTTGGGAAGTTGGTGCACTCACAAATGAGAACTGATATACTGTGAGCATGAACACAAAGACGTAATTGGAAATGCTCACGTCGCTGAATTTATGCTTTGCATGGAATCTATTTAAAGTAGTCCCTAAAGATCAAATTCTCCCAAGTACAGGATGATTATACTGGGCTTTTCTTGTAGCAGAAAATTAAACAGCTGTTTTCTTTGTCTGTTCACCATACACAAAAGGCAGGGATCTTCTCTCATGCAGGAAGCATCCATAGCTCTGCATGGTAGAGCAGCTCCAGGTAATGGGCTGCATACTGGACAGAAATTTGCAGCCATTTTATTAATGGATTAATCGTAGGAGAGCTTACCAACTGTCATGTTTTCTTTCCAACTTTGAGGCCTATGACTCACAAAAGGACGATGTAAATATCTTTGAGGCATGACACGAAGCTAGAGAAGAAAGCAAAATGATAGAATAAGTCTCTTAACAGTATACAGAATAGGTATTACATGTACCCTTCTGTACATACAAAAAAAGGCTTATCCACAGGCTATAATTGTCAATAAAAAACCCCATCAAGTCTGAGCAAATGAAGACAGAAAAAGCTATTATCTTGTTAATACAAATTTAACTTAGGAGACTGCTGGAATTTCTGCTTGAGCTGAGTAGGAACAATCAAATTCCAAATCCAAGGAGCTCAATACTTAAGGATCCACATGAGATTTCAGATGGGTCAGCCAAAAATATTATATCGAACTTTTGTGGTCTCCACTTGGCATTCCTGACACCTTCCCATCCTCTGCTAGAATGGAGTCCCTGCATGTCACACAAAAACCCCAGTCACAGCCTGTGTCTCAATATGACAAAGTTATATTTCTTCACTCAAATAGAAAGATGGCAGTTTATTTTGTTTGCATGTTATTTAATGCTAGATGGGAAAAGGACAGTATTTTCAGCTGGACTTCAAGAGCACGCCTGCCAAATAAGGCATAACTGCTTTTTGACAGATTAGAATGAATGAGTGCTTATATGTAATCTGTCATTTATTTGTACAAATCCATATTTAGCATGCAAATAGATACTTGTTGCTGGACTTTATTTCTATAGTTAGTCAAACCAAAACCCTAAAGTGCATCGTGCCAACAATAATGCCCCCAAATCTGCATTCCATTTCTAAAGTTCAAACCCAGTTCTAAATAAAAATGGCAGTTTTCCAAGAATGTGACTCCCAGTAAAGAGCGTGGTTGTGTTGGGATGCAGTGTAATACCCACATGGCACTTATTTCATTTTCTCTGTCTCTGAACATACATATTTTTCTCACAGACCTATTTCTGATAATTAAAAGTATTTATTCTATTTCTAAGAAGATTTAATCACTACTTCTAACTGACCATTAGTAGGATTAAGCATGATTCAATAGGATGTGCCAAGTTCAACCAACCTGGAGAATTTGGTAGAATCATAGAATCATAAAATGGTTTGGGTTGGAAGGGACCTTCAAGCTCATCTACTTCCAATGCCCCTGCCATGGGCAGGGACACCTTCCACTAGACCAGGTTGCTCAGAGCTCCATCCAGCCTGGCCTTGAANAGCCGGCCCTTGAACACTTCCAGGGATGGCACATCCACAACTCCCCTGGGCAACCTGTGCCAGGGCCTCACCAACCTCACAGTAAAGCATTTTTTCCTAATAGTGAACCTAAACTTACCCTTTTTCATTTTGTACCCATTCCCCCTTGTCCTGTCCCTATGTGCCCTTGTAAACAGTCTTTCTTACCTCATCTTTCCTGTAAATTCCCTTCAGTTACTGGATGGCTGCAATTAGATCATTCATAATCCATCCTTCTTCCAGAGCAATTCCTAATTCTCTCAGCATAGGAGAGGTGCTTCCATCCCTCTGATCAACTTGATGGCCTTGTTATGCACTCGTTCCATGTCCTTCCTGTGCTGGGCACCCCAGAGCTGGATGCAGTGTTCAGGTGGGGTTTCTCTCACCAGGGCAGAGCAGAGGGACAGATCCGCTCCCTCCCCTGCTGTCCACACTGCTTTTGGTGCAGCCCAGGACATGTTTGTCTTTCTGTACTGTGAGTGCCCACAGCTGGGTCATGTCCAGCCTCTTACCCACCAGCAACCCAGAGTCCTTCTCAGCAGGGCTCCTCTCAATCTGTTCATCCTCCAGCCCTTGTCCATTTCTGTTTATGGATTCTGTATCTAATATGTGCTTCTTTAAATTTCAATTAGAGAAAAGACAAGAGAAACCTGTGCTTTCTGCTCTGAAAAATGTATCTCTGTGAATAGTTATTCTGGTGTACTGTATTTTCTTTGTTAGCATTGCCTATTACTTTTAAATGTTATTTAAATGTGTGACATATACCAGATGTTATGTTGAGGTATTGGATACCAGCAAGGTTCGGGGACTTGAATAGCACAAAGGTCTGTGAGATTTGATCCCCTGAAGTTTCCAACTACCCAGCTAGTCACTGTGGAATGAGATTATCTCACCAGACCTTGGAGGCCTAACAGCTTATGTCTAAAATCAGTGAAGAAGGCATGAAAAAGAGCAATTATTCCCTTTTCCAATAAACACTCCAGTAGTTGGGATGAATGATTTTCTGTGGGTGCACATCATGCTAGGTTAATTATAGTGTTGGGGTTTTCTAATGAGGATAATTATTAGGCATATGAAGTCAGATTAGATTCAGCTTATCCTCAGACAAAGCCAAAACTCAAAATTAATTGGACTGTTCAGGGTTAGGGCTTTGCATCTGAAGATGTGTAAGTGCATCACACAAGAAGTAGCTGTGATTTTGAACTGCCATTTTCAAAAGACCAGGTTTGGCACAGGGAAGTTATATTCTTCACCTGGCTTCTTCCCTAATAATTTTCTCTGACAAATTAAGTAATTTTTATATGCAAATAAAGCTACTGAAGTGCAAAAATTATCTAGAGGTGCTGATCCCACACCTTGTCATAACCATTAGCTTTGGTACCTCTGCAGCTGAGAGATAGGTAGGCAGTAGGGATGGAGTGGAAGCAAGGCAGGATAGTGAAAGAGATCTTTAGGGTCCCCACCTGCCTCATTTGGGGACAAAACACACAATTGACCTGTTGGAACATCAGTGCTGATGAATTTAATATCCTGCCTGTCTACCTCTGGGCAGCAGCCAGTGTCAGCAACAAGAGCTTGGGGAATCCTTACTGAGGGGAAAAATGATGGCAGGGAAGTAATAATAAATAAAAAAGGATGTTGGTCCTGGGTCAGAGAAAGATACAAAATGGTCAGGGTATAACAGTGTAAGGGTATAATCCCCTTTTCACTGTGGCTGTTGATGGCTGTGATCTGTTGTTACCAGCAGGGACTCTGCCTTCCCAAGACAAATGGGACTGGGAGAATTGAACAGGGAGGTTGCAGACTTGGTTTTTTCAAACTGCTTTTACTGCAGATCCAAATGCCAGGGAATGCCACGAACCCCATGTAACAAAGTGAAGCTAAAATGCCTTTGTAATTTTTGCCTGTTATCTTAAAGGGCTTGATTCTGCAGGGCTGTGTAAAACCAAGCTGCAGCTATCGGGGAGTACAGCTGTCTTTATCTGCCTCTATAGCACTCATAAGCAACTAACTGCCTCATTACCAAACCTGAAGCCAGAAATGTATCTGCACAGGGACAGAATGATCATGCCCAATGTCAGGTGAAGGACATTTGCTTTCATTATTTTTCCCTTCTCTCTTGTATTATTCACATATTTCCTCTTCTTTAATGTCTCTTCTCTTGATTATTAATGTATGAAGAATGGCTGCACGGTTCAGAACATGACAACACCTGAGAAACCCCAAAGAAGCCAAGCATTGCTATGTGTTATTTATAGAATTTCAGGGTTCTGTCTCTTTCCCTCAGTTTCTGGGATTTTATAATGAGAGAGAGAAAGACTATCAACTCAGATTCAGATAGTGAAAGAAGCTCCAGAGCTCTGTATTGACCTATTTATGCCAAAATGTCTCTTTAATTGATAAAACATTCCTGTTGGAGGAGGTCAGAGGCTTCATGTATTAATGCACAAAGTCATGAGACTGAGTTGAATAGTTTATTAATTGCTTTTGTGCACCACACCTAGGTCTTTTTTGGAGAAAGGGTAAAATATTTAGTGAATTAAAACAATATGTTCGAGTAATTCATACTCGGTACAAGTCTTATGAGCAGCTGCAGGAGATGAGGTTGTTTAGCCAGGAGTAAAGGAGGCTCAGAGGGGACCTTATAGCTCTCTAAAATTTCCTGAAAGGAGGTTGTAGTGAGGTGGGGATCAGCCTCTTCTCCCAGGTAACCAGTGACAGGACAAAAAGAAATGTCTATAAGTTGTGCCAGGGAAGGTTTAGATTGGATATACATTAGGAAAAATTCCTTCACCAAAAGGGTTGCCAAGTGTTGAAAAGGGATGTCCAGGGAAGTGGTTGATTCACCAACTCTGGAGGTATTTAAAATCATAAAATCATAGAATAGTTTGGGTTGGAAGGGACCTTCAAGCTCATTTTGTTCCAATGCCCCTGCCATGGGCAGGGATACCTTCCACTAGGCCAGGTTGCCCAGGGCACCATCCAAGCTGGCCTTGGACATTTCCAGGGATGGGGCATCTGCAGCTCCCCTGGGCAACCTGTGCCAGGGCCTCACCACCTTCACACTAGAGAATTTCTTTTGGAAAATGTTGAAATACTTGTGTGAGTAATGCTGTGTGGACAGCATTTAACCTCAGCTTGGAGAGTCAGGCAAAACACTACACATCAGGGTCTTCCAGCTGAACACATGCTTACATCTCTTCTTCCCCAGCCAGAAGCAATGACCTTGAGAGAGCTGAGCGCTCCACTTGGAAGAGCTTTTCCAAAGGCATTTTCCCATTGTCTGGACCCAATTGGCTGCTTAAGACCATTATGGCAATGACTCATTCATTTACTAACTGTTGGAGAAGACCAGAGAAAATGACAGAGTGCAATTATTGTTCAGGGTCTGGTTATTTTCCTGCCTTTAGTGATCAAAAAAGGTATTTTCTCATAGAATACCTGTAATCCAAAATAATTTCTATTTTGTGTTCACTAAGAACACAGGAACTCAACCTTTTATTAGCTCGTAGTCCTCTGAAGGTACTTTTTTTGGAAAACGTACTTAATATCTTTTTATTTTAGATACCACCATTAAAACAGACAGAAGAATGTAAAGTGTATATACAGGGCTATGATAGCTGTCCAGTTTGTTTAAATTAGAGAAACTTTATATTTTGAAATTGTACAAATAACCTAAAATGTTTGGATTATGAAACTAGAGATAACTGTAAAAGGATCTGGAAAAAAAAAAAAAAAAAAAAGAGTGATTCAAAAATACTTTAGTCTCCTTAGTCTTCCATTTTCTTTAAAATCACAACTTGCTACCAGCTGTGTAAAATAGTGCCAGGCTTTATGCCTAGAGAGCCTCTGAAATCTTTCTGTTCATATTCTTAATTTTTCTTGTAATATTTTAAGATTAATTTTTGTCAAAGAGTTTATTTATTAAACACATTCTAACAGCTTTTACTCCTACAAAGTGCCACACAATGTTTACTTGGTTTTCTATTTGCCTGGGTTTTCTATTAAGTAATTACAAATTAATTGCATACTACTTACAGAAACTTGCTGTGTGATTGCTTGTTACAGTCTTGTGGTTTTGCTGCTTTCCTAATTTGGATGATTCTCTTTCAGAAGAATGTCAAAGGTCCTCAATGATAAGCTTAAGCGTGCGGACTGAAGGTGTCTTCTGAAGGGCGTCAAAACTGACAGCAAATGTCAAAGTTAACTTGCAAAGTTGTCACTTCACCAGAAAAAGAACCAGTCCACCAACCAGCATGTGTCATGAAATAGTTAATGAAATATGGCATAGGATGCCCTTGGTACAGTCTTTTGGAAGTTGTTTCACTGTGTCTTCTTAGCTCCATGTAATCATTTTCCTCCCTTTGCTACACATGCTACCAGACCACACTAACCTTCATCCCATGATATCCAGCTGATACCTACTGCAGTTGATCAACAGGACACCAATCAAGCAGAAGGGGAAGAAGTGCCTAAATGCCCTAATCCAAAGGGGGCACTGAAATGCAGTCAGTAACTCTAAAAGATGCGACCCAGCCTTCCTGGCACAGGCAGAGATAAGCTCAGTGACCAGATGTTTCACCTTTTTTTCTGTTCCAAGGACCTGATTTTCCTGCTCATTTTAGCAGCCATTTCTGCCAATACATATTTGAAATTTTCTTAGGATGACTGCAGTGGTTGGCAATTTTCTGTGCAAGGTCCTGTCCTGCTTTCAGCTAAGATAGAGTTTCTTCTCAGTAGCTGTTACAGTGCAGTGTTTTGGATTCAGAGTGAAAATGGTGTTGATAAGGCACGGATGTATTTGTTTGTTGGTTTTGGGTTTTTTCCCCAGGTCCTGTTTATCATAAGTCAAGGACTTCTTTGTCTCATGCTCTGCTGGAAAGGAAGCACACAAAAGAAGCTGGGAGAAAGCATAGCTGGGACAGGTGACACAGAATGACCAGAGGGATATTCCATGCAATGGAACATCATGCCCAGTATATAAACTGGGAGGAGTTGCCCAGAGGGGTGGTTGATATGGATTTGGTAAGAGGGATCTGGTACTGGTCAGCTGGGGGTGAAAAATTACATTATGCCTCACTTGGTTTTCCCCTTTCTATTAACATTACTATTATTGCTTACCATTATTACCACATTTTACTTTATTTTCGTTTTTATTACACTATTCTTATCTCAACATAGAAGTTGCACTTGGGAGTGTCCTCCCCATTCCACCAGTGTTTACATTTGCATTGCCGCAAAGAGTTTTGTGAGGAAGGAAAGGCTATAACAGACAAGCAGCACTGTTTTAACTGTCAGAGCACTTTCACAATGCTTGTTGGACCCCTAAGGTAATTTCCTTAATTACCCTCCTCAGTCTCACACACAACCAGACCCTTCTCCCTAAGTGAAGACAACACAAGAAACTTCTACAAGACCATGCTCAGGAGGGCCCACTTTGTCCATGTAGCATCTTCTCAGCCCTGGGTCTCTGCTCCATCTCTGGTGTGAACAGGAGGCACAGGCTGCTGTGACACAGCCCTACAGCACCACCAGGTTCCTAACTTGTGTTTCCCATGAATGGAGTTCACAAAAGGAAAAAGAGATAATCCATGATGTGTGATCTAAAATGAACTAATCCTTCAGATTGATCCTTGCAGGAAGATTTCTCTCTCTCTGCCACAGTCTGAAAGATTAATGTGGTGAGTATGCATGGCTGCTAACAGGCCACAGCAGTCCAAGAATTAACAAATGTTTTGCAGTTTTTCAGTCACAATGTGAAAATTACAGTCAATTGGTATTTTTTAATAAAGAAATTAATGGTACACTTCAGTGAGATGACACTGATAAGTGACTGCTTCAGACACTCAACAGCTCATCTCTATTTATAGCTATATAGCTGAGGACAGAAAAAAGGGAAAGGGGCGGGAGGGAAAATAAATCCCCAATGAATTGCTATTAATTGCTTCCCAGTGTACTGACTCACCATATTCTTTACCAGAAGACAGCTTTCGACAATTTTATTTTTTCAGTATTTATTTCATCTCGTTGTGTGAATTTACACTGCACCCCTGAGCAGAGCACCCTGCCCTGTCTTGGTGGCCAGCAGAGAGAAGGGGACACTACTGGGACCTGGTGACCTGGAAGGTGTGTGGCACCTGCTTTGCAGTGAGGTGGATTGCTCCCTAGACTAGCAAGAGAGCCAGGATGGTTAGCAGAGATTTAGCTCTGACCTATTTTAGATGTTTATAACTTAGCAAGTGAGTCACACTTGGTGCTTTTGTTTCCTTAATTTCCCATTAAAAAGGTGACTGTTCCACATGATCAAAGACAAATTTTCTGTGAGACCTTCCAATGTGAGAAGTGTGCCATAATGACTGACAAGATATAAGAAGTCCTGAGTGCAAGAGAGCTAAAACTGTCTTTGTATAGACAGGTGTTGCAGTGAATATCAGACAGCTCAGGTTGACAAATTCAGTTCAGCTCACTCAAGAATCCATAAACGTTGATATTGGCCCAAACTTCATCTGACTCCTACTGACAGTGAAATCTTGGAAATGCATCAATGTGTTATTGGAAAACTCTTGGGAAACATTTCAGTAGTTCTAATTCAATCGCTAACCTGGAAGTGTAGGAGCAACAGGGAAAAAAAAAGTTTTTAAACCCATAAAAGCATTGGCAACACCAGCTCTGATGGTGCTGAACAGAAATGAACTGAGTTTGTCTCTGGAAGGTTCAAGCAGGCTTGGCTTGCCTGGCACACTGGCACATGCAGGAGAGGCAAGAGGGACCGTGTGGGTGCAGGGAAAGTGGGTGCATTGCTGTCCCGCTTGTAAATGCTGGAGTGTTTGTACACTCTGACAAAGGATGAGTGAACTGATACAAGAGGACCAGAATTTTCTCCCCGAGCTTTTCTCTCCCCTTGGCCTGTTGGCGCTCAGAGCTCGAAATCCTTCTAACATTCCCTGATCCGTGAGACAGCAGCTGGAGCTGGTGCAGACTGTACTGAATCGTGGGAGGCCGGGACTGCCCTGCAGGGCCAGCACCAGAGCCATGACCAGAACTGGGTCACAGAAAGCTGCAGCCACTGCAGCCACAAGGGACAGCAGGAGGAGGACACCAACAAGCTACTTAAGGAGGATTTCTTGTGGGTCACTTTGCTTGGGGCATCATCATTTTGGGGTTCACACAGTAACTTCCAGATGGAGCCTAAGGATTGTGCTGCTGTACACAAGTCAATGAGGCTGCAGAGTAAAAGCCTCTTTCTAACAATCAGCATAAAAATCACCACAAGTAATGGAAAAGATTTCATAATAGTGACAGTGAAGCACTAAATTTTCATGAAATCTCCAGCCACAGGTATGACATTGTCACCAGCATTTAGCATGCTTTGGGGGATGGGGCGGATGGAAAGGACAGAAAGGGGGCTGGAGTATTTCTTGAATCCACTTCTCACCCTGTATGTCTACAGTTGCAACAAAATCCGTCTTTTTTTCTACATTCTCATAAATTTTATCTGCACAAGAATGTGAACAACAGTAAAAAGCTGGAATCTGGACACAGGTCAGCTCTTTGAGGAGTGCCTGCTTTCTGAATACATGCACGTGCACACAGTGCTGCAGCTTACAGCCTATAGCTGTGAGATCACATCAGACATGAAGAGTGTCACTTTCCATGCCAGAGCAAAGAGCAAGCCAGTTATGTCTTCTAATGATGGAAATATACAAAGCACCCCATGAATTTTCTGGCTGCGTTTTCTAACTGTATCTACATAATACTTTCAACAAAATTAATTGTGTTTATTCCATTATTGTTGAGAATTGTGTTGATAGTGTCCCATTCCTCTTGCCTTGTTGGCAATTCCCTATCCCCAGCTTTTTCACATGTGTCACTAGGAGATGCTGCCCAGTGGGAGTTCACTGCTGAGCATCTGTGTTGTACCTAATAAAATGCTGAGGTGTGAAATGTCTGTCAAAGAACAGCACTATGGTGGAGTAGCATGAAATACTTCTTCCCAGCCCTCCTGGACAACTGTAGAGCAAGATATCTCCTAATCTCTTCTGAAACCTGTAACCTCAGGTAAGGCATTGATTGCACATAGAGGCAAATTAATTAGGATTGCACCCGTTTTTCACCAGGCTCTATAATTTCCTTTATTGTTATTGTAATTCTGAAAAATTAAGCCTTTGAGGGAGGGGGAAATGATGGGATTAGTCTTCCTTCAGGACCCCTCCTGACAGGTGTGGGTTGGTGGCCAGGAACCTGTGTTTGGCTCCTCATGCAACACAACATCACCTTGCTCAGCAGTCCCTGTAGCAACAGCTTTGCCTACACTCTTATTCCTTCATGAGGCACCATGAACCCACTCATTCTCCCACAGAGGATAACCAACCTCCTACTAACAAAAATGATTTAATGAAAACAACACTGTTGTTTAGAAGACAGCAAATGTTCTTTCTTCTGTCTTCTGCACCTGGAGCTCAGTTCCGTACACAGTGAAGGAGAAGCAAAATCAGCCTATTATCAGAGGATTTACAATGACCTAACACAAAGTGCATTTATTCAAGGGGCAATGCTGAGGGGAATCACCCTTGATCCAAAGAACTCATGAAGCTTCACCTCTTTGCAATGGTCGAGGGTCCAGCTCACACTGTCTGTGTACAGACAGAATTGTCACTTCTCACAAGAAACACCACAAAAACTTACAAAACCATATTCATCTGACAGATTATGATAAGACAGAGTTTTTGGTACCATTTCAATCTCCGCTAAGCTCTACAAGAACACAGGATGTGTACTTTGCAGTTGGCCTGTAGAAGTCTGAGATCATTGTAAACAACAGAAAAGATTTGGGAGAGAAGAAAGGAAAATCTTTTAATATTAACTCAGTTTAAGACTCAGAAGTTTCCCATTGCATATTATTTGTAGCAATAGTACTGGGCAAAACTAGGACCTATTTTTCACTTTTTGAAGAGAGTTGTTTCTATTAGCACAGGTGTATGCAGTAATAAATTACTGCTTAAAAGCATTTAATGCAAAATCAGCTCTCGTAAGCTAGCAGGAACATACCTTGAAATTTGTAGAGTCTATAGATAAGCTAGTGTTCAAGAACATAATGTAGGGTATGGTTTTGATTATAAAGTAGTAATTTCTCTCATTAATATGTATAAACACTTATATGACCTATAGGTATTTAAACTTGTTTTATTCTGAATACACTTTTCTTAGTATTACAAACCTCACCCACTGTTTAATTCCAGAGAAAAATATTTACTGTAAAAGATATTTGCTGAATGATGTTTGTTTGACAGCCTGCTCGGCAGCTGATAAACCAGCACCAGTATCAGCTGGAACAAAGGCAGGCAGAGGACTTGTAGCTCAGCATCCAGCACATCTGATGACAGCCTGGCAGAGAGAAAGGGCATGTCCTTATGGCTCAGTATTTTCACTCCATGTCAAGCTCTTCATAATAAAATCCTTGGAATCCACCTGCTAAAGCCTTTGGTGTAAGAAGCATGCTTATAAGAGCCTCTGGCTTTGAGGTCTGCTTTCTGGGACTAAATCATATTATTTCATCCTCTGAAGGAAAGCTGACATTAGTGGGACTTGATGGATACATTAAAGGACAGAGTTTGACCCAGTGGCTTAAGAAAAAAATAGAACAGATAGGACTCTAAGGTTCAAGTCCATATTACTGCTTGACAAACTGGAAGGATTGAAATCATTGTCTTACGAAGAAAAATAAAAATTAGAACATTTTTGGCTGCAAGACCTATAAATCCACATCCACATGTGCATACTTCATACTGAGGACTTTGTAATAGTCTGGCTGTCAATCAATCCCTCAGTACCTGGTAGCTTGGGCAGGTCAGGAGAGATGAGCCCTTACTGTAACTTTTTGTTAGAGATCGCAGAAGAACTTATTTGCAGATGCTTAGAACTTTTACTTTTTAACCATCTTTAAGCACTGAAGAAAATCATGCTGGGCATATGGCTCTGGATGATTTTCTAGGAGAAACTTTCAGCAGAAGTAATTCTCCTGGCTCTGAGAATGAGGCTAAGGGAGGAAGAAGCATTGTTTTGTCCATGTGGGCCCTGGAGGGACTAGTTCAGATGGGGACTGAGAGGCTCAGCAATGCAAACTGCTCAACTGCCAGCTCTATGACTTTAAAGCCCCAGCATGTGTGAGCACACTGGATAAAGAAGTCCTCCCCACGACTCCAGCTGCTGCCTGTATCATTTCTGACTAATGAGAGGCAGAAGCAGAAGAGGAAGAAGGCAAGTGGCAGGAGAAGGCAGCAGAGGTGCCACAGATAAATGGGGAGGAAGGATGAAAGGGGAGTGCTAGTCTGTAAGACACTTCCACCAGCACAGGACCCGAGACCTGATCCTCAACAGTCTGCTATCAGCAAATACCTGGGAAACCACAGATGGAAACAGCATGGCAGTCCTTTCAGGAGATGGCTCAAACAGCATGCTATTGCTATTGGTTGCTTCAAGTCACCCACTACCAGAAACATGGAGTTTTTATCCCTCCTGAGATGATCTGGACAATGACTTTGACATTTTCAGCTTTGCATTTTTTGAAAAGGGAAGAAATTAAATTAGACTACTATTAAAAGAACACCAAGATTGCAAAGTCAAGTGCTGAAGAGATGGGAAATGCCTGAGTCAGGTTATATGATGGAACTCCCTTTGCTCTCCTGCTACTCATGTGAGAGGGCTGTGCAGTACAAGAAGTGACTACACGCTCATTTTTCTGTGGGCACTGACTCTTTCAGAGCAGAGGATGGCCATTGCTCAGAGCATGAAAGCTGGTGCATAGATGGGGGGTTGTGAAGGATTGCTTCATCCAGACACAGACAATGTGTCCTGGGTCACACAAGGCACTACAGAACAGTTTCATTCTAGCTTCTCATTTTGTTGTCATGAATCACAAGTATTTTCCTT
Source organism: Chaetops frenatus (assembly GCA_013400775.1). Lineage (NCBI taxonomy): Eukaryota > Metazoa > Chordata > Aves > Passeriformes > Picathartidae > Chaetops > Chaetops frenatus. The sequence continues at coordinate 218,638 of VZTR01015175.1, forward strand.
TGCAAACAAAATCACAAAGACATGCGGGTTTATTTTTTCTGTTGTAATATTATTGATCATATAAAACAGTCCCCAAGAGGTGATGTTTTCATGACATCAAAGAAGAGGAGGGGTAAAAACCTTCTGAAATTTGCAGGAATGCAAATACATTGGACCTCAAACAGCAGTAACAAGTAAGGACAGTTGTAGACCCTATGGGAAGAAAGCAAGCATAAAAATCATACTGATAAAGACTATCATGAGGAGTATTTTCAAAGAGTCCAGATTAAAGTCAAACCAAGCCAACTCTGGCATTGTTCTCTAGTGTCAAATGTTTGACCTTACAGGAATGTAACTTAGAGATTTGCATGTTGAAGTTAGGTATGTGGAAAAACCAGATACAAATACAGTACTCTGTACCCTCCATTTGATTGCCTTTTTGAATTCATGTCAGATTACAATGACTGAAAGCCAGTGAAACATTGAGGATCTCTGTCCAGTGTTGGTAGATGTAGAGAAATCAGCTTCAGCTGAAATTATGTTTTATAGCTAAGAGGCAAAAAGCAGTCAGGGATTGCAGACTGCTTTTACCTAGCACTTGAAAGAGACCTCTTTCTGTTGAAAATCAAAAAGCTTTGGTAAGGGAAGGGGAAAAAAGCATAGCTATTGGCTCTATTGCTTGGTAAAATAAAGCATGTTTTCCAATATTTTTCTTCCAGCATTGTGCTGAAGATAATTTAATAGGAGTTCAAGAATCAAAATGAAAACCCTACTGAAGAGGCAAAATAGAGAAATGGAAATATCTTCCTTATAAATATTTCCAAAGTCTAGACCTACACAGGTGCTGGAGCTTACCAAAGCAGTAAGCCATTTTGCTAAATTTGGAGAGTCCTGACATTTTGCAGCTTCCTTATTGCACAGTTATCAAAGGAGGGACCTTAAACTCTTCCTAAAGGCATGAATGTAACACCTAAAATAACGAGGAGTCTTCTTGTAGAACCTATTCCTGTCTTTCACACCTAGGTCTAGAAAAACAGAATATAGAATGATGGGGAGGGAGGGAATAAAAAAATCCCTACAAACAAAAAACACAAACAAAAAACTCCACAAAAAACCCCACAAACCCTCACCACTTACAAACCACATGCTATATTTTTTTTATTCTCAATATCTTTATTTGTCTGATACAAATACTGTCAATATCCAGTTAGTAGGTGCAGGACTTTCATTCAAATAAAAAAGCATTTGAAGGAAAGCAGTCCTGGCTACTGCAGGTACTCTACTTGTTACTGTTATTTCTACAACTGTAGAAGATATCATTTTAGCATTGAAGTTTTCTAGGCTTAGAATAATTTCATCAGCTCTCTAGAGCTTGACAAAGAAAAGGAGACATAAAATCAGAAAGCTGTCAATAACCCTTTTCTAGTACTTTCACTAGAAAACACTAGTAAGGATGCATTATATTTTTAACTAGAGTTTTTTGGGAAGAAAACAAAACCAGAAAGAACAGAACCACACCCCTACTAAACCACTTAATATGCTTTGCCAGAAAACATATTAATTTGTATGTCTTGGATTCTAACTGCAGCTGATATTCTCTTTAATCAATAATACTGAACAGAATCAAAGAAAAAATGCTGATTTATATTTTATTGCTCATGTTTTATCTTTCTCACTTGCATAAAAGACCTATTTTCTACACTGTTAACAGATCTTAATTTAAATATGTTAACAAACATTTGTATGCCTATTTTACATACAAATACCTTGCATAAGTAAATAACAATGCATACATATATATGTAGATAGGTAAGTATACAGATATACAAACTTCAATTATTTTTAAAAATACATCAAAGAAAGTCACTATTGTTATCCACCAGCTGTGACCAGAACTGTCTCTTTAATATGCTGCATTTAATGAGACATTATGTTAGCATTTCTTACTCTCTGTATTTCCCTGGAAAAAAAAAATTCTACGTTAAAATCAGTAAGGGAATTATGCAAATAAAGTAGCAACCCTGATGAAACAGCAATTATGGATCTCAGCAGCTGCGTGTGTCCGATTATGATAGACGATTAACTAGCAAATTGTTTGCATATTTGTTTTATGGAGCATTTGGCAATTTAACCATTAGCTATGAAGATTTAGCCAAAAGTCATTAAAATGCTTAGATCAGTAGCCAGTATAGATCACAAGTGGTGCTGTTTCAGGAAATTTATAAAATGCCAAAATGTAGTAGATACCTTGAAGCAAAGGACTATATCTACCAAGGGGTGTCCATGGGATGTGAGTAGGGACCATGGTGGAAATCTAATCCATCCACTTGCTGGTTCATGGGGACTCAAAAGAACCAGGTTCTGGCTTCTTCTCCTATTTGAGGTGATTTCAGCCCTAACACCGATGCCACTAAAATTGCCTTGTCCTTTAGTCCTTTTGATAATCTGGGACAAGGGACACCTTTGCAACAGGCAAAATTTGAGAATGTCTCTAGAATTTCACAGGTAGATCTTGGCTGTCTGAGGCTTGGATTCCAGCTCCACTTTCATGGCTATTTAATGTAAATAGCACAGTCACAAGTGCTACACTGGCACAGGGATCATTATAAGACATAATTCTTCTCCTTCTTTCACCTAGTGAAGATGCAAATTTTAGAGGGAAGGACCACACCCACACAAAGGGTTGGAAATTTTTTGTAATGTGGATTAAAATCTGCTCAGAAAGGAATATGCATCTTGTTTTCTTGCAGTCTGAGTAAATGCACTGACACCTGAGCTGTGGGAAAGAGCAGACAGCCCCTTACAGGTGTGACTGGGGTAGCTGAAGACACCTTACCACTGTCACCACCCAAAGATTACTTCTGCTGTCATTGAACAAGTGGCATATAATTGTGGCTTGTCCCTTTTTGTGTTTAGTGTCAAATGAATAGAGAAAATCAGACTTAGTACCAAAATAGATGACAGCTTCTGTGTATTTTCACTCACCAGATGCTGTAGCCAGCAGCGTCCACCAGTGATATCTGCCTAAAAACATGGGTTGCTCTGAAGGCAGGTATGTTCAGGTTCTGAATGAAGTGAGCATGGGTACACATTTTGGAGTTTAAGAGTTCTCTGAAAGTTTTTTTCCTCTTTTGCTCAGAGGACAATGAATATTGCAGTTCTGCTGTTACTGTACTTCATTATTTTCATGAGAACAGGTACAGTATAAGAAGGCACAGTTGGCCCTTTCTATTGTGACAGGAAGCACACAGCTGCATAACTCTGGGGAGAAGTTGCTCTGCCTAAGACAATTTGCATCAGTGCAGCCTGGCTTGTTCACCACGTGTTTGTCCCTGTGCTTTGCTGTAAGAGAGGAACTGATGCTTCTCCATAGACCATGCCAGCCTCTGTCTGGTCTCATCCCTGACTCCTTCCCACTTTCACAGTCACTTTCTCCAAGCACTGCAGATGCAGCCCTTGTTTCCAGACAGACAGAGCTCCGTGGTGTGCATGAGAAGATGTGCATGTGACCGAGGGGCTGCCCTGTATCCATTGCCAAACACAGCACAAACACTGGTCTGCTGGTGCTGATACCCAGGTTTCATACAGCTCTAGCTGTTAGTTACAGACACCAGGCTCGCTTGCTCTTTAGTTGAGAACAGAAAGCATCAGCATAAGCTCACGTGTAGTTGCAGCTGCGTGCTGTGGACGTATATTTGTATAAATTACAGCTGCACCCTGCCTGCTTCTCCCTGCCATCTCAGCATGCCTCTCCTTTGCCTTCTGCCCTGCTCTCGCAGACCCCCACTCACCGCCCCCCATCAGAAGGGAGCCATCTGAGCGCAGACTGCAAGTAATAAATTTATGGACATTGTTTTGGAGGTTTGAGGCAAAACAGAAATCAGCTCATGATCCCAAAATCCTACTGATTCACCAAGCTATCATCATTATATTAGCCCAGACCAGTTTAATTTTGCTGTGAAAGTAAGCAGAAGAGCAGCAAGTTGCACCTGGCCAAAAATGCACTGCTTTTATTTCTTTGAAATTCCGACCACATAACACATCTTTCCTGTACTCTTATTAACTTGCCTCAGCAGAAACATCACTAGCATCAGAGTTAACTGGAAGATTCATGAGGAATTACAGAAATACATTGTTCGCCCTGTTTGTGAAAGATACTTTCCAGGAACAGTATTTCCTTCTGTTCCCTCCTGTCAGGTTTCCCCCAGCCAGTTGCTATGCTGGTGCTGTGTGTACTCACTCAGATTACGCCAGGAGCTGCCGATGGCAAGGAGCTGTGATTTGTGCTCCTCTGTAATGTGGTTTTGTCACTATGGACATAGCAGCCCACGCAAATGATCCTCATTACAGAAAGCTAACGGGGCAGATGAGTCATTCATCTGGATGATCACTGACTCCCCAGTGAGGTAGGGGCTATGCTCTCCAGACCAGATATAATTTATCCCAGCAAACTCCATTATACGTGGCTGGTTTTGAGGAAAAATGGAGAAAACCTGAGCACAACACACAGCCTATAATGGGGTTTTAAATTTATTTCTATCGGTGAATAGAATAATTTCCCCCTTTAACCGGCTCTGGGGCTTTCTGTGAGAGTCATCAGGTGAGATGTCTGTCTTGCAGCAGTGCTGGGGGACTGGAATGCACTGTGGGATACCTTGTAATGCAGATTCATACAAAAGATCAGATTAATCAAGTTCAGCATTTCCCTCTTTTTCATTTTTCCTGATTCAATGCCCAAGATGATGATGACTCCAGCAGGAAAAACAGAGGAGGAAAATCTGCTTGAAGAGTTGCCTTCCTAAATTAAGCAGGATAAAGAGGTGACCTGAATTTGTTTGCTTGTCTTTAAATAAAGAACTCATGAAATCTTAAAAGGCAGCTTTTGACTGTAAACAGTGACTTTGCCTTTTTAATAAAGCTTTAAAGACTTACACTGCCTCCCTCCACCTCCAGATGATGGGGTGGTTTCCCAGGGAATACATGCAGGAACATTGCTTTCCTCAGGCTCTGAGCTTGCAGTGGCTTAAATAACCAGTTTCTAGCCAGTCTGGCTGAAAACATAACCAAAACATGAAGGCAAAAAAAGCCTTTCTGATGTGTGGAGGTAGTGTGGGGTGTCTCAGGGCTCCTTTGCTGACTCCCCAGCAGGCACTGCTGGCCTCACTGCTCTCCCCATCTGTAAACCACGCCCATGGTACAGCTTTGACAGATGCTACCAATCACTAGCACCAAAGATGCTGTCAACTGCTTGTCTAAATTCAGGAGAGAGCCTTAAAATCTTGTTTTAAAATGGCTGATTTTGATGCTTTTTATTTGCCTTTGGGCTTGAATTTTCACAGTCGTGCCAGCAACTGCAATCATGAAGCCTACATATTTTTTTCCTAAAATGGGACTTCAGGCTGCCATTAACAGCTTCTTTACACAGAGGCTTTAAGAAAAAATCAAATATTTTAAGACTGGTAATAAAATCTTGAGAATTGCCAACATTTCATGTCACTGACTCCTCTGCTGTCCTCATCTCTTCCTTCCTCAATAAACCAATTCCTCCATGTCAGATAAGAGAGCCAGGACACATGATGCCCATCCAAGACTGGAGTGCTTAAACACAGTTTGCAGCTCAAGCCAATTTCATCTCACCATCTTTAATAACAGCTCCATTTTAGAACATTTGGAGAGTCAAAAGCTAAGAATAAACAGTAATATTTTCTTCTGATTAAAAAATGCTCCAAATTTACTTTAATTTTGAAAGAGTCTCCTTTAATGCATAGTGAAGCTTTAGAAATTAGTACCTGGCAGAGTGAACTGTAGTCTTACTGAGTGAAGTGTAAGATACTGCATAAATCATTTTGATTTGACTAGGAAAAGTAGTTGAGGTCTTCAACTACTGCTATAATAGAAATAACTACATTTTTAATGTGAAGAAGACTTTTAACCATTTCTGTTTGTGTGTGTACGTGTGCATGAATTGTTACCATTTGCCAGTTTATTCATAAAATAAGCAAAATAAAGTAACCCTTCACTTATTGCTACTATGGGAATACTGCAATTGAAAATTGCTGCAATTGAAAATGAGAGTCCCACTGTAGCATTTGTCACAGGAAGAGAAATGTCTGTCCCTGCTCCAGGACACAGAAAAACATAGGTACAAGTTAGAGGAGAGAGAAATGAGTCAGGGTGATGAGGTCACATTAAAAAAACAAAGTTTAAGAGAAAAAAAAGAGTCTCAGCCTTCCACAAGAGCATTTTTCAGGATGATGTAAATTTATTAAGTGGCTTGAAATTATATTACTATCCAGTACTTCACATACCCCAAAATATTGACATGTATCATATTACATAATTTTCCCAATGAGAAGAAATATTCAAAAGTCATTATGATACCTCAAAATACTGTGACTTCCAGCAGTGGATCCAAGTGCTACATTTTCCAAGATTTCAAATATTTGAAAGAACATTTGCAGACCTTTTTTGAAATAGCTGTCCTTGAGTATAGAAGATAGTCACCTCTTACAATTAGCTGAATATTGTATGTACATCACCATAAAACTTTGAAAGGATTGGGATCAACTTATTGTTTGACAAAGCTAAAGAAAGAATGGTAATCAATCCCTTGGCAATGGAAATTTTAAATTTAAAATAAGCTTTACAAAGCCTTTGAACCTTCAAACACTTTATCCTTAAGAAATTAATGGGTCCCTGAAGAAGTCTTATCTCCCTTTCTGTATCAGTTATATATACTTCAATTACATTAATCAACAGTGCAACAAAATAACTGATAAAGACCAACCTCCCAGAAAAAAATCTTCCCAATGCCTCTTTGCCACTTCTCCCCCTTTTTTGCCCTTTTTGGATTCTAAATCACTCAGAGCTCTACATAAAAATTGTATTTTCTGGTTTTTATGCTCTATTTTTTCCAGCTTTGGTTTGCTGTCACAGTAACACCTCCCTCCACCCCTGACCTATTCCTCTCTCCAGCAATTTGTGTTGACTGCGACAACACCTGCAGATAAAAGCAGCCCTGTGTAAGAGGTTTCCTTCTGCTGAACCTGGAACAGCACCGAAGAGTCCTTCAAATGTTTCTCTCTTTTAAAGGCAATTGGAACTTTATGGAGCATTTTCCTTTTCCTCTTAGGAACAATTACCATTGTGGTCCTCAAGCTGCTATGCCAGCCTCTGCCTTTGGGCAAAAAATGAATATATTTTTCAAGTTTCACTACATCAAAAACTCCTAGAAGTGACCTTCCTTGTTACAGGTATAGATTGTGGATGCCTTTATTGTGCCTACTCTTAAATCCCATCATAGTTATGGTTTCAGTCTAGCTCAGCTTCTCCCAAACATGAAAAGCGAATCTGTGTGAACTGTTGACACTGTTTTCCCCTCTCAGCTCCTTTGCTCTTCTTAAAACCAAGAGCCTAAAAATAAATGTCTTGTAGCTTCAGCCTCTGGCCTGGTACTTCCTTGCAGGGCTTTTTAGGGTGCTCATATCCACCACCAAGCATCATTTTGTTATTCCCGTGATACTTAGCTGATCTTTCTGCTAGCATTACCTGGAAGCAGCACTGCACAGAAGCTGCATGCCTGTTAGTATTTGTATTATAAACAGCCTACTTAGGGGGTTTATATAACTCAGAGGTAAGAATTTGCTTTTGGCTGAAAGCTATTAACTCTCAGCCAGAAAGCAGAATTTTGTTTAATTTGACGTAAGTAAAACTGATCTGCTGTGACAGTTCTATTTATACCAAGGGACAGGCTTTTGTATTTAGATCAGTTTATCCAGATACCACGTGAGGATTGTGGTGCTGACAAAAAATCTGTGGTGTTGGGTCAAAATTCTCTCAGCCTCTAGCACAGAAAAATCAGGGGTTAACTAATGCACGGAGGGACAGGCAGACACCATGTCCCTCCCCTGTGCTCCTCCATAAGATGCAAGAGGTCCCAACAGTGTCATGATGTGCCCAAGGCATTAAGAACAATTTGGTCTTTTCTTTGGCTGTCGTATAGAATATGTCTTATTGATTTGGAATTGCAGACAAGTAGCTGACAAGGAGGACTGACCACTTAGAGCAAGGCTCTGCACAGCCACTGAACAATACACAGCACCTTCACACCTGAGATTCCTGGGTACCACTGCTTTGAAGTCACAGTGGGATGGAGAGGAGAGAGAGACATTCCTCTTGTACATTTGTGTACAGTCTTGATCATGCTGAAATGGCTCAATTTATCTGAATCTGATGCTTTCATATTCAGATTGCTTATGCTGCTATCTTTCTTCTTTCTGCCTTCCTCTGCATTAATCTTGCATAATCTGCTTTGTAAGTACATTCAAATGTCAATGTGTCTTTACTGAATTTGCCTTATATAATGTACCATGCATGTACATTTGTTTTTTAAACCATGAGGAAGAGAACTATTGATAAAGGCCATTGTTAGTCCATTAACATCTCAAAAAGTAACATTACAGAGTAAAATGAAATATCTCGGGTTGTTTGGTTTGCTTTTTTTTTTTTT
>VZTR01015175.1:227136-239985 GCA_013400775.1 Chaetops frenatus
TTTTTTTTTTTTTTTTTTTTTGCAAAAAGAGGTTTGTGCTTGGAAATAATTATGGATATGGGGTGTGGTCTATACAATGTAAATATGTAATCACTGCACTAAAGGCAGTGATTTTTTTAAGAGCTATTATGTAGTATTAACTTCTGCATGCCCAAAACTGGCTGCAGCCATCTTGAAAAACTGTAGGTAAGTGTAAGACAAAGCCCTAAAATTCACACCACTTACAAAGTGTAGCCATCCTGAGATACTGCTGATGAAAAACTCCTTTAAATTTCTGTGCCATTATAAAAATTAAAGTAAAATTCTTGGCCTCGTTTTTCTGCCCTAGTATAAAATTTATGACATTTTAGTGAGGAGCTCTGTTTCATTTATAAGTGGAAATCAGAGGTTATCTGCTCAGGGTAACACATTTCTGGTTTCTGTACCCATTTCTGTCTGTAGAAAATAGGTTCTGAAGTAAACACAGAAGAGAGAACTGAACAAGCAGCATAAACCCTAATGGCTGGAAGGTCAAGTGCTAGGAAGACCTGGACTTCCCCAGTGACATTAAGTTACTCCCTGATGTTTTCCAGAAATCTACAGAAAGAGGTGGACAAAGCAGAATGAAAAGCATTTGGTGAGCAGGACTTGCAGCAGTTGTGGCACAGAAATATTCTGAAACAGCAACATCCCCACAGATTACAAATGTCAAGAAACCATGTGTGTTTATAACTCTGGGCATAACAGCGAGCAGAAACCTGAAGAAGGTGGCATCAAAAGGTGTCACTGGAAATGAATCTGCCCAGTGTGGCACACACCAGGAAGGGTGCACAGCACCCGTTTTAAGAGAGGGCTCTTCATCCAGTGCAGCCAGACTGGGTGGGGGAAGCTTTGGAGAAGTAGATCTGCCAAAACATTCAATAGAAATTAGATGTTTTTGGAGCATGAGTGAGAAAATGAGGCCCAAAAACCCCTTGGGAAGACCTACCAGAAGGGAGAGCAGTGCCTTGCAAGAGAGAGAACTCAACACAGGGTAGAGGAGAGATCTTTGAGTCTCTGACCCTGTCTGGGCTTGAAAGAGTATTAACATGTCCAGGAGGTGAAATATAGACAATTCAAAAGCCCATAAAACATTCATTCATCCTGGGCATTACAGAGTGATTTGTTAGACCTTGCCACAAGCTTGAGACTAGACTTTTACCACTGAAGCTCCCTGGGACTTTGATGCAATAATTTACAGGACAGATTTACAGGGCAGCCACAAGAGCAATTTAACATCTTTTCTTTACCTTCTACTGCCTGACTGGCATTGCATGCAGCTCCCCTGCTTTGCCAGTTCAACTGAGGCTCAATCCATCACTGATTTATGTGTATATAAAGCAAGAATAAGATCAGAGACAGACCCTTGGTATAAAAGAAAAATTTGTTTTTAGAGCTTGAGCAATAACAGTAATTATTAATAGGCTTAACCCAAACCCTGATATACAGAGCACAATAATATTGTGAAATACAGATTGTGGATCTAAATTTTGTGGGTGATACAATCAAACTTTTCAGAGAAGTAATAGTCTTAAAAAAAAAGGACGATTGTCGTTTAAGCTACTTTGACTGTTCCTCTACCCCAGTACAAAGCATTGGAACTGGTCAAAAAATGCAATTTGACCTTCTGCTTTCATCTCTATAATTATTTTTTTTTAAAGAACAAACTTTCCTTGCTCCTTCACCAAATCATCTGATTTTTTTGATACTGACATGCTAGTGTGCATTTCCATTTTCTCACATATTTTTTTCCCTAGACTACCTACCACTCAGAACATTTTCAACATGGATTCAGGTATGTGCAAAGAGAAAAACTAAGAGCTGTAACTGCTTTGCAAAAATTGTAGTTTTAAAAAAAATAATAATAAACCTGTGCATCAACTAACTATGAATGATACAGCATTTGAGATAAGAAATTATCTCGGCAAAAAGCATGAAGAGGGGAAAAAATCAGGATTACCTGGAGAAGGTAGGCTGTATGATGTTATGCTACATAATATTCAATAAATACATCTGTAGATTTATTTACTACTCCTGTGTGCTTACCCTGCTCTTCCCTTGGAGTTTCTCACTCTATTTTCATTGAAATTAATGAAAACAGAGTTCAAGCCTGTGGACCAAGCAGCACTAAGTCACCACGTCTTGGACTCAGCTGCTTGACCCTCTTCCATTTCATTTATTAGTACAGATATACTCAAAATATTAGTAAGAGAGGACTATGATATGGAGGAAAAATAACCATCTCTTTTATTAGTGGTATTGCTGTGGGGGAGTTCTAGGTCACGTAGTCGAACACTGTCATTGATAGTGCATCATTTATCTCTTCTCTGATTTTTTGGTTTTTTGTTTCTTTTTTACATAGATGCAAGTTCAAAATTAAGTAATGAGATACTGCTCAGCAGATAATATCCTGGATTTAGCTGTGTTTGCACTCATGCTGCAGCCCAGTAACAAAGTGATTCAGGCTGCCAAGGGCACGTGGGTTGCTCATCTCCACCCTTCAGGTCAGCAGCGTTTGCTTATGGTATCCCAGGGGATCTTGACAACTTTCAACTTCTCTCCTCTTCCAAATTTCACCCTAAAGAGAGCCTGCAGGTCACCTGTCAGCATGTGCAATACATCTGGTATAGCAAAACAGCTGAAAAAACCGGGGGCTTGTAGCTCCCAGACTCCCAGCTGGTACTGGGACAGCTGTGAAGAGGGACACACAGAGCATGGCACTTGCTCTGAACTGAAGGTTCAGACTCTGAATACTGTTGAATTGCAAATAAACTAATTAACTAATCCAAATACAATATAGCCACTGCTGAGTGGCCAAATAACCATGAAGGTGACTAAAGGAACTCCATGACTTTACTTGATGATCAGCACTGGGGAGGAGAAATGCACACCTCACAGTCTGCTTTCTCAGCAGAAAATCCACAGTTGTGCAAAAAAATGCCTACCACTAGTTTAGAGTGTTCCAGGACTGTTCTGGAGGGGCAGATGTTATATAATTTTTCACAGGAGAAGTAGAGCTAAGTCAGCTTTAAATAGTAACCATTTCAAACAGTGTCTTCACAGACCATTTTCAGAGTGTTATTTTCACAGCAATAATGTCTGCATCCATAACTACAGTAGCAAGTTCAAGACTTCTGAAAAATAAGGGTGAAAAGATAGAATAAAAGACTGCATGTGGGGAAATGAGATTGAGAGAGTTACTCAAGCACTGAAGTAATAATATATTCTTATATTAAGCTGAATAATTTCCTAGTTCCTATCTTAATATGTAGAATAGGGAATTCTCTGTCCCTAATGTACTGATTTGGTCAGAAAAATCACCCACGCTGTCTTATACAAAACACTGAAGCAGACAGAACTAATTTCCATTAGCATTCACATTTTTCCCCCAAAGCATCTACTTACCATTAGTGTAACTGCTCTACATTGTCCTCTTATTGTCCTGGATATGAATAAATCATTAGCCTTATTTTATTAATGAGGCCTAGCTAACAATATTCCCAAACTGGCTGTGCTCTTATATCTTGCAGTATTACAGATAGGTGCATTCCATACTTTTATTTTTGTACCAGGAAAATCTGGAAGTTGCAGTGAGGTGATAATGTAGCGTTTCTTGACAAATGAGACCTGTTCCAGGCAAAGCTGGAAGGAAAAAGTCAAGTTAGGTTTATGATTTATTTTTTCTTAAGCACTGGAAATTTTGCTGATTTCACAGCTTAGACTTTGCATTTACAGTAGATAGAACCCTTTATCTTAAGTATTGTAATGAAAAGCCTTAAGCATCCTTGAGCACCGACAGGTATCCCTGGTCCTTGTTACAGCAGAGCAGCTCTGGGTGTTGTTATAGCTTGACACGAGGGGATCAGCAGCAGCAGAAAGAGCTCTGTGCCAGTGGTGGGAGCACCTGTGGTTTCACATGGACAAGGGAAGAATGGCAGGGTCTTCCCATGCCCTCACTGCCTCTTTTCTCATGTCAAACTTCTTTAGGGATGTACAAGGGCAGGCAGATGTTCATAACCTTCTCCTGTCTGCATAGCTGGGCAATGCTGAACCTGCTCTGGCCCAGAAACTGCACAAATATACATTTGTTTAATCAGGGCTCAGTGCTGGACTTCTTTAACTTTATGAATCTGGAGCCAGTGTTTTTTCTGGGCCACGGGCAGAAAGTATGGGCATTGCCTCTGCCCATACTTGCTCACAGAGACAGACCAAGTGTGCCTAATAAAAGGGTCAACTTTGTTCTCTTTCAAATCAGTCATAGCAATAAGAGGTAAGCAGAGGCAATGCCAGATATCAGTACTATGGCTGCTGGATTTGTCCTTTAAAATGATATTATTTCCTTCTCATGTTAACCACCATCCGTGGCTGGTCAAGCTATGGGATTGCAAGCAGGACATCAGTGTGCATGGCTCCTCAGCTGCCCAGCCCCGACTCAGACCCCACATCTGGGACACAACTGTAGTACAAAAACTGGGTGCTGACAGCATACAAAAGGAGTTAAACCACCTCCCTTGGCCATGCTGCCCTTCAGGGCTAACAGAGCAAAGGGCAGGGACCTAGTGGCTTTCTGTCCCATGGTCATCCATATGGCAACAAATGCACCACAGGAGAGACCATGCTGAGCAAAACTGCAGGCCTACTACAGTCCTTTTCCAGCCAAACCTATCCTTTATGGCATTTTCTTCATTTTTGTCATCTGTTTATATAAGGGATCTCATATGCTGCAGGTTTTGAGGGGAGACAGAAGAAAACCATTAGAAGAGATTAGAATGTGTGAGAAAACAATTAGAAGAAGCTGGTGTAAGGGGAGTGAGGGAAGGAGAGGTTTGGAAAAGATGAGAACTGTGGTGGGTAGAAGGTTGAAACTGGTGTAAAGAATACATTAGTGGGAAAGCTGCTGCACAGACCTCAAAACCCAAGTAGGCAATATAAAACTAGCATTTCAGTTAGACTTTTAAGATGAAATAGCTTTAATGCAGTCTTGTATTAACAGTTGTGCTGCTGTGCTTGTCTCTGAAGGCTGCCTACTTGAACTCAGTAACAGGCATATCCTGAGTTATTTAATTCTGGGTTTTGGCCTCCAAACTGATTTACCACAATATCTGCCCCACCTGACTGGGGATAAAGAGATTATCTTAACAAACAAGACTTACTATCGCAGTTACATGGATGAATTTCTCTCCAGCTATTACTCCCAGTTCTTTGCATATTTTTGTGTCACTTTTTGACCTGAGAACAAAGAGCTTTCAGTATATATATATATTGCTGCCTTTTGCTGTGTTTTGGAAAGTTATCATTGCTGCTATTTACTTGAGCTGTGGCTATGCACATTCACAGGGGATTATGTACCTTATTCCCATAACAAGCAAATGGTCCCTCTTGCCTTACTCACTCCACAAATCCAGATACTCTCGAGAATGGTGCTATATAAATACCTAGATAGATAAATCAGAAAGATATTTCTTCTCTCCATATTCTGATAGGAAGAAATCTGGGGAGTGTGCATTCCTCAGTAGTCTCACTTTGTTTTTATGATAAAGTACCTTTTCTACCACTCCAGCAAGAGAAGATGAGAGAAATCTGGTGCCAATGAACTCTTGTACTTGCTTAGAATGCTACAGTGCTATTGTTTTTAATATTTAAAGCTGCTATGTTGCCATGTAACTGGGGAAATAGCTTTTTGTGTTTAAATATTTCATGGCTTGTTGGAGTCCAAGCACAAGAAGAATTTCTTTAGTATTTTAGAGGTCTATCCTGACTTGAAAAGTTTTTTGTTAACTCTTCAATGTGTAAAAATTTCTCTGATCTGCAGAAATGTAATAAGCATAATTCAATTCATTCAGGCATCGTGAAGACCTGGAAAGTAATATTTTTGTCTTTTCACTTTTGCATAAACCTATGTTAATGTTCTTAATATGCTTTTCTATGTTGGAGAAAACCTTTCATTTAATATTGGAGCTTTAGTTTAATATTTCACAATGACAGCTTCTAAAAATATGTATTTCCTTATAGACCATTGCAGGCTTTCAAAACTAGTCAGTATCAAAACCAAAACTTCAATTTAATTGACTATTTCATTTCCATTCCTTTATTTGGTGCTTGAGTATACATTTTTTTCACTTTCTAGGACAGGACTGCTTATGTGATTCCCTAAACTGAATTAACTTCAGAACAACCAACTTGCAGATTCTTCTGGTTTTAACTGATACTAGCTGAAACCTGTTAAATCTTGGAAGTGTGTGTTTGTACACTGATGATTCTGGTGGTGAGAACAGAATAAGACAGAAGTTGGAAAAATCCATTCCTGGTATCATTGACGAAACAAACTGATTTGAGTCAGTTCCTGAATCGTGGCAATATTCTGCATGTCCTCCTGGCTTCTAAGTGGTTTTTATTCCAAATACAATAAATAGTGTCCTTGTCTGGGAAATGAAAATGGTCATCTGCTTTGCACAGAGATCCTGAATGGCAGGCTTATTGTGAAACTGAGGAAGAAAGTGGTGCAGAGTAACACCTTGGGAACATTTGGGAATGGTGACAGCACAGCAGGGTGCATATAAATATTTAGGTGTAATAAACACAAGCCTTTCAAACGCTTGGAAAACAATCAAACCATCCTCATGAGATTCTCTAAGTTACAGAAATGTTTGCTTAGAATGTTAACATTAATGAGTATTTTAGGGTAAACCATAATTAACATGTTTAGAGATGGAAAAAACTGTATGGAGGATAATCATCCTGCTCACAAACACATTTGTTTGTTCTTTACATTAAAAGTTAATGATGTGTGCTGGCAAGCAGAATGAAGCACAGATGATGGTTTGAAAGCACCCTTGCCAGATGTTCACTCAATATTTGGCCTAGTTTTATTTCCACACTCCATTATTCCCATATCACTCCCAAATGCTGTCTGCAAGGCTGGCCTTAGGGCTACTGTTGCAGGACATTTTCTTCCAAGGTGCTCATCTCCTGCTCCAGCAGCAGCAGNCTTGCTCACCCAACCCAGCTCATGAGAGCATCCCAGAGGGGACATGGATGCTACAAGCCTTTTGAATGTAAAATTAACACTTCCCTGTCACTGGGGCTTGCAGCCCTGAACTGAGTGCATTCACTGTCTCAGTGACATGGGGATGCTGACAGACATCTCACAGTGCAATTTATGCAAGACAACATAACAAGGACAAACCCATGGTCCAAAAACCAGAGAGGCAAAACCTTTGTACTTTCAGCATTACTCTGGCCAGTTTCTAAGCATATAATTTATTATTTCCTCAAGCATAATGAGGATACCTGCTTTCAGTTCACAGCCACAGATTTAGTACACTGACCTAGAATGTGAGAAATCATGTTCAATTTCCTTTTCTGCTCTAGGGGATGTGAACTGAGATTTGCACAAAGACTTGGCCACCATGTTAGTCTGGGATAAAGGTATGGAAAATTGCTCTTGTGGCTTGACCATGCGTGAATATATTAAAAATTATTTTGATTAGAAAGGAAGTGATTCTCACAATGACTTTATATTCCTATGCTTACACTAGAGAAGAAAATCAGGAATCATCTGTGTTCCAACAAATACTTGTGACAGGGTTAAAATGCATTTAAATATGCTTTGGAAGATGGAGAAGTGAAATTCCTGTCTTTTTTGTCCCAGATGAATGCCCCTGTTGATGGACTTCAAAGTCAGGCTTTGCTGTCTTTAACCACTGGGCATCACTGTGCTCATACAGCAACAACCCAGAGGGATTTACAAGGGGCACTTGTGTCTGAGCAGCCCACCCAGCAAATGCAGGACCTTGTACACTAGCTGGCATGGCAGGAAAAGGGGTGTTTAGCCCAAACAGAAATCCCTGCAGCCCCTGCCAGATGGATGTGTTGGGTATGGGAACTGGGCAGCTGTCATGGCACAGGTTCCCTGCACTGCCTGGCAGGGCCAGGGGGACTCACTCAGTGCCCAGGACAGAGCCTGGGGAGGTTACACACCCCAGTGCCTGGCACCACCAGCATTGCACCGTGGGACCTGATTAAAATAGGCAAAATTGTCAGGTTAAAAGATGGGAAGTCAGAGGGTGTGGAAGGTGCAAAAATGAGAGGGAGCTGCTTTGGCAGAAGCTGAGAGGAGTTATCATGATGGATTGTGAACCTGAGGCAGGTCTAAGAAACTCAACACCCCAGAAAGACCTATTCCTTTCTTCTGCCTGCTTGCTGCCTCTTTGGGAGCTGCACGTGAACCCAGTGTGGTACCACTGGCACAAGGTTATGCACTGAGAGAGCACCTGGGGGAAAATTGCTGCTGAGTGGAGCAGCAGCTCCTCATTTCCTCCAGGTTACAAAGTGCCCAATGCAAAAGGCTGCGCCTTAAATTTCAGATGATCCCAGAAAAAGTATGAGCCAAACATACACATCTGAGAGTAATATTTGGCCTGTTGTGCTTTGATCCTTCAGTGAATATTGAATTTTAACTATTAAAAATACATGAAAAGTATTCAACAGCAATCAAACATCACCTTCACCACAAAAAATAAACCTTCCCCAGTTTTGTTGCTTTCTTGAAGTTGTAAGTATATCAGACTATGTGCTGAATTCCCCCTTGTAAAAGAACTAAAATTTTGCATTTTGCTAATAATCCTCTTCCCTGTAGGAACTACAGAAATTAATATACTTCCACATAAGTTAATATACTTCCAGAGGTTATCTGGAAGTCCAAGTCCAAAGGCATTACTCATATTACAGAAATGGCAAGCATCATTAGCCTTTAGTTAAATTTATCAAGTAAAATGACAGTGTACAAAAGAAGGGAGCAATGGCCTGTGGTTAAAATTGGCATGGACTAGCAAGTTACAAACAAGGAAAAATTTTGTGAAGCAACAGTGACTGAGTAAAAAGCGACAGTGCACACAGCAGATTTTCATTCTTGATCAAATTATTTTGGTGATGGTACATGTCTGCATGTGCCAGCATTATTTTTGATTAGTCCAGTTGCCACATGTGGAGTGGCAACACGAGGAAACCCTGAAACAGGTCACTTATGCAGGATGCAGATAGTCCTGGGAAATTCAGATTCACACAGCTTCTCCTCTTGTTAAAGTTCTTTTGAAGGACCCAGCTGTGCTCTTGGCCATCCAAAAAAAATATCTAGTAGGACCACCATGGCTGCTCCATGGGAGAAGTTAAGCTGGAAATTTGAAGAGCTCAGGTGGAAAGGATAAATAGAGGATACAGGACAAAAATTTGTAATTGTCTTTAATTACTAATAGATAATTCATTGGAGGAGTAACATTTCCCGATTTGAAAGTATGGATTAATTCCAGGAGTCTCCGAGTAGCAGAAAATGACTACTTTAGAAACAAGGAAAAAGAGCCTGTGGCACTTTTCTAGAGGAGATTTTGTCAAAATCTGAACAATTTCACAGGAAAATTGAACTCCATTTCTGATAACTTGATGACCTAAATGCAAACCAATTTAAATGAATTTGTTCATAGTTTTAAATATTACTTGCCAAAATGAAACAAATGTTGAAATTGGAATTGTACTGGGGACAAAAGTTTCATTTTTCAAACATACATGCTAGAAACTTTAAACTAAAGTGAAATTATATAGTCTGCTTTTATTGAGACTCTCCCAAAGTAACACAATCCAAATAGACTCAGTGGTAGAGCTGGTCTAGAACGATTTGATGAAATGTTTTTGATCTGAAAGTGATAGCCCCAACTAAGCCGAATAGTTCTTTGTAAAAAAAGCCATCTGAGAAGAATTTGCAGTAAAATGAAATCCAAGGTGCATCAAAAAACTGCCAGGCCTCTTACTAAACTGTCTCATGGTTTGCCTGAAGGACAAACTTCAATCTGTGGCTTGGCTGCTCCATCATGAGAAATCCCTCATCCCAAGTAGTCCTGGGCTTTCAGGGTTCTGCTCCTACCACAGTCCCACCATAATGCTGCTCATGAGACACAAAGTCCCCAAAACTGCATCTCCTGACCAAGCCCATCATGACTCTGCTTTGTATCAATGAGGATGTCCATGGTGAGTAGGAAAAGTGTGGCTGCTTCTCCTCTGAGCCCTCATGATGTGGTGGTTTCTCCTGAGCTGAGGGTCTTTAATTTCTAAAACATCTGCTTCACTTCTTACTCTCTGGCTTACCCCAGAGAGGGTCATTTGGTTTTTGGGATTTACAATGAAATAGAAGTCCTGAGTTTAAAATGGCTTTACCTCATGGTCTCAGGGATGAAATCAGATCCCACAGAAGGATGCCACACCCCGAGGAGTTGTTACTATTTCACAGTCTAATCCAGGAATTTCCATCTTTCCAGAGTCAGAAATTGAGATTTTTCTCCTTCAAACTGAGAACTATAAATATCAGCTACTGCTAGAAGCCTAACAGAGAACAACAATAGATTACTCCCTACATATCTATTCATGTCTGTGTTAATTATCTTGTAGATTTATTAAAGCCTCAATGTGTTACAAGCATAGAATCAAAGTTCATTGCAAAGACCACCAAACACTGTACGAGTCACATGGCCAAAGTGACTCATCTGTATTTCATGAAGTCAACATTAAATTTTTCTTTGCCATTATAATAGCAAACATTGCTGGATAGTGGTAACAGCAAATTCAGGGTCTCTAGGACTGGATGCAGATGTGTTTGTGTTGGGGAACCTGCATTACCTGCAACTCTACTTTAAAGAAATTAACCTTGCAATTGGTTTGAACCTGATTTTGCATTAGATTTCCTTTCTCATAATTATAGAGTAAACTGACTGTCTACTTGTGCAAAAATATCCATTAAAGCTGAAATAAACCAAGCACTATTTGTGGGATCAGTCAAATTAATACAGCAGGTGTTTTTGTTCTCTACTAACAACAAAATTTTTCTCTTCCCCTTCACCCTATGCAGACCTCTATGGTTCCATTTGTAATTGACCAATCCTGCTGTTTGCTACTCATGGGAATAAAGTATTTGCTATAGATAACTTTACTTTGACTTAATCTAGGCCTGGACAAAATAAGATTTCCTGACAAATACACATAGATGTGAAAAAATACACTGGCAAAAAAAGACTGTGACAGATGTTCAAGCAAAAGCTCATGGATCATATTAGATTTACTTACAATTAAATCTGAAATTTGCATGTGGGTGGTAATTTATTTGCAGGCCAAAGACTGAAGCAGGTCTCTTACCAAACACCTGCTAGGAATATCTAGACTAAAATTCACAGTTTTCCATCTGGAGGGAATAAAAAAGGGTGGGAAGCAGGCAGCAGGCCTAGATAGCCCACACAGACAGATTTCAGAGAAATCAAATGGTATCAGCTGGAAAACCTGGAGCTGGGACTCTGTGGAAGACAAAGGTTGCTGGTGGTGATCTTCGGGAACAGAGGAGTAGGGAGGAGCTGAGGTCTTTCAGCAGATGTACTGGCATGCTCACCATAGCACTGCAGAATTGTACTGAGGGAAAAATATTTACCTCTGGCTCTCTGTTAGAGTAGCTGAAGCTTTTTGCTTGTGAAATATTTCCTTGGTGCACAAATTGCCCGCTTGAGCTGCTTTTCTGATCTTCCACATGATTTGCCCAGTACAGTCTGACAGATTGCACAAAAGTCCCATAAATTCAGATGTGTGGTGCCAGACAATGATTTGCCCTCATTTATATGGAAACTAGCTCAATATGGCTGCTGCTGTGGCAAACCAAATCAGAAATTTATCTATTCATGAATACCTGTCTTCATCCGATATACTTGAATTTGATGGCTGGGTACCAATAATTTGGCAAGAGCCATGTCCTGACATTCACTCCAGAAGTTCAGACTGTCTCAATGGTGTGGCAGCATCAGTAATATAAAGCACACTGACTTTCTCTCTAGAGCAACATTATTTATGCATGACATGGAATAATGCCTAACAGGAGCAATGAAAGGAAGAAAAGTGCAATGAGCTAGTGTGTATATGATATGACCTTGTTAACATTTCACCACAGCATAATCTTTTTGTACTTTCAAGCATGATAAGTTAATGCATGCCACTGTGAGACGCATTGGAACTGACAGATAGACATGCATTTTAAAAACCCAGCTCAGAAACCGTCACTTTACCACTACACAAAATGTATAAGGGACTGAAGAATGATGAGGAGAAACCTTACGGTAACAATAAAAATCCTCGCTCGTATCCATCAGGATACATGCAAATACCCTGCAGCTTCCATCTGCAGAATTTGATGAGAAAAATCTAAATGAGAAATATAATATTGTGACAAACAACTGAGAGTTTAATTGGAATTGTGAATCTTGGCATGAAAGGTTGCCAATTGCTTGTGAATCTGAGGACTTGTTACCTACTTAGAAAACATCCAGACAGGGCTGCAGAAGCTGGTCTTGGAGAAGGTTATATAGCTCAAGTTGTGTGTATATGTAATGCAGGATCTCTCTTAGGAATAAACCCAAAAAGAATGAATGGCATATGAATAGGACACATACTTTTAAACTCCATCAATGTATAAGCTTGTTTAGATTAGGGATTTTGAATCTGGCAAAGCATTTTCTTCCCAAACACCACTTAGGTGACAAAGGAACTTGACTAATTGGGAAATAGTGAGCTGTCAAGTGGATGTTGCATGACATAACACAAACGTCTGGTATTAGTTGCTTGATCCATAATATACCACTGTCTGTTCAGGATAAAAAACTGAAAAAGACAGATTAATCTTTCTCATCAAATATTTTACTGACAGGCAGCAACCCTGCTGCATTTGGGGTAATTCTGATTCCTGAGAATCTTTGGCAAAACCACTTGACCTTTATGGAGCAGAGTGAAGATCTAGATTTTTTTTTTTTT
>VZTR01015175.1:240011-276050 GCA_013400775.1 Chaetops frenatus
CCACAGAACAAGTAGTGCTGTCCTGAATGTGCTCTTCCCCTGCAGTAACACTTTTTTCTTTCTGTCTCATCATGATGTACTAATTGAAAAGTAATAAAGGATTTTTGTAAAATTCAAATGACAGGTTCATTTGTGGTATACTTCAATTGTGTAGACCACCTTTTACAGTGAAGACTTCTTCTGTGAAGACTGCCCTGCTTTGCTGTAAGTTTTAAATAGTTTGAAAATCTGTTCATTGTCTTGCTTCTGCTCAACAGCTCCATTGCCACAAGGCCCAGCTGTTCTCTCAATGTATTGTATGATAAGTCTTCTATGTGATGTTTCTTCCAGTCCTTTACTTGAGTTTCTCATTCTGTAACATAAAAAAATACAGTTCTTCCTCTTTGAATCATTAAAATGTTCTTGCTTGATTCCATATAATATATTTCGTCTTGGCTGAAGTTCTGGTGTAGAGTTAGGGTTTTTTCCCAGATTTTATAGCATTTGGGTAGTGGTGAAAGAAAGTGGCTGTAACATGGTATTTAAAGATAGCTGTAAGACTCGTGAAAGATGAACAGCTAACTTTCTAAATAAACTACTGTGACCCTGAGGGAGACCTGGAGTTCTTATATGTGCTAGGGGTATAAAATTCTCATTAAAAATCCCCCATGAAACAACTTCTCTTAATTCTTTTTTTTGAAAATAGAAAATTTGAGGAGTAATTGAAATATATTTAGTAGTAACTTTTTTTTTTGCTTTAATGATGAGGAATACACCAATTATTCCTACATCTTTGTATACTTCAAAGTGTACTTTAAAAAATAAAATGAGAAAGAGGACAGTGCTATAAAGAGAGGTTTTCTACTCATAAAAGAAAAAGTAAATTTCCCTGACAATTCCTCTATGAAATAGACCAGGGGAAAAATAAACTGGAGAGCATTGCCATATTGTCTTGTAAACTAAAGGAAATGTTAACCATACAGGTCTGAAGCAGTTGGTATCTTGAGCCGTAATACAAAACCCCCATATTTCTAAATGAATTATTGAAAATGTACAAGACATACCCATATATGCATTCACAGTAATGTAATAAATGCAGTGAACTATTATATGCTAGCAATAAATTTTGCCCAAAATATATTGGAATTATAGTTGCCATAACATTGGAAAGTTTAGTTAAAGAATAAATGCACTGGAAATACCTAATCATTTCACTGGGAGCACTGTTCATTGTTGAATGTGGTTTAAACCACTGAAATGAAACAGTAAATGCAGCAATAAAGTAAATCACCAATAACATCTTTTTAGACATTATTCCATCCTTTTCTCTGTTTTTACTCTAAAAGAAACAATTTCCTGTAATTTTTCTTATTCTTTTTCTCGAGGGTGTAGTTTTTCCATCCCAAGCCTTCCAAAAGGATTGAAGGAAGGACTAAGGAGGATGTCTTTCGGAAAGTCTTCAAACTCCTTTCCATGACCATAAATCATAGAAGAAAATTTGTTAAGAAATCTGATGACGTAGACTGTTTCCACAGCAGGAGTCATATCTTTCAGCCAGGTTTGGATTGAAAGAAAATAAGAGAGAAAGGGAAAAAAAGAGGAAGAAGGCATAGCACTGGCTCCAAATCATCTATGAACTGCACTTGTTACGGTTGTCCCTCTACCAGGAGACCAGAAATGAAGCAAATGTAAACTTCAGACATGGATCTGGATCTTTCCTGTCTCTTTGGTATTGGTGTCAATGTTTGCTTGTAGCTGCTTTACACAGAGATGAATCTGCTATAAAATAGAGATCCCAAATGGAAAATTCCCAAACTCCATGGTGATGTCCTTTGGAAGGAAGGCTTCCAACTGCAAACCTGAATCCACATTTGACCTTTAAAAGAATTTGGGATAGTCTTTTCTAATTTTTTTTTCTGTCCTTGGAGAATGTGTCACTCCCCATTACAATCACAGCTGCAACCAGAGCACTTCATTTGGTTGGTTTTTATACAGCAAGAAGCACCAACCGTGATGGACATACTTTTTAATAACAAGGGGAAGGCTGGATTCTTTTTCAAGTATGTCTCAAATAATCCCCAATCATAATATAACAATATAAAGATTTTTTTTCTATCTCGTTATCTGTATTAATCTTAAGACCATTAACAAAGTAAAAAATAAGTCTTGATGAAAGAATTTTCACAAAACTGATGGCTTCCAAAAATGGAAGAGATACATTGAAGACCTTAGTAAAAAGAAACAAGTATTTGGTCTCCATAAATCTTTTTAAGTTTCTCATCATCATCATCATTACTGTTAGATCACTGAAGTCAGTACACCAAAGCAGCGATAAATGTTAATAATTTTTTCCCATCCCAGTGTTTTGTTTTAAGACTGTATACCACCAGTGATGGATAAAACTCTAGAGGTTTGGACATGAGGTTGTTCATACAAGCAACTGGTAGTTCAAATCTCTATCTGTTTTTTCCTGAGATTGGAACCAGACTAAACAGGAAACTTATCTCCCTGGGGAGACTGAGAGGTGTCTGTGCTTTCAGAATAGAGAAGCTTGGTTAAAAAATGACACTGATATCTGAATAATCTCTGTGACTCATTTCTGCAAAATTAAAAGCAGCATTCATTTTCCATATTTTCATTTTAGAGCAATTCTGTGCCAAACCTGCCTTAATCACTTAAGCTGAGCAATGTTTTGATGGCATATGAGAACCATCATGAAACATAAGTTCTTTCCACTTTACTCATCCCCTCTCAATTCTCCAAGTCCCTCTCTGCATCCAGCTGCCTTGAAAACATTCTCTGTCTTCAGCAGAATCTTTCAACTCCAGCACTATCCCTCTTGCCATCCTGGGTGTCTATTGCCATTTCATTTTTGCCTCTTCTCAATGATTTCCCTGCTGTATGATGCTGAGCTCTACCCAGCTCTCAGGGGAGTTGGACTTAATTTTAGGCAGAGGCCAGAGTGGTTAATTTTAAATTCAGATCCAAATCTGCAGTTTCCTGTGTCTTTGGCCTTTTTTGATACAGCTTTCCAGCTTTGGCACTCCCATGCTTACTCCATACACACATTTCCCAGTGTGTGGGAGTGCTGTTGTTTGGGTCAGAGAACTGGAATTCCGGAGTCAGGAACTCGTATTCTCCTAAATTACTCCCTTCATGGCCTTTACGACTAGCTGTTAACTTGTTTATTTCAATGACACTGACATAGGGTGTTTCTCTTTTTTAATGCCAACTTGACACATATTTGACATAATTTTTGGAAGCTCTGTTTATCTAATTTAGAGAGCAATATCACTTTGAAGCTATGAAAAACGGCACAGTTTCTTAGTTTGGCCTCTGTGAAACTGAAGCATATTAATTCAAGAGCAACATTCAAAATTATGTGCTAATGCATCCAAATTATCCTTCATCTACCCAAACAAAAGACATATTTACTAACCTCACAGAATGGGGTTTGGTTGCATTTTCTTGCAGACCCAGCTGCCTTCCCAACCTTCTTATCTTCCTGGCATCCAGATGCTCTATTCTTCCAATCACCAGGAGGGTTGTCAAAGGTCACAGCCTGCAGATCACTGACCTAGATTAGCTTTGCAAATTACTATAGCCCTAAACTCTCTCATCCTAGATAACAGCAAAATGGTCCTAACTCAGTTAATGATTTTTTTTGCCAGATTATTACTATCACCAAAAGTGCAGTTATCACTTCTTTTAGTGCGCTTTCCACATCCTTTAAATTTTGCAAAGCACTGCATGTTATTTTACAGTAACTCAGGAGCAAGCCTATATTAGACACAGCATGTTCTCCACTTGTTTTACTTAAGCAAAGACCTTCATCACAACTATTTTCCTTGCTTAAACGATGAACTATTGATTCAAACCACCACTACAGAGAAGTACTAACATTTTCTCAGACAGTGCTGGAATTTGGCTCTCAAAATGTACTGGAAAGGCAGAAATAAAATTTATATTCAAGGCAATTTCTGTGCTACACATTAAGCCAAGAATCTGAGTTTTCATTTCAGAAGCTCCCAGAGGTGTTATTGCCAAATCTCACCATTAAACCAGGACACATGATTTTTGGGGTTTAATTTTGTTTCTCTTACGGCTTGCATTTTTTTTCCAGATCTAATTTACATTTTATCCTACATCTGCCTTCTTAAGAGATCAAAGTGTTCATATGCTGTAAAAATTTAGGTTTCTACACCCATTTCCATTTTTTCAGTTTTAGGAGGCACATTATAACATGTGAAATCAGTTTCTCACAGAGCCAATAGTAACAGAGGCACATATTTCTGCAGATTAATAATTCTCTTTACTGTAGATCTCATTAATTCTTCTCCTCCCTTTTCCTTCTTCCCTCATGATTTTAAAGTCCACCCAATGATGTCAGTGATCAAGTCACATTTATACAATTATATGCTTCAAAGACATTTTTAAGGAGAAAATTAAACAAACAAACAAACAAAAGTTGAATTGGCAACATGAACAATTTCCTCTTTACTTTAATAACTACCATAGCCATTAAAAAAACCACTAAACTTTCTAGTTAAAAGTGGAAAACATCTTTTATAACTTGGTGGTATCCACCATAATTATTATCACCACCACAAAAAAACAAGAGTAGGAACCAGAAGTGGTGCATGATCAGTCAGCTCCACAAAAGAGTGTTCTTTTGGGAACACGGTTGTTTTGGGTTTCCTGTCCCTAACTTTAGCACTCTGAATGTTATGTGTTTGCTGTGAATTAGTCACGTAGTATTTCTCAGCAGGCAACCTCTCATTTTGAATAGATGAGTATAGATCACCTCTGGAACTGGCTGGGTCTCTCCATAGATCTCAGAGGGACCTGCCTGACTGACTTAGAGTGGATGTCCCCATGTTTCCCTAATGATGGAGCTATATTATTACCATGTATGTCATGCACATCAGTTTTGCTGTACACATACATACACATACAACTGCATATAAATAAATACCTATCATTTTATATATTACAAACAAATTTCACACTCTAGATATATCGAAGTTGAGGTAATGAAATATAGACACACAGTTTAGACTGCTTTCCTGCAACCAAACTCGAAATTTATCCAAATTTCTGTGTCTCTTAAATTGAAAACAAAGATGCATTTGTTTGTTCATTGCAATTTAACCTAATCTGGCCCAGTCAAAATGATTTAGGTAATTTCAAAGGTCACCATGCCCATGTAACAATACAAACATGCCCAGGTAGCAATTTAACTATAGCAGAACAAAGCTAAAGCAGTGCTATGGCCAGGGAGAAGCAGCACATATCCTGTAAGCCATCCCAGGAAGCAGGAATCAAAAATGTTCCAGCCAGTGATTGTATCTGAGACCTTGCATACAATTACTGAAGAAGTTCACAGCTTTTATCAGCATTTTACTTTGTAAACCAAAAAACCTTGAGTCAAAACAATGAAATACTTCTCTGCCTAACCCTTTAAAGGAATCTAAGCAGAGAAACTCATAAACTATTACAAAAAGTACAAATATTTCTAAACCTCCCCTGCATTCCCTTAATTAAAAAAAAAAGATGCAGAAAAAATTCAGTTAAATGTTTTAGTAATTTATTGTACCAAGAACCAATACCCTTATTGTGATGCATTATATAGCAGCTATGGAGTAGACAACGTGATCTGATATATGCATCTGATAGCACATGGTGTGATTATTGACCTATCCATATGACATATGGATTGTGCAAAAAAATCAGAGCTGGTACAGCTAAGGCTTGGAGCCTAAGCAGAGCTGATAGGACAGTGTGACGTGCATTTTTGTTTCCTGGAACCTGAACACAGATGGTAGGTCTTTTTACAGATTACCAGGCTCAGGAATTCTTCCTTCGTGCTTTTTTTTATTTTGGTGTGTTCTTTTTTTTCTTCTTTGGTACCAAAAGGAGAAGAAAATAACAGTCTGAAGTTGCTGTTATAATGGTTTCTAAAGAACAAACAAAATAACATATACAGATGAAAAGGCTATTCCATTTTATTTTTCAAATACTTGGAAATGCAGATAATGACCTTGCTTGGCTTTTGTTAGTGCAACAGCCATTTCATTGCAGTGAGCAGTCTAATTCCACAGAGGTTGGATTTTCTCTCATGAATGAAACATATTGATCTGCAGAGCTGTATTTGTATCACACCACCATATCCTTGTTTTATTTTCATTTTTATGGAGAAAAAGTGCTTGGTGCTAATAAATGAATGTGCAGTTATCCCTGCAGGCTCTCCAGCAAGAGGCATAGTGAGCAAGGTGGGCAACACCACCTTCCCATGGTAATGCCCATCATCGCTCAGCTGGACCAAAAATGGCCAATGTGGATGATGTGCAGCTCCTTCATTTTAGCAGATTTTCGCTTGAATTATAACACTTTCCCTATTTTCAGAGTAAAAATACAGCACAAAAAATGGTTATGTTTTTTCTCATTTGTATTTCAACACTGTATAGGATGTGGATCACCAAAGACTAATGTTATAAGCAAAAAGATCAGAACAGTTGTAATAACTATCTAGAAAAATAAACAGCAATGTTCCTCTTGTGGAGCTGGTCATTCACATTATCTAATAAAATGCTGTCAGAAACTCCTATGTCCCAAGGACAGCACCCTTTCTGAATCATTATTGCCATGTACTACCTACAATTTCTTTAGAAATGATGGGGAGCTGGAATTGAAAAGAAAGTCTGGCAGAAGCACAAGGATTTCTTAGAGGGAGTCCACCCACTAAGATGTTTGTGGAAACAGCTGTAGGCAGAAAAATAATTCAAGTGGGATCTGAAAATGATCCTCAGGAGCGAAACAACATAAACACTCAGCTCGTTTCCACCTTTGCACTGTATTCAAAAGAAAAGAATACATGCTGCACTATCACCAGACAGAAAGTGTGTTGAGAAACCCTCAGTATTCCTCATCAATCTATTTTGGAAGACATTGTTGGTATTAGGAACACTGATAGAGTGATTAAAGAAGGCGCTTCTTTTTTCTCATCAAAGTCATTTACCTGCTACTGTAGAAAACCATATCATCACACTTCCTGAACAGAGTTATCAAAAAGTAGCTTCAAACTGTGGTTTTAGGCCCCTGTAACTTCCTAGAAGTCCAGCTGAGACTCTTGCTCCTTTCACTGTCAGACATTTTTCTGTCCGACATGAATGTATTCACATCGTTTATATCCTTGTGTCAGAGTGGCCTTCAGAAGAAAGGTCCTTTTGCTCCTGGAGATATGCTTAGAGAAATACATGGTGTCTTCTCTAAGACTTTCCTTTGCAACATAAAACTGGCAAAGTCCTTTTTAATTCTGTCATGTGATGGGGTTTCTCTTCTCTGAGTATAGTTCTAGTCTTAGCTTTCACCTATTCCTGTCTGAGTTCACCTTTCGGTGGTGGATCTAATTGAGACTGCTCTAACTGTACCCCATGTAATCAATAGCTCTTTAAACCACAAAACATACCATAAATCCATGTTAATACTTAAAAAAAGAAACCCAAAAATGGCCCAGGAGCAGCACAAGGACATGCAATATTCCTATTTGGTTGAAATTCAGGTTCATGGGTCACTAAACATTTAAACCTTATTTGACGATAAAGTAACTTGCTCATTTTTCAGCCAAAGGACATGACTGATCTCAGCATGCAGCTAAAAATATCAATTTCTTAATGGTATTAAAGAGAAGAAAATTTGATAGGGATGGGAGTTGTGGGAGTGATTATTCCAGGCTGAGAAACTGCATATTAGCTTTAATACTGCGATAGATCCATAATAAAAGAAAAAATAATTATTTGTATTTTTTGTACTCTCAAGTCCCTGAAGGCTTTAGACAGAGAAAGAAATCTGTGTCCCTGCCCATCCTGTCCTCCACAGACACAGGAGGAGTCCGGGATCCCTGCCAGTCCTGTCCTTCTCTTCCTTTCTGGTTTTATAAAACACTTTATGTACATAAATTTTTGCCTAACCTTTTGTATTGTGCTATGTATATTTTTTTGAAATGTAAAAAATACCTACCCTGGAGTTGGAAGAGAAAGCTGTGAGACGGTTCAATATTTATCCCCATTCAAATGTGACTGTCTGTTCTGGAGGATGCCAGGTGCTTCAAACACTGCCAAACATATGGCAGGGCTGCCTTCAACGGGGAGCTGAGCTAACGGCCCCACATGCATTTCATTTAAAAATATGGACAACTATTCAATCAAAATGAATTTTGTCATCTTGGTCAGAACCGCATTCAGTCTGTGTTGAGAGACTTGAAAGGACGCTCCGCGGCCCATATTTTATAACAATGACTCATTCAGCTGCTATAATCCCAGTCAGATACAGTACAATGCTATTCCTTGCCCGTTTCTTTTCTTTCAGCTGTAACTTTTCCTCTGCTATGCACAAAACTCAGTGGTTGTCAAGAAGGTCTTGTTAGCACCTGCTTTAGGGGCTAGCTACTTATATCCAAGGCTTCACACTTTCATACTCTTTCTTCCCCTCTAACTCTGACCTTTTTTCTCTGAGAATGAAAATGTATCTCATCTTTACCTTGCAGCTACAGGACAGGAAAGCAGCTACGGTTACAGATCTGTATGATACAACATTTTTCCTGATTTGTCTGATGAAAAATGTATAAGCAAGTAGAAAACATTATTATCCCAAAGCAATCCGTATACAAAAGCATAACAACCCTACCAACCCCAGCAGAGGCAGCAGATAACTCGTTGTAATATTTTTTTGTTTAAAAGGGATTTACCTTCTACCATAGTTTCCTAGACTGGTTCCAATGCTCATTAAAAGAATTGGTTCAAAAAAAGCCTCATGAAATCCTGCACCAAGCAAACAGTGAACCTCCTCCCTAAAAAACTCAGAAAGAATAATAATTGCCAGAAATAAGCAAGTAAATTAATCTGTGGGGCTCGTTAGAAAGATATGCTCCATTTCAGGAGTGAGACTAACTTAGATATTAAAGGCATGAAGCAATTTTAGAGGGAATGATCAAATAAAATGAAAATAATTTTTTGTAAAATAAAAAAATCATAATTAAATAATCAAATATCCAGCGCCAGCCTGCATTCATATCAGGATGTGAAATTTCCCCTAATTCAGTAGGAAGAAAAAAAAAAAAAAGAGGAAATAATAATTTTGTGTTGCCCACAAAGAAATAAACCTATACATATAAAAAAATATGTTACCTCCCTCTGTTGCTCCCTCTCCTCCTGCCCCTGCTTGGTGGGTGAGGTCCAGGCTGCACATGCTGGACTCTGTGTGGTATCACCCAGCACAGCACTGGGGACCCTCCTCTCCCCACCCAGCAAAAACCATCACTTTGCTGGTGACATTTCCCCTAACCCTTGGCCCCAGTGGGTCTGAGCCCTCTGTGACAGCCACCCTCAGCACAGCCAGACCAACCCTGCAGAGCAAAGCTGTGGGGAGGCTCTGGCTCAGGGTCACAGGGGTGTCCAGGAGCCAGGTCTGGATTGCTTTAAATGGCTCTGCATTTGGTTCTTGTTGGGGTGGAGGGGACTGGCTAGACCACAGGTATTTGGAGACTGTAAACTTGGTGTATTCACTGACTGAACTAAAATAGCTTCTCAACAGCTGTATGTTATTATTATATAGACATTGGGCTCTTACATCCTTTATTAACAGCAACTGAAAAAACTTCTCAAATTTGGTTCTGTCTTCTGCACAGCATTATGAAAAAATAATGAAAATATATTCCTCTATAGATTGTCACATTTCTAAAGACATTACTTTATAAAAATGCAAGCTAATTAAACTAGGCTAGAGCTTATTAAACGTCCTGTTGGTTTTTTTTAACTCTGTGAACTATTTTAGAGAGGCCCAAAAGCAGCAAATGTTTGTATCTACCTACATATGCATAGTTCTTACTTGCAATCAAAGTGATACATTTGAAATAGCATTACTGTGCTTATGGCCAGTGAATGTGACTATTTCTCACTTTGTATGTGTTTTCAGGGAAGATATCCTCCTGATTAAGGACCAAAGGTCCCTTGTGGAAAGGGCAGCCAACATCTTGTTCTGATACAAAGATGGGTAGAGACAAGCTCCTGAGCATCACATCTGACTCTGTTCATTGTGTGTGTGAGTGGGAACAGCTGGACATTGTTCAACAATCATCCTTATGGGCACAGGCTACATCTTAGCAGCCTGCCAGCCTCTAAGGTCCTCCAGTGGGAATATGTCTACCTTTATTTATTTTACTAAATAAAACAGGTGACAGTCTTTTTTCATGCAATTTAAACCAGCCAGGTATGAGCTCCCACTTGGGAACATGACATGTTTGGAAAAAAAGACAGATGAAGGGAAGAAAATTCTGCTAAGGGCACGACAGTTATACAGTGTCTGTCCTGTATAATGACTGAAAGAAAGAATTTCTTATGCTTAAGATTATAACAAATAAAACGCAAAGCAGACTCATAGGTTATGGGAATATATTTTCAAACTGATGAGACAAGTTGAACACCTGACCAGCCAAGAGATGCAAAAACCCTCATCAGTTGTAAATTGGAGTCTTACAGCTTTTTGAATGGGATGAGTGGTAGGCTAAGGAGGAGATCCTGGTGTCAGAAGTTTAAACTTGTGATGAGTCCTTTTGTCCTTTGTCTTCAAAAGGAGACATTTGTTCATCGTGTTCATTTGCACCCCAGCTACATAATCTCATGCCTCACATTTTTTTGGCCTTTATAAAGACCTTTTATTTCCTTTCTTCCCACCAGCTTTGCTGCTGTGATTTTTTTGGCTCTCATCTGAAGTATCAGAGATAGACCTCAACCAGAGAGAAGACAGGATCCATTGGTGATTCTACTGGAATATAAACATCTCAAGCACCTTTGAGATACACCCAGAAGGTTATACCTGCCACTTGAAGATCTGGGACAGCAAAGGAATTTTCCCCAAAATCAGATTGGTGAGGGTGATTGAATTATCTACCTTTATCTGTAGGGTAATGTGGTAAAATTGTTATGGTGACCTGACAAATAAATAACAACATAACTGCCAATGAAAACTGAAATCAGGAGTGAAAAACCTTGATCCCCCTCAGCTGTCTCTGCGATGTGTAACAGTGCATTCAGACCTTTGGCTATTGATCTGCAAGTTGTCACACGGAGCTGACAAGGTTTTTGTAGCTCCTTTGCTGCTGAACATCTATTAAATGGTCAAATGCAATAACAAGCAGCTGGGTTTAGTGGTCTAAACAGTCCTTTTCAGTTCACGTTCACATAGTAATTTTACTTTTTGCATAAACTAGGCCTGCTGTGCAATAGAGAGAAAGGTAAGAGATGTCCCACAGGAAGGGCATCATGAAGTGGCAGATTTTCAGCATCAATTTCCAGATGAATTGCCTGGTGGTTTCCACTGGAATCTGAGGTCATGAGTGCATGTAACACTACTAGGACAGATCTGCTGAATTACCAATTGCAATCTGTTCTCTTGCTCTGGTGCTGTTAAATTCCTATGTATTTGTTTCACAAAAGCTTCTATTTCAATATGTCTTAAATATCTTATTAAAAGAATTATTTTGCTATTATAATTTAATCCAATGTGTTATGAATATGACATCTGACAGCCTATGGCTGAAAATTCCAGCTGCCTTTCTGGATTAAGAGCATGAAGTTTTACAGCCGTATGTGGCAAGCCACTAGGGTCAGCAAAAAAGGAGCCTGAATTTTCTATGCAGATCAGGAAAGCTGCTGATGAATTGTTATTCTTCCCATTAGTTGGGGGTCCCAAGGGACCAAATGATCTGAATTATCTTCTCATCACTAGTGGACCTGTCTCTCAGGGGAAAGGTCAAAGATAAGACAGGACAAGGAGTACAGGCAAAGGGTTGAGCATGCTTTGAAGTCTTCAGCCCAGTGTGGCAACACAAAATGCAGGTGTGAGGGGCTGGTTGAAGGGCTATCCTGCTTCCTACTCCAGAGAATTCCTCATGTAAATCTCCCCACGGGAAGACATTTTGTTAAGTGATCCGGAGGAAACAGCTTATGGATGGTGCTTGGCAGCAGGCGATGGCTTATTTGGAAATCAGTGAGGAGAAGGCAGACAGAGAAGTAACAAGGCAACCACTGGCCACAGCCCAGAGGTTGCTGCCCTCCATACAAACATCTTCTGCCATCGAGGTCATCACACAGCAGGGTACTCAAAGCTTATCTGTGAAAAGCCAGGAAAAAAACAAGAGTGAGAAAGCCAGGGAAGGAGTATCTTGCCCAGGAGGTAGAGAGCAGATTCACAACACTAACATTTGCTAGTGATAGCTCTGGGCTTCAAAGTCCCCTAGATATGGTACAGGACTTCATTTTGCTATGTAAACTCCAAACAAAGAGACTGTTGCTATCCCAAAATTTCCTGAGTAGTAGTTTAATCTGAGTAATTTCCTCCAAGCAATTTAAATTTTAATCTCAACAAATCAGACTAGTAAAATAAGAATAATAGAGAAAGTACAGAGATAATTTCATTTATTTATTTTGAAATGGTGCCAGAGGATCTGTTTAGGATTTTGGGCATCTTACAATCAGGTGTGGATGAGAGATATATCCCAAAACTAGGACCTGTATCAATTTCTGTTGATTTTGCTCTCTATTCATGTTATTATACCAGCTGTCCATGGAATATATTAAACACTGTTTAAATAGTTAAAGTAATGTTGAATTTTGAGTTAGAAAAGTGACAGTTTGTGATGAGAACTGAAAGATATCAGATCAGGAAGTGTAACTCTTCTTCTAAACACTCAAAAAGCTTTCTTTTTCTGAAAAGCTGCCAGTGAAGTCACCATAAGTGGTTTCAAAATTATATTGAGAAACACAACTGCAATATATTAAAATGGATGTTAGACATGAAAGATCATTCAGGTCTAAAAGGGACACTTTTGTTCAGTTGTGATGAATATTTCAGCTAAAATGCACCAAAAGGCACTGAAGTCCTGCTCTTTTTCTTCAATAATTTTCTGGCAAAGACCAGGTGAAACATGAACTCCAGGCAAGAAATGGATGGGGATAGTAAAGAAGCAATAGGAAAGGTAGGAAACAGTGGATGTCATATATGAAGCATATGCTTTCCTATTGCTTCTTTGCTGCAAAGAAAGAAAGGGTATTTAAGCCACTTCACCCTACCCTGACTTCTGGACTCAATCTAAGGTAGCATGATTCAATTAATTCCAACCTGTGTGTCTGTGTGTGTGTGTGTGGATGTCAGTCCTGAGCATCTGACTTCTGGTACCATTTTCTTCTCAAACAGCTCTTCCCAGCTGGGGAAGCAAGTATTAAGCTGGAATGTGCCAGCCCCGGGCTGCTGAGGATGCCAAGGGCCAGGCAGTGTCCAAACACTAACCTTCACCTTGTCCAAGAGGTTCCCTGAAGCCTTCTCATCTCACACTGAAAAATCTTCACTCATACAATGTGCAGCTGGGGATTAATTTACAGAATAACTTTCATTAAATTTTGATAAAAATTCAGTGTTGGCAGGAATCACTTTTCTCACGACCAAGACTTCCTTTCCTATTTCATAAAGTATGTCAGTGGCACACAGTTAACTACAGCAGGCATTCTAAGGCTAGGGACGAAGTGAGGAATGCAGAAGTAGCCATGAGAATTCACGGGAGCAACATTAATTGAACTATCCCAATTGTTACCACAGAAGGGACAAGGAGAGGGCCAGCCCCCAGCTCCAAAGCCAGGCTGCTGATGCTAACCCCATTGTGACAGATGGTTGTCTGAGCAGTCCTTGGGAGGCTTGGTTATGGAGATCCTGCAGTCTGCTCCCACAACCCTGCTCTTGAGTTTATCTGTCTGGTGGTGAGAAAGAGGCACTCCAGTGCTTGCACTAAACAACTAAACAATCTCCTCCCTAATAAGGTATGTTAAAGAAAGATGAGATTCACATCCTTTTAACGGTTCCTCACTTTTTTTCGTTCTGTCACTCTTCTCTAATAAAGCAGGAGGGGTGATATGAAGAGAAAACCAAAAGCAAACACCAGGAAGAGCCTCTGACTGGATGCTCTCTCTGACGAGTGGTTTTAAACCTCTACTTTCCCAGGAAGTGCAATTTTACCAAGCACCTTGTAAATCAAAGGAATATGAACCCCTCAACAGTGAAGTGGTTGATTTGTCAGGGAGATAACAGTGGGAATGTAATTTCTATCATTAAGGCCGATTCAACCTTTTCTATTCATGAAGATTTTGATGGATTATGTGAGATCAAGCAAAGCAAATGTACACACCATTACATTAATGCAGTAAGATGTTCTTTGGCAGCTTATCCCTAAGTACATCTGCAGGACTACTAGGGTGCTAGCAGTGTTGTCCCAGTCTACAAAACTCAGGATGACAGTAAAATGGAGATTTCAGAAACTGGTGAAGAAGTGTTGCTTGAGTGGAGCACACTGCTGTCTAGGGACATGGCTGCTTTATATTTACCCTAATACTTCTACTGAGAGGAAATTAGATA
Organism: Chaetops frenatus; assembly: GCA_013400775.1. NCBI lineage: Eukaryota > Metazoa > Chordata > Aves > Passeriformes > Picathartidae > Chaetops > Chaetops frenatus. The sequence goes on from VZTR01015175.1 coordinate 254,451, forward strand.
GTCAACATTTTTCTGAAGACAGTGTGTTTGCTGCTTAAGAAAAATGTATCTCCCTTCCAGGAAGGGATTCACGGCTACGTACACCGATTTTGAATCAGATGCAGAGGAAAGGAAAGTGTAGACATGACCCAGGGAGAGCTTGTTACTCCAAACAAAACAAAATCCAACAAGAGAGGTTCCTGCCTTCTGCAGCCAGAAAGGAGCCTGTAGAAATTATAACAAGGTGTTGCTGTGACTCATTGCATCAATACCCATTTCCCATGATATCTCAACTGTTCACGGGATATATCTATTTTCTCTTGTCTTACATTTAGTTCTTGAGAAGTCTGGGAGTGAAACCGTCTTTTCTGTTTGAACAGGAGATATAAAGTTCTGAGCGGGCTAATTGCTACTTCAATATAAAATAACAGGCAAGAACAATCACCATATAATGAGTGAATATTGGAAATAGTAGGGCATACTGCTCTTTCTGGTAGCAACAGATATTATAGCAAAACTGGGTAATCATCTACTGCTGAAAGGAGCAGAAAAGGCTATGTCCTGTATTTATACTGGTTGGGTGCTCTCCAGTTTATCTGTAAAGTCAGACTTGCAGACTCTTGAAATATAATTTGGGAGATAACTGGATCAGTTCTTCCCAGTGGATGTAAAGCAATGAAGTCTCTGATGAGACACAAAGGGAGAAGGATTTGTTCACTGAAGAACTTAAGTTCCAAATTAAACACAAAAAATATAAAGCTCAAAGAAGGTCTTGTGGAAGGAAGAGGGTAGAAAAGCAGAGATAAAGGAAAATAAAGGGATATTGTAGAAGAAGCATAGCTGTGTGTTGGAGTGCATGTTGTTGGGCACGGAAATTAGAGATGTCGTCATTCTGCTTTCTGTGCACTGAATCTTTAAATGTAGATGAATGCCTTTCCTTGCTGTAGAGGCAGCTCCAAGGCAGCTGCTGTCGTGTGTTTCAGTCTAGATCCAGAATAGTTCTAGAGCAAGATGGTTTCCTCCTCTTTGTTGACCAGCAACTTCTTTTTAAATAATTTGATTTTCACTTTCTGTTTTGTTGTTGTTATTTTTTTGGGGTTTGTGTGTGTGTGTGTGTGTTTTGTTGTTGTTGTTTGTTTGGGGGTTTTTCTTTGGTTTTTTTTTTGGTTTTGTTTTGGGGGTTTTTTTGTTGTTAGTGGTTTTGGGTTTTGTTTTGGTCTAAAGTTCCCTTTCTACAAGAAATGAAAGCAATCTGTTCTGGAAGAAAAAAGCAATATATTCCGTTAGTAGGAAAATTCAGTCTTGTGGCAATTGCTGGTAATATGGCAGTGCTGGGCACCTATTGCCTACCAGTTAAACCATCCATGCTGTCAGATGGCACCAGGGTTGTTTTCCCCCACCAGGAACACAGAAACACACTAACATGTACTGTCAATGACGTGGACGCCCACGTTGCAGTACACCACACACCTCCAGCTCTCTCCTGTCTCTATTTGGATTATGCATTGTACCACCCAGACTCAAAATCCTCAGAATTAAAACACGCCATTAGTAGTCAGTTCAGCATATCATGCTCTGAAGCAGAGTCAGGATGACTCATAGTGCAGATTTCTTGTCCACCTCTTGTATTGAGAGCCATAAATCAGTGGGGTCACAGTCTCAGCTTTTGCCTTGTGGTGCCCATAGTATTTCCACCTGCACGTCATATACCTTAACTCCCTGTACACATCCATGCCCAATGTCTTTCTGAGTCTCTGCACTTTGAATAATTACATGCAAATGGAGTCACCCTACCACAGACCTTCAACTTAACCTCTAACTTAAATATCACTTGCAGTAGAAGATCCTAAGGGTTATTCTCATTTCTCTGTGAATTTATCCCATACCTAAAACTCATGCTTTTTTTTTTTTTGTTTTTTTTTTTTATTAATGTGCAATAATAGCCAAAGTGCACACTTTTTCTGTTAACTTTATATTGCTGCAGACAGGACAAAGTTCACAGGGCTTAATTCCAATCTGAGTTCAACCTGTTCTATTCAGTGCAGATGAACGTATAGAGCTGGGCACTAATTTTGACTCAAGCATGAGAAATAGGAAGGATGTGTAAAAAATACCTGTGATTATGCATGAATTACACATGTGAAAAATTATGGTAGTGCAAGTCTACCCATCAAGAAAATGACAGCCTATGCAAACTGTAACTTGCAGCTCTCTTCTTTCCCATCTACCAAGTTTTGTAAACATTGTCTGACCACTCACTACATTGACTGCCTATAGAGATTCTCTCCAGATTCATGCTCCCATTAAGTGGCCTAAAAAATCTGTGGAGGCAAGGGATGTACTTGACTACTGAATTATTTTGGCATGAAGGATCTCTCTGTAATAAGGAATGTCTTTTATGCAAGACAGAGAGCTGTCCAGGAAGCAGAGTCAATGCTGTGGACATCATTTGAACAGCTCTGTGTGTTTGACAAGCTCCCTAATCCACTTCCATTAGTAAAAAAGAAAAAATTAAAAAAAAAATATAGTCTCTAACTTCCCAGAATTGTTCACATACAGGAAGAGAAAGGAAAACTGGAAATAACATGAGTCTTGCTACCTTCTGTCCTCTCAGAAAAATTCTATTGAAAGCATTCAGCTACAGTGGTGTGTAGCATATAAGAACTTGAACAGAATTTAAAAGAGTATCTATTAGTGAATGGCATACAAAATAAAGGAAAATGCCTCTAGGTCACCAGGTCGAGTCCAGCTCACACAACCAGTGATGGAGGTTATTTTCATTTGAGGGCTTCATGGTCAATATGACATTGGCTCCTGAGACATGAGCTGCAGCATTAGAACTCTTGTTCCTCACCAGGAGATGAAGACATGACATTGCTTCTGCAATCCTTTGTTCATTTAAATTCAAATCACATTAATATTTGAGGATAATAATTATCCTGGTAAATGCATGTACATCTTGAATGCCGCACTACCTTCCATGTTATGAACATTACTGCTAAACAAGGGCACAATAAAAATCCCTATTACTTAACAACTTCTTTTCAATGGTGCAAACAGTCATGCAGAATACAAATGAGTGGAAAATCAGACCCTGCCTGTAATAAAAATTCTCAATCAATTGAAAGAATTCTGGTATATTTACCTTTAAAAAAAAACTCGCCTGCTCTCTTTCTGCACTATCCAGAAAACTCCTCCAAAGAACTAGAAGTATATGGGCATATACCCATATGGGTTCCCTTTTGAGAGGAACAATCCTAAAATACTTACTAATTTTGGCTTGGTATTTTCTCCTACCCAAGGATTTTTATACCATGGAGTATTTTAACAATGAATGTATGTGAGGAGGGGGTTTTTTTCACACATGAGAGGCCACGTGAAAAAAGGTTATACTGTTCTTTCTAAAATTAAAACTGTCCTAAACTACCTGCAATCAGGAATACTATTGCAATACTGGGATGAATCAATCAATCTTTCCTCTGATAATGACATTGCTGTAATGTTTTATGCTGCAAAATTTTAGCAGCACTCAATTGATAGACACTTTGCCTTACACCAGTTTTCTTGGCAATGATTTCCACCCTCCTACCCCCATGTTTTGAAATGTGTTTTGCAATTTATTCTTGAATCCATCTGTGTCAGTGCTTAAATATGGATTTTAGTTTTGGTCACAGTCAACTTTAAATTTTCCCAGTGCAACTACATTTTATCTATGGGAGGATAGGTGTGAGGGTGGAAATTGAGGTCGATTATTTTTATTTAAAGAAAGCTTCATATTGCAAATGATGGAATTCACCCAGTTTAAAATGAAGGCTTGAAAGCTGGGATATACAGGCTTGAAGACTGAACCCAAATCCTCCTGCAGAATCCACCAGGTACTTCAGCACACCCATCAGTTTTGCCACTAGTCAGTTTGGACATTTACAGGCTCCTAAACTACTCTGCAGTGATGGTGATCAGAAACAGCAAAGAGGAGTCAGAAGTCTGGCCCCATGAGGAGGTTTGAAGATATGCTGCCTACATTCTGTGGCAGACAAAGCATCAAAGTGCCTTGCAAGAAACTCTGCATCCTTTCAGCCATCCTGGAGGTGATATTATTAAGCTCCAGTGGGATAAATCCAGTAAGAATCTGCTCAGCAACATGAGTAAGGGCTCCACAATTCTGCCTTACGTATTTGTTTCTGGAGGCCATTTTTTTAAATCTGTTTGTAGATGAGGAAATTAAATGCTAAATTTCACATCCTCTCCCACGCAGAATGCAAGGCTCATCTAATGCACGTTTATGTAGAGTTTGATTCCCCTGCTAAGTGTTTCTATTCTCCACCCAATTTGGCAGCTAGTGAACAGTGCACAAAATAAATTTAATTGATTTGTACAGGTATTAAAACAGATTATCATCTACACAGTTTTGGAAAGCTGACACTGTGTGCTAGCAGACACTATGTGTTAGCCAAACAGATGATGCAAACTATAATGATTTACAAAGGGTTTCAGAGAGCTGGGTATTAGCAGACAGTAGATCACATTAGACAGCAAAAAAATTTCACATTTATCCATCAAATGACAGAGAAGATTCAAACTTAATCATTAGATGATTTATATATCCAGGAATGATTGATTTAAAATATCAGTGTGGATATGAGGAATCAAATTTTCATACAAAAGCTCTTGATTTACCTATTCCTGCAAACCATATGCATGATGAAATGCACTCATTTCCAGTGCAGGCCAGAACTTTCAATCCAGGCACTGACTGTAAATAAGCACCTCACCCTGAACACAGAACCGAGCATCTACGTGCAGCACCAGCTAGATATCGCTGCTGAAAATCCTCTGCTGCCCACCCTCTGGAGGAAAATATTGACATACTGACATATGGCTGACAAATATGCAATGCAAATACCACCAAATTGTGGCTTCCAGCATGCAATTAATAAAGGAGAACTCTAGGAGGGTACATTAGCAGTCATTCTCTCTCTTGGAAAGGTAGTTATCCAGAATATTTAGGAATACTGTTACCTGCTTTGGTGCCCCCCTCTGCTGCCTCTGCCCATGGTGTGGTGTGACATGGGGATGCCAGGATGCCTGTCACCTTGTGCCACCACTCTGGCTGAGCTGCAGCAATGGGCAGTGCATGTGCACTGGGATGAGCATAAAACCATGACATGAATGCAGCAATCTCAGTGCAGTATGCACAGTGACTGTGATTATTTTACAATAAATGAAATTGTGGAATGAAAATGAAAAACCTTGCCTGAAGAAAAAGGAAGCAAGATGTGGAGTTGTTGTGTGAAAAGAGAGCCTTTTGTGCAGGTAAGGAGAGGTTGTTTTTCCAAGGGCACAGGATGCTTTTACACAGTCAGGGCTATAGAACTTGCAAAAGAAATTGTATAGCAGGTTCTTTAACCAAACATCTGTGACAGCTGAATTAAAACCTTAGTTAATGGAGTTAGGTCTAAGATTTGATATTTGTTTCTCTTTGTTCCACAGCCCAGGAGACCACTCTCTTTTTTAATGTGTCCTCAATGTATGAGGTCACTGTAGTGTCCTTTACACTGCTTCAGGAATTACAAAGGCTGGAAAAATACTTTTCTTGGGTAATAAACTCATAGCTGGACTGAATTTTACGCCTTCTACACTAAAACCACAGTCAGACTGTTCTCCTTATCCAGCAATGACCAGTGCACAGCTCTGACCCAAACCCTCTTGTTTCAGCTGATTCTGAAAGACGTCTTTTAAGAACAAGGTAAACTCCACAAAAAAACTCTCCTGAGTCTGACGTGATTGCACAACTACAGACATTGTACCTTCTAGTCTTTGATCCAGAAAAATACATAAGTCTCTGACTTCAAGGGGGATTTTCATACACTTAATATTAGTTGCTTACACACTTCGTTTCACAGAAGTCTGAGCACAGTGTGTTAGTGATAATAATTGTTCTCTGAAAACATGCAAAAGGCATTCAGGAAAGGTTGAGTTTAGTGTTCAAGTGTTGAATAACCATATAATAAAATCAGAAAGAAAAAGAAAGCAAACACTTCCTGGCAACACTCTGAAATATATTAATCAATTCTAGAAAGGTACCAGAATTTATTTCATAGTTATAGAATAGATTTTATAGCTACATAGAACTTTCCATCACTGAAAACCTCAAAGGACTTTTATAAAACGGGACTGAATTTTATCTCCTGGTTATAGGATACATACCACTGCTATTTTCAAAACTCTGATCCAATTTCTTAAAAGAATCTCCTTGGAACAATAGTCAGTCACTGCTTTAGCAAAGTATCATCTGAAGAATCATGTGCAGGTCCAGTGAGGTCATCTCCCATCCTCTGCCCTAATCTTCCTACTGCTTATTATTTTCTATATGTTTCCTCCTTAGTGGAATAAAGGAAACCTGATCAAATTTCAAAGGGTGAAGTACTGAATGTATGAATAAAAATAATAAAATTAAGATTGATTGCAGTAACCTCAGACTTTATCCAGAGATGTTAGTGGTATTAATTTTAAAAATCAGTGAAGTAATACTGATTTAAAAATCTTGTCAAGTAAAATCTTGCAGTGAAATCAAACATTTCCACTGAAACTGGAAAATAACATATTCATATCTAGTACCTCAATTCAGAAAACAATATCATATAACCTTAAGTGGCTCCAGTTTTATAGGTGACCTGTTCTTATATTACCATAATTTTTTAGGCAACACTTACATCCACAGGAGCCCTGCCTCAGTGGGCAGAGAGGTTTGTACTTTTATAATGGCTAAAGTGCAAGTACAGCTTTACCAGGACAATGTAATTACGTCAAACACAGACCTGATCCAGCCTAATGATAATAAAACTACATGACTGAAACAGACTTTGCTTTCCTCCTGGGAAATCTAAAACCCACTGAGGTGTTGATGCAGGTAAATATGTCTCAGAGGCTTTTCTGTTTCATTGTTCACCCACCTATTTGCCATTACTGAAGAAGGATGTCATGAGAGAGAATTCAAGTGTTTTTTGGACACTGGGCAACACAGACTGGTCTGATTTTGTTTTTCTCAAGTTACTTGGCAGTGTGGATCTCTAAATAAATATCAAACAGGCAAGAAAGAAATGACAAGTGTTTTGACAGTGCTCAAAATACTTTGAGGTATTTTTAGCATATTTCTGAGTCGTATTAGCTTAACCTGTAATAGAATATAAATGAGCCCATATGGCAGAGATGTAATTATGTTCCATGTGAGAAATCCCTGTGGTAGATTTCGGGGAAAAAAACCTCACTACATGTGCCTTCTGGAGGGCACGATTTACACATGATTACCTACTCATTTGCATTGAGAAGAATATGAAGTAACACAATGCTAACAACACGGTAATGAAAAGGGCAAGCAAAGACTCCAGATCCCTGGGGGTGCTGATCCCTCTGACTGACATCCAGTTAGGAGCAGGGAATTCGTCCCTTTAGGGAGTACATTTTATGAAGCGATCTTTGATTATGTGGGCACAGTAATCACGAGCCTTAATTATTATTACTGTGAGAGAATGGGCTACAAATCTCCAGGGAATGTCTCTGTCACAGATACTTTGCCGGCGAATGCTGGAAATTAGTGTTTTCCCAAGGATCATTTTCATTCCAACCTGATATTTAGCTGAAGTTTCTTTGACTACTAGTCATGAAACATTAAATATAGATTAGAGGCAGAGAGATGTTGAAAGTTAAAATTCACTGGAGGTGCACACCCGTGCATTTGAGAGACAGCCCCAAATGTTGTCCAGATGTTGTAGCAACAAGGCTGAGGGTTCCCAAGCTGCAGCACAGCCACAACAGAGGAGAAAGTGGATGTTTAGCATTCCACTGGCCTTCTGTTTAGTTTACTTGTAGTGTATTAATTTAGCAGAAAGTCCTAACAGCCTGTTAGCAGTAGATGTTACCAAGTGTACACTATCCTGAAAGAATGAAGAAATTCTTTTACAGCAATAAAGGGAGCAATTCAAAGCATGTAATTGGTTTTCCACATTTTCAAACTGTGATAAGACTAAGCTTTAGCAGCAGAAACATATGTTTGCAGTTTTGTCAATGTTCTTCAATGAATTGAAAAAAAATAGGAACCTATAACTTATTGGTGAGATGGTTAACATTCATTGGGAATTTCGGTGGCTATTGAAGCATTTGCCAAGAGCATGTCATCTTCTAAACAGACTCAAAGGTAGTAGGGATTGTTTTTTGCCACAGGACATGTTTTTGTGATTATCTAAAACCATTCTTTTCCATTAGGAACACCACAGAAGAACATCAAGGCTTTTTTAACTAGCTATTGTCACGTTTGTGTGCAGTCCTTCCTTACATGTTTTTCAGTCCGGAGGGGCAGAGTGGCTGCAGGGCAGGGCTCATTTCTGCTCACCCCTGCAGCATTCCCAACTAACTACTGCACGCTGCGGGGTCTGACAGCCAGGCTGCTGCCCCCAGTCTTCACACCAGTAGTTAAGGTGCTCTCTGGGCCTCCCCATGAACATCCCTGGTGACACCCACCAGAGGAACTCAGAGCAGAACCATCCAAAAATTTTTTCAGAAAGGTTTTTGGGTTCTCCTGACACCAGAAAGAAGACAGCACAGAGTGCAAGAACCAAACTAAAAGAGGTCACTTACTAAGGCTTGGAAAATAGGTCACCAACCTGTCCTCAAAAACTTTTAAATTTCTGATTTCTTCCCATCTCGCATTATGAGAAACCTCAGATGCTTAGCAATTTCTTTGTGAAAAAAAAGAGAGGACATATCCTCAGAATAACCTATTTATCCGGATATACAAAGGAGATACAGAAAATTTGAGTCCTATTCCTATTCCTACTCTGTTAGCCTTAGAGCAGACATGTGGACTCCAAACTCAAGTTTTGCAGACTCCCACTGCAGTTCCATAAAATATTGTGGAAAGCAATACAGACTGAGATGGTGACACTCATCAGGACCCAGAGGAGAACAGTAAAGTTTCCAGTAACTGAGGTAGTTGTGGTGGAGGAAAGAACAGAGGTTCATGTCCCCACATGTCATTTGCCTCAATTCTTATGTTGGAAGATTTGCCAAAGTGAGAAGGAAACAGCTTGGAGGGATGCCTGCCCACAGTCAGGAGGGGAGAGGGTGTTTGCAGCATGGGGGTAAGGAAACCATCTTCTGGCATGGTGAGGAGTTGGCAAGGCTGACTGAGAATCAAACAGGGCAACAGTAGGGCAGGGGGGAAAACACTCAAAGACTAGAAGCATGATCATTCATGTTTGCTCCCTCAGGACAGCACAGAGCATCCCCCACAGAGGATGACTTCATAGCTTTGAAACTGGGTAAGCAAGCTTCAGAGAATAGGAAATGGGGATGCAAGACCCTTTAAACAGAAGTCTAAAGGTTTGAATTTGGAAAACAATGGGCATAACTACCTGAGTTTGTCACCATCTCATTACCACTGGGTTTCAGGTAGCAGCAGATAATGAGTTTGCACGGCTTTTTCATGGGCAAACATAGGCAGCAGAGATCAACATCTGAACTGAGGCCAGATGCTGTGGTTATGGGCTGGAGATGGAGAAAAGGGGACAGTAGAGACAAAGAGCCTCTCTGGACCTGCACAGGAGGGACGGTCCTTCTGCACCAGGGGCATCCACTGCTGTACACCACTGTGGGTGATGCCTTTGGAGTGCCGTGCCCTTCTGCCACAAGGAGGGTTTTTAGAACACCTGAAATGTGTGGAATGGCTGAGTGACGTGCTTGCTGCTCCCTCTGCCAAAGGAATCAGCATATTCGTAGAGCCACAAAGCTTTTCCTCTACAAAGCAATAAAACTATAAGGGCAAAATACGGGTGAACTCATTCTCTGATTTAATATGACAGCAGGGAAGAAACAGAAAACCAAACAAAATCCCCAAAGGTTGCTCTATCCCATCCCTCCCCCATACATTTCTCCTTCTTTTCAAAAGCTGTGCACGGGGGAAACAAAGAAGGAGCATGCTTACCTTCCCGGGGCTTAGCAGAGTTGAGCACAGTGACCCCCACAGGCACTGCTGTTTACAAGGATGCATTATCAGTGGCTTCACACACCAGCTCTGCTCCAGATATCTGCAAATACTTGTGCAAGGTGCAAAGAAATACCATAGGCTATGCAAGGCTCCCATTATGGAGGTGATGGGAATTGAGGGTACTCAGCTACAAATATAACCAAACCCTTCTCAGCTATTTCTGGTTTCTACTCTCAATTTGCACTTAAGAACTCCAAACAAACAGAGCTCTCAAGAAACAACATGGCTCGACAGACAGCAGCTTTATTTTGACTGCTTCCTAGCCTACTTTTTTTAGTTTGTTTGGTTTTGTTGTAGTTTGGAATATAATTTTTTTTAAAGAGAAAGAAAAAAGGTAAAAGATACAGGAACCATGTGTGCTTCACTGCAAATGCCGCTCATGTAATTCTCTTTGAAGTGTGCAGCAAAACTCCTTTGTAGGTTAATGAGAACAGGATCAGGCCCTCCACAGTGAACTTGTGCTGAGAGCAGATAAGATCTTGAATCATTCAGAGCCAAGCATGTTATTTGTGCAACATGGGCAGGCTGAGTCAATCTCTGAATATTTTTAATGGGTGTCAACGTGAAGTGTTAATTCCACAAGTTAAGTTGTTTTGCAGTTTGCCTGTGCCTGCTCTCCAGGCTGCCTTCACAAATGGTACACATCCCCTTACTAGACAAAAAAGCTATTTCCAGAACTGCTGCAAGAAAACAACACTTCTGAGAAAGTATAAAATGGGACTGTTACGAAGAATTGGAAAACCAAATTATAGTAGAAATACCTGCTAGACATTCAGATTGTCAGCACACAGAAGTAAAAGTAGCCCTACTTCAAGCAGAGATTATTACCTTTTTTTTCTTAAGGACCCTAAAATCAAAACAAGTATTTGGTAACTGATCATTTTTGAGAAACTAATCTCTTTTTTTCACAAAACAGAGGACTGAGGTACTAAAGTCTCAGATGCTTAGATAATGTCTGCCTCCGGATAATACCTACATAACCTTAGCAAACAGGATCAGAAAAACATTGAAAATATTTTGAATTCTGATGAACCTAAGCACTATGAACTACTTTTGGATGAGAAATCTTTAGTTTTGACTTTCTCTTTTTCTGTTCCCAGGATCTCCATGCACTTCCTAATGCATCTTGAAGCCAAGATGAAATTACAGCCCTCATGAGGCCAACAGGAGGCTCTCAATTGCCTGTTGCCTTCAGCAGAGCTGGGATTTTACTCTTACTGTGAAGATATCTTAAGAAACACTGGGCCCAGCTGCCCACTTCTATGGAAATAGTCAGCTGGAAATATAGCAAAGCCTACCACACAATTCCCTCTCCATTTTCCCCTGTAGGGAGATTTTTAATCTTGGAGTGGAGAACAGGATCCAGGGAAACCCATGGAAGCCTTGTGGTTGCCATCTAGAGAGAGCTGGCTCTGGTTGGGCTCCTCGCCTTGGCCTGCTCCCCATCCCACCATCACCTCAGCCCCAGGTTTGCAGCCCACTCTGCTTGTCCCTCTTCCATGATGCAACAAAGACAGTTTATTGGGGTTCTGAAACACCCAGACAAGCTGTTTCCCTGCCTCCAGCTTCCACGACTCTGGGGCATGGGCTGGAGGACCTGCCCATGGCTTCTGCATGCTCTGTAAAGCCACTCCCATCCCACACCTGAGTTATGGTGGTCGTCAGCTAGAGAGGCACAAATCCTGCACTGCCACAAGTTCCCAGATCAACACCTCAAGCCTGGCCCACGCAGACAACCATCTCCTACTGCCTCCCCCCTTTGCAGTCCCTCCTCCTCCTCCTGCCTCTCTGACCTTTCCTTGCCTGCACACCACAGCCAGCTGCCTACCCAGGCCCCAATTTCCATCTCTCTCCCCCATGTCCCCATACCCGGGGAGAGCAGCCCCAACACAACACCAAGGACTCCAGGCCCAGCAGTGCTCAGCACAGCACTCCCCATTTGCTGTCACACATGGGCTGAGGGCTGGCATGCTTCGCCACTCCAGAACCGCAAATCTTTGTGTCAGGAAGTGGAGGCGGTGCTCGGACACCAAGTTAAGTCATTCCAGTTGCAACTCCTCACTGGAATTGGTCAGAATCCATTTTCTTACAACTGAGCACCATTTGCTTCTATTAATTTTGTTAACAGTGAAGTACCCAATCCTACAAAATCCTAAATCTTTCAGCAGGTTGCAAAATTTTCTTTTACTTCCCTCAAAATTAGATTAGCTATTTCTTAATTAAGAAGTAAATAAATAAACTACTTGCAGTCTTTTAAGAGACAGCTTCATGCTAAGAAGAGACTAATTACCCTCCCCATTTACAGAAAATAAAAGCAAAGCTTTCACCATTATATAAAAATAAGTACTGAGAAGTTAACAAGAGTCATAGCAAAATCTGACTTTGTGATGAGCTGGTTTTCCTGCAATTTTTTCATTTACAGAAATATTTTGAGAAACCCACCTTGAGGTTTTGTGTTGGCTTTTTTATTATTATTTCCTCTTTAGATGCAGTTGCAGATGAGTAGCCTATAAATGAAACACTCATTTTCCCGAAGGCAGTCATAAAGGTGTGTTGCAGCATTTTCTTCTCAATTTCATATGTAGTGAATGTACCACAATGCGCAGTAGTATTTTTATTTATTTTATTTGAACAACTGGAAAATTCTTACCTGCACACTCTGTGCTCTCAGTATTAACTCAAGATCAGCTCCTTTGGGATAGCATTTGTGCTTGTATTTAACAGTGAAATATCATGAATAAGGAAGCTGTCAAACACCTTGAAAGTAAGTCATTTCTCTGTTTGGACAGTAATGATTTTGTGATGAACATGATGCACACTGCACAGTCAGTTCTCAACAATAAATGGGGATCTGACCAAGTTTTATTCTGACAATGGTTAGAGCAAGGAAATTTCCAGAGGAGTTACCTGAGACTAACAGGCAGGAGAGCAGTAGAACAGCAGGATGGGGATGTTGTAATGGCAAATACTGCCCATAACCTGCCCCATCGAATGCAGGGATTAAGAGGAGCCAGGAGTCTCTGCCCTAGGTAATTGGGGGGAAAACAAAAGAGCCAGCACATGGCTTGGGCAGCCAGGAAAATGAGCCAATTCAGAACAGCTTCAGCAGAGCTGCTGCCAGTAGGGTATTGTGGAGTTTGCAGGAAAAGGCCAACACTACCTCTGAGTGTGAGTGACAGACCAGTGCCCAGTGGAGCTACAGGCATTGAACCAGGGGTGGGCGAGGTGCCAGGAGGGGGCTGGCGTATTCTGGTGTTGCTCAAATGGACTGCACAGTCCTGTGGCTGGCAGTCCTGCCCTTAACTTCTGTAGTGTTCTGAGCCTGGTAGAGGAGCTCAAACAAGACAACAGTAACAAAGCAATAGTACTTAGCCTGAACAAGACAACATGAACTAGTCATAGAGCATGATTGAGCCACACTTTTGGTCTCAGGTAAACACAGCCAATGAGACTAGCACTGAGTCACAGGATGTAAAACAATTATATGGGATCTGAATTACACAAACAAGTATGCAACCAAACAGCATCAAGACATCCCACCTGACGGATACAGGGCATTTTCATTTTTCTTGCGGTCTTTGTCATTAAACATTTCTAAATTTGTGTTGCAGCAAGTAATTACTATTAGCCAAGATATACTAGAACCAGACAAAAATACCCTTCTCTCTCACCCAAAGGGATCCTGGCAATACCATAAGAGGACAAATTCCACCTACTGGGCTGCACTTCTGACATAAGGTAACGTTCTATGTTAGCCTAGGATAACACCTTATTAAATGCTGCAGACAGTTAATAATGCAACCATCCCAATGACAGCTAATTGCAAATAAAACTCTACTACTTCAGAACTTCAGACTTTTTCTAAGTTATTTCTAAGACAATCCATCAAAAATACTTTAGGTGGTGGCTGGCAAAAGCCTCCCAATGCAGCATGTGTACATCAGTTTAATGGTTATTGTGAAGTTTTCACTTTAGTGAAGCTCAGTCATGCCCAATACTTTTCACACACTGCAACAAAGCCTTAGGATACAGGGAAAAGGCAAGGACTGTGGGGGCCTCACTTCATAAGAGGTCAATAGCTGAATGTGGGTCTGGGTCTTCATTAAGCGTTGTCTGAATAGAAAACTAGAGTTTATTTACTCAACCTCAAGATAAGCAACTTAATGCTGCTGATTTGAATACAAACAAGGGCAAGACCTCATGCCTGGAAGACTCTCTGATGTGGTTACACTGGAAGTTTAGAATAAACACAAGTTAGGATCTGAAACACAGTTGTCATGGCCTACAAATTCAGCATGTATAAAAGTATTTAAAAAATTTTAAAGCATTGTCTACAACTGAACTATCAAAGTGGTATTGCTTTTATCTGGAACATGTTACACCTGCAATTGCATACTGTTTATTAAGGTCTATTTTGCTAATTCACTGAAATCTCTCCCATATGACAGAAATTACATTTGCTTCTCCGTTTAGTGACCTAAAATGACAAGGTGCAGAATGAATTTAAGTTGGCATGTAAATGCAATTATGCTTTTCCTTTTTTCTTACAGGGCTTATCTAGCCTGCTTTAACACCATCACTGGGTGGTGATGGTGTTTAACACCATTCACAAATGAATATGGGGCTCATAATGCTTGCAATGTGTCCAGGACCTAATGCTGACATGCTTAGTTTGTCCTTAAGAAGCTATTTCACATCTTAAAATTCTTGCAGACTTCTAAAAACTAAACTGTGGAACCAAGGCCTCAGCTGTAAGACAAGTTTTGCTTCCTAAACCTGCTAACCCATTTTTAAATTATGGTACTGCTATTTCAAAATTGATCACGAGCTTCAGAACAAAGCATTTCTCTTTTATGCTGTAAACACAGAAACAGCAAAGGGGTCAGTCCAAAGCAAGAAAAACAAAGTTCTCTTTCTCCAAATGAGTGTGAATCATTGCCTAAGCCTTACAGCTCAACTGAACAACAGAGGCAAGAGATTTACAAATATGAAAAACTCTCACAGCTATGGACACAAGAGCAACCCTCTCTTCTAATGCGTCCAAGCAGATCACTGACTTGCATTTTTGAATCAACGTTTGAATTCAGAATCCATATGATCCATTGACTCCAAGTTTGCACAATGTGCAAATATGCAATCATGCTCTGGGTCCAGCAATGTAAACAGCAACCAATAAAATCTAGAATTAAAAGATGAGGGGTGAGGCTGATATTCAGATTTCGCACAGTATTGCCAGTCATGTAGTGCTGTCATTGGAAACATCCATCAAATAAAATGCAATTCCAGTGCCTGAGCACTAGAGAGTAAATTAATGATAAAAACAGTGGTGCCTCAGTTTCCTTATTTTTATAGGTAAGCATTTAAACACTTGACTTAGCACCTCTTCATCTGTCTTGAGTTTTGCCAGCTGAAGCTCCTTCTGAGGCCATGTAGCACTGGGTTAGAAGAGTTATGTCACACAAATGCAAACTTCTTGCAAGAGTTCTCTCAATAATTTTAAAGTATGTGTCATGCCAAACTCAGGATTACTTTCTCTGGTCAGCTTCAGAGTGCACACCTTTTCAAAAGGACTACAGTGTCAGTATGGAAGTTGTCTCTTGTGACTGGGCTTGGCAAAAGCCTAATGAGATACTAGCCCATAGCCTATTTTGAAAAATTCTCATCTTGTAAATAAACAGCTGGCTCTTCTCATACCTAATTATCATCCATCTGAATAATAATTTTTTTTTAAAGTGCAAAGGGATGGCAACAGAAGGGTGGGCATCATCCAGAGGGCAGAATTGAGCCCCACTAGATTTTGCCCTTCTATTGAAAAAAAAATCAAAACCAAACACAACACAAACACACAGAAATATGTGCATATACCAGAAATTTTGGGCACTACTATATGAACAAACTAGAAATCCTTCTCCTTCCCAATAGGATTTGTAATGGAAACAGCATATAATTTCATTCCAATACCACAAATTTGCCACTACATTAAAGAGCATTACTGTTACTGAAGGATGAATAGTAAATCAACATCCCCAGCTCTTCATGCTACAGCCCTCTTCAGAGGAATGGTGATTCTGAGTGTCCCTTCATTTCAGGGTATAAATATATCCCGTGAGAGAAAGCAAAGCTGCAAGTATGGAATGCCTCAACAACAACCTCAGCCCAACAAACTTTGCTATACCAGTTTTTTTCTTATAAAAACCTTGTTAGGGATAAGAGAAGTCAGCAAAACTGCTTCTTTGTATACTGATATTTTCTACTTCATATATTGATACTTTCTCTGGTAACCACGGCACATCAATTACCCAGTCTATGTTGTAAAATCCCCCACCTAAACCCCCTGGAGCAAAGGACAGACTTCTTTTTAACAGTAAACCATTACTGATGCCCCATGCAAAAGATATTTTTGTATCTTATTAATAACGCATCTGAACTACCATCATGTGTTGAGAAATAAAATATAAAAAGGTGGATGAGCCACACAGACAGCACTACAGCATTCAGAGACGACTGTGACCTTTGCAAATTACTGCCCTGTGAAGGGTCACAAAATTAGCAAACAAAAAAGCAGGGGGTGCTCTTTCAACAGATTTATGAACATATTGTGCTCTCCAGTATATTTATTAAAATAACCAAAATTGAACATGGAGCTTCAGCTCTGAAAAAAAAAAATCCACAGAATTGGAGGGGATCCATATCTGCTGCAAATCACAAACAGTAAATACTGACATTTTACTTCTTGTAGAAAAAATTCCCTTATTAATTTCTGAGAAGTATTTTTAAATATTGGTCTTCCCATCCCTACCATAAATACAACATCTCTGTTACAAATAAATGTGTTCTCCCATGCATAAATAAATCACATACATTGTTGCAAGAAAACAGATCACCCAAAGCGGCTGCAATGTAATTACACACTGCCCAAAAAGAATTCTATTGCAACTAAAAGTGAATGGCTTGTACTTCAGGTCATTAGCAGAGAGCTGACCAGCACAACTTAAAATGCTAAAATACCCTCCAAAAAGGAGGAAAAAAACTTAAGAAAAATGTCCAAATAACTGAGAAAGCAGGAACTATGTTTATGTAGAACAAATTTTAAAATAATGAGAAAACCGTGCCCCCTTGTCTCGCCTTAGAGAAATTCTGTTAAGCTTCCCTTACTTCTCCATGGCTGTTTATCCATCACAATTTGAAAAAAGTAAACAAGCCAAAAATAATTTGTATCTGCCTCCAGATCTACAGAAAGAAATGCTTTACTAGCTTATAACACTAAAAATCAAAAATCAAGTTTGATAATTAACCAGTCTTTCCTAATAAACCTGCACTTAACGAATGGCACTTCAAACAACGAATTACAGGAAAAAAAAAAAAAAAAGAAAAAAATGTATTGTGTTGAAAGATTAAAGAATGCACTTTCCATAAAGCTGAAAATCTTCCATGAATATTTAACTCTGGATTAACCAAACATTCCAAATTCAGGAAAATAAAAACGATTTTACTCATTAAAACATTCTGACAATATTGCAACATAGTTTGAGTGTCATTTTAAGCACTGAGTATTTTTTTTTTTAAATAGGAAAAGGAGCAGAAAGGCTAAGTTGAAAGAAGCCTTTTCTGCAACCAAAAAAAAAACCCCAAAAACCCCCCCAAAAAAACCGAAACCACAAACAAAAAAACTCCCACCAAACCCACCAAAAAAAGGACTGGTGAGCTTCTTTCTTCTCCTGCCATATAGCAGATCTCTTCTTGGATTTCACACCACCGACCATCCCCTGTCAGAGATCTTGAGCAGTTTACATTACTTCTTTTGAAGGATTAATCTAGACCGGCCCAGAGATAAAACCAAAATGCACAATGAATTCCTACACTGAATTCCAGCTTGTTACTGTGAACTCAACGTAAGAAAAGAAAAAAGGAATCCCACACATCTTGTAGTAAATACACTGCTTTCACACAGTAGGAGTTAGAGGAATACATAAAGGGACAAGATAGTTTTGTACAAAACCTCAATTTATTTCAGAGAAATTAAAAATATGGTATTTAATATATATAAATTTCTATTCCTCTATAAATATAGATGATCTTGTGATAATGAACAGAAATAAATGCATTCCAAATTAAAATAATTTTGCATTTCAGGGTATGGTAGTCATAGATGTTTATGAACCTAAATACAGGCATTTGTAATATAAAAAAAGTTTAAAACAATACAATCGGGAGAGAAGCATTCTGCTGTTTTTCATATAGAGGTCTACATATTCAAATGCATCTGTCAAAAGTTACAATTTTGTCTTTAACTTTTTTAATGTATTAGAAGCACAATCCCACACACCCAGAAGCATACAAGGTAGTAGATATACTGCACACATGGTACCTTATCCTTGCAGTATGCAATGTTATTTCTGTACCGAAAAAAGAGAGGAAAAAAGACAGCAGAGGCTCTTTCAGGTCTCACATCTCACCAGAGTGCTTAAGCATTCTGGTTTTCTGTTTTTCTTTCCATTGTTTTTACTACTGGCGAAAATCGTCACACCCTCATAATGTGTAATGAATTAAATCTCAATGAATTAAAATTCAGAGGAATGGCAATGGCTCCAATGTTTCCCATATGAAGAGCCGGTGTATGAATATAACTAGGGGGCAGGGGGGAAACAAACAAAAGCCCCAAACTGAATGCTGCGTTTTACTCCGATGAAGCTCTTTTCACTGAGCCCGTATTTCCTGATCCTGCTGACCCCAGCCGGCAGCAGCCCGGCGGGGAGGGACCGGGGCAGGCGGCGGTGGGAGCACCCGCGGGGAGCCCCCGGACTGGAAAGTGGGCTTAGGAAAAAACCCCAGCAGGAGGGAATTTCGGTGTATCTCTGCCGCCATCCACCTCCGGAGCCATCGGAGGTGCCACAGGTGCAGGCGGCGCTGAACCCCAACTCCTACACCGAACCTGGCCAGCTGCTCCCGAGCCATGCGTGGCACGGCCGGACTCAGAAACTCCGGCCGCGGGCGCCGGGCACCGCGAGGGGCTCTCCCTCCACCGAGGGGCCCGCCCCGGGCAAGGCTGTGGTTTGTACCCCCAGAAAGGCCCGGCGGGGGTCAGCGGGGCCGGGGCTCGGTGCAGCGCCGTCCCTGCGCCATGCCCGGGAGGTTCTCCGTCCTCCCCGTCCGGGAACCGAGCGGGGGTCCGTACTCGCCAGGCGGGGCCGGGGCCGGGGCCGGGGCCGGGGCCGGGGCCGGGGCGGGAAGCGGTGCTCCTCCCCATCCCCACCTCCACGCTACCGCGGGCGGGCCAAGGCCGGGGCCGGGACCCAGCCCGGGTCAGGAGGCGCCCCCGGTCGCAGCCCCGCTCCGGGCCCTGCTGCTCATGCAGCTGAAATTCCAACCAAAGCCATTACAAAACCTGTGCAGGGGAGAAGACGGGGGGTTTTTTCGATTCTTACCGGCAGTTTTTCCCATCCTGCCCTACGAAATAAAAATCCAAAGCCTTTTTCTTTAAATTAAAAAAAAAAAACAAACCAAACAAAAACGAGGGGTGGGGGGCGGGAGCGAGGAGGTAAAATCCGCAAACGGGTTAGAAGTGTCCTAAATAATTAAAAAAAAAAGTGAGTTTTTTTGTAATTTAAATACAAATATACTTACAAAATCTTACAGAGGCTATTTACATCCCTCTCCCCCAACCTGACAGTGCGTTCAGCTCCTACAGGAGACGGCCCGAGCGGCATGAGGAGGGCAGAGCCCGGAGATCCCAGACACTGGGGTCCTCCTGGCTCATCCTCCGCTCCCCGCCGCCTGTGGTAGCCATTCGCAGTCCCAAAAGTTTGCCCAGGCTGGATAAGGAGCTGCTTCCCGAGGCAGAGCCTCAGTCCTCCGCCTGCCCGCATCTCCCTAGCCTGGCAAGCAGGGGTCTCAGACCGTCGTCTCGCCCTGCTTGCTGTTGGTGAGCCTGGTGTAAAACTTCCTCCATGAGTTCAGGGTTTTCCCAGACCAGATCCAGAAGCCCGAGGTGATGCCCACGATTAAGGTCATGAGATACTTGATCATGAAGACAGTGAAGTCGGGGCTCATGGGCGGGTGGTGGCCACTGTGGTTGTTGGGGCAGGGAATGGCATAGCTCTTACAGCTCTGAGTGACCCAGCTCCTCTCCCACTGTTCCCTAAAAGCTTGCTCGTAAAAATAGCAGGCAATGACGATGGTGGCCGGCACCGTGTAGAGGACACTGAAGATGCCTATCCTCACCATGAGCTTCTCCAGCTTTTCTGTCTTGGTGCCGTCATGCTTCATGATGGTCCGGATCCTGAAGAGGGACACGAAGCCAGCCAGCAGGAAAGAGGTGCCGATGAACAGGTAGACGAACAAGGGGGCCAGCACGAAGCCCCTCAGGGCATCCACGTTGTTGATGCCCACAAAGCAGACGCCGCTGAGGACGTCCCCATCCACTTGTCCCAGGGCAAGGATGGTGATGGTCTTGATGGCCGGCACGGCCCAGGCGGCCAGATGAAAGTACTGGGAGTTGGCCTCAATGGCCTCATGGCCCCACTTCATGCCAGCAGCAAGGAACCAGGTAAGGGAGAGGATGACCCACCAGATGGAGCTGGCCATGCCAAAGAAATAGAGCATCATGAAGAGGATGGTGCAGCCCTCCCGCTTCGTGCCCTGCGCTACGGTGCGGGAACCGTCCTCGGCAAAGCGCTCGTTGCAGACCACCCTCTCCTCCAGGAGGAAGCCGGCGATGTAAGCCACGGCCACTGCCGTGTAGCAGCCTGAGAGGAAGATGATGGGCCGCTCGGGGTAGCTGAATCGCTTCATGTCCACCAAGTAGGTGAGGACGGTGAAGAGGGTGGAGGCACAGCAGAGCACGGACCAGATGCCGATCCAGGTGCGGGAGAAGCGCAGCTCCTCGGGCCCGAAGTACATGAGCCCGTAGAGGCGGCCGGGCTCGCAGGGCGCCCCGCAGTCCTTCTCTCCCAGGAAGCGGTAGTTCAGGTAGGAGGGCACCTTCAGCGCCCGCGGGCAAGTGAAGCGCCCGCGGGGCTCGCCGGGCCCCGGGCCCCCGGAGCCGCCGCCGGCGCCCCCACGGTGCGGGTTGCTGGTCCAGCTCTCGGGGCGCAAGGCGGGCGTGGGGGTGCCGCGCTCGGAGGCGTTCTGCCCCACGCAGAGCTCGCCGGCCCCGTGCACCGGGAACTTTTCGCAGCGCAGCGTGTCGGGCCACTGGAAGCCGAACTTGTTCATGAGGGCCTCGCAGCCCTGGCGGGCCCGCTCGCAGAGGGAGCGGCAGGGCGGCAGGGCCTGCTCCAGCACGGTGCACACCGGCGCGTACATGGAGCAGAGGAAGAACTTCAGCTCGGGCGAGCACTGCACCTTGACCAGCGGGTAGAACTGGTGCACCTCCAGCCCCGCGTCCTCCTGGTTGGTGTGGCCCAGCAGGTTGGGCAGGATGGTCTGGTTGTAGGCAATATCCGTGCAGAGAGGGATGGAGATGGGCTGGCAGTAGCCGTGGTCAGGGATGGAGATGCCCCGCTCGCCGTTGTACTGCGACGCCGGCAGCTGCCCCCCGGCCGGCAGCGCCGCCGCCCACAGCAGCACCAGCAGCAGCG
>VZTR01015190.1:0-12701 GCA_013400775.1 Chaetops frenatus
TCCCTGCAGCGCACCCCACAGACGCGCTGCCGCCCGCTGCCGCTGTCCGGGGCCTTGAGCAGGTGCCGCACCTCGGCGTAGTTGGCGGTGGCAGCGCCGTAGCGGGCGGCGGTCAGCGCGATGGCCAGGTTCATGCGCGCGTCGTTGTGCTGTCCTGCGGGGAAGGAGGGCCGTCACCCGCGGCCAGCAGCCAGGCCGGGGCAGCGTGTCTCAGGGGATCTGTCCCGGCCCGCCCTGGCGCCGAGGGCCGCTCGCTGCCGGTCCCCCCGCGGGGCTCTCGCTGGGGGTCTGCACACAAACCACCTCTGCCTGGCCCTCTGCAATCCCGCCGTAACGCGGTACCCGCACCCCAACATTCTGACAATCCAACTGGCGGTAACCAACAATTCCCATTGCCAAGTCAGCACATGACACTCCACGTCCACAATATCCTTTTAGAGACTGCGACAAGTTGAACTGGGTTGTTGTTTTTGTTTTTTGTATATTCCTTTGAACTTCCCAAAATACAACATAAAAGCACCCAAAAAAGAGAAGTAAGTGGACAAGAATTAATGAAGGATTCTTAACATGTATCATTAAAGATTTATTACTGAAATTCCCTCGTTAAACAAAACCAAGAGAGAGGTGGAGGGACCGTGAGGGAAAGATGATTAATTACTCCGAAATACTGGTTTCACCTGAGACTTTTCCTATTTATTATTGCACTCAAGTTGGAGGCCTGGATGCTGGCTGGAAAGAATTACTATACATTGAAGGGGCCAGGCTCTGTGTGTCCTGAATAATTAATTTCTGAGCAGGCTAAACTTCCTGAGGTACGGTTCACTTCCCCACCTGTTTGGACCACTCCTATCACAGACGATACTGATAAAGTGATAAATTTGTAATAGATACTGTAGGTGATTTATGTTGCCAGCATTCCCAACGTTTAGTATAAATGGTTTATGTAAAGTTTGGTCCTTCGGATTCTGCCTGCGCAGATCTCCAACCCCTGTGCAAATCATCCGTTCCCAGCTAAAAGGGCAAAGTTATAAAGATGGGATCAATGGCCTCGCAGGCACCACCTCCCCTCCCCAAACCCCTCATTCCAACCCAGCCCAGGCCGTGCAGGGCAATCCGTCTTCAGCTGTGAGAAAAAAAGTTACACAAAGTGTACAGAAACGGCAGCATGATAAAGCACCGATGAAGAAACAAACAGTAACTCCAATTCCACTCAGCAAACAATGCCAGGAATCAGCTGCAACAACTGAAGAACAGCAAAACAACTGAGCAAGATGTCAGGAAAAGTTGGGGATGCTCCATCACACCAGATGCACGAGAGGGAACAACCATCGGTCAGAGCTGGCAGGCAAAGCGCTCAGTAAATGCACGGGGGGCACTGCTGCTGCCATGGCAGGGAGGGATCAATGACCTTATGAGGTTCACCTCAAACCTGCCCAGTTCCAGGCAGGGTCGAGAGAAGGTACAGCTCCTGTGGAGAGGCAGCACCGGGTGAAAAAGGGACAAAGGACAGCGACAAGCTGTGGTACAGCAGCTGCTTCCACGTAAACACGGGGATTCCAAAGGGACCCAGTGTTCAAGGAATGACTGGATGTGGCACTCAGTGCTCTGGGCTGGTTCACGAGGTGAGCTCACAGCTTGGACTCGATGCTCTTGGAGGGTTTTTCCAACATAAATGCTTCAGTGATTCTGCAATCCTGGAAATGCTCCTGTAGCCTGAAGCCAGCAAACCCCAAACCCTGCCATGCCATCGGCACAGGGGGGATTTGTTCCCTCCTTGCAGCACGACCCCGGGGCCAGGGGGGTTCAGACCCCCCCCCCCCTCAGCCTGCTCCTGCCAGCAGGGCCCCAGGTGGCACCGACACAAACCCCACTCTCCTGTGGCTGCCCTGGTGTGGGGATTCATCACACGGCAGCAAGACCCCACCTCAGCCAATATTAGCTTTGGTCTATGGAACTCTGACTGTTTAAATTTGGCGAGTTTGCCTCTTCCCAGATTTGTCACTTATTTGTCCAGAGCAAAAGCAATCCAGAGAAGCCAATCAGCAGAATAAATAATGTGGAAATGGGTAATTTCTGTAAAACCAAACTTCCAAGAGACAGTTGTTTAGCAAGCCCCAAACCCAAAGGCTGCTCAGCGTTTTGTTGAGCCTCCCAAAGCTCCTGAAGTCAGAGCGAGCTCAGGACACTCTCAGCACATTGCAGGATTTGGACCACTGTGTTCAAAACATTCTCCTGCTTTCTCTGAACCTCTCATCCATTTTCCCCTCATCGTTATTCTGACGCATGAACCCCCATGCTATTACTCACTCCTCAGCTGTCCAAAAGCAACTGAGTGCCCACGGAATGCATTTGCAGGCAGAGGACTGGGAAATAACCAGTCCCTGATTAACTGCACTGGTAGAAAAACACACTGGCTTCAGATTGATGTGACCTACAGTGAGGAGTCCTTGAGTATTTCATGGCATGAACAGCAGAGATCTGGAGAGGTCTGGATTTGAAAGGAGTAAAGAGCGACTTCCCACCTTGGGAATTTATCATCTGTGGAGAACAGCAGTGCAACAGTTTAGGAGAGATGGGGTCACAGGATAGTGGTTTTATACTCAGGAACAGCTGGGTTTTGCCTGTTTTATATTTAAGGCCTGCCAACTGGCATGTGTGTATTCTCCCCTAGATAATTACACTGAAATCCTGTATGAGAATATCCTGAACTGGGAGGGAGGCACAGGGACCATCCAGTCCAAGTGCCTGCCTTGCACAGACACCTCAACAATCCCACCCTGTCCCCAGGAGCATTGTCCAAAGGCTCCCAGAGCTCTGGCAGCCTCAGGGCCATGCCCAGCACCCTTCACCCAAAGGGGAAGCACCTTTCCCTGATACCCAACCTGAACCCCTCTCGACACAGCTCCAGCCCTTCCCTCGGCTCCTGTCCCTGGTCACAGAGAGCAGGGATGGGAGCTGCCCCTTGGGAGGGAGCTCCAGACCACAGTGAAGATCCTCAACACTCTGGAGAGAAAAGGAAGGATAAAGCAAAGCAGAGGTTTTGCACCTCAGCCTTTCTGACCTTGCAATAAATGCCATTCTCCCCAGACACAGAGATCCCCCAAACACAAGAGAAAAGCAGCTCCAAGCTTAAGCTCCTCCAGCCCAGATGTGTAAAGCTCTCTTGACACGAGCACCACTGCACCTTCCCAAGCTGCCTGTTCAACAATTCCACCCTAAGGAACCCGGGGGCTGTGATCAATGGCAAGGGAATCCTGAGCTTCCAGGGGGGGGTCCTGGATTGCCCACCACAGCCAGCTCTGTGTCCCTGTCCTGCACAGCAGCCACTGGGGCTCCAAAGCCAAAGAGAACAATGATCCCCCCTTGCTACCAGAGGTGACCCCTCGGTGACACTCTGGGGTTTTCCAAATACTTCAGCCAAAAAGAGAATGGCTAAGCCAAATTAATCTGGCATCCTTCTCCATAGGTGAGTATGCTCCTGAAGACTCCCTAAATCTCCTAAGTGTAGGCAACACAGTGAAATGGTAACGGTGACACTCTCCAAGAACAGATGTTCACCCGTGCTCTGCCTGGAGAGGACTCTGCTGCTCCAGGGCTGGGTTTGAGAGCACTTGTTCCTTGCAGGAAGGCAGTTGTCACCTGCTGCATCCTGACAGAAGGCAGCCACAGCTCAGCCCCCTGGGAGAAGCCTCCCAGGGCCAACTGATGGAACATGCTGAGTTCTCTGCAACTCCTTGTGCAGCACCTCTGGAAAATAGCAAGGAAACTGAAACCATCCTCCCTCCCCTTATTTGCTGTTCTCACCAGCTGTAATATGCTGACAATAAAGAGATACTTTCATTTTAATTAAGGACAGTCAATCCAGCTTTTCCCAAAACACTGCCCTAAGTACTTCCACCAAATTGGGACTGAATCCTCTAAAAATCCCTTCAATCCTAGAAGCCACACTGCTGAGGACATTCAGTGTGCAAAAACAGTTTGAGTAAGTCTATCCCACATCACACTAATCCCAACAGCGATGCCATTTGGTTTAAAATTTCTTCTTTTTGTGTAATTTGGGAAGATTCTATTTTCACTCCTTA
Source organism: Chaetops frenatus (assembly GCA_013400775.1). Lineage (NCBI taxonomy): Eukaryota > Metazoa > Chordata > Aves > Passeriformes > Picathartidae > Chaetops > Chaetops frenatus. The sequence continues at coordinate 4,083 of VZTR01015190.1, forward strand.
GTAGCAAATGCTGTATTTCTTCACATCCGAACAGACAATGTTTCCGTTGGCACTCACAGGATCCTCCCCCAGAGTGCACACAGTGTACGTTCGATTTTATTTTTACCAGAGCTGAGCCCCAGCCAGCAGGGAGTGGTAACAAAGCCCACGGACCGGAGGGATTTGTTTGGGACTGATTCAGGAGCGTTGTGTGAAAACCAGAGCCTTAATGAGGCACTCTGGCAGTTCTGTTATGTTCTGTCCTGTGCCACTCTGACAACTCCCCCTGTTACACCAATTCACAGAACGACTGAGCCCCAGAAAGGCTTGGGATGAGAGGGACCTTAAAGCTCACCTACCTATAGGTGTATTCCTTACTGCAGCCCTGCACCAGGTAACTGCAGGCACACAGTAAAGCAACACAGGAAACCAAATCCTTTCATGTTCAAACTTTTCTCATTGTGTACACACAAACCTTACCCAAACCTCACCACTTTTAAGGCTGGTGAGTGATTACACAGTTATACACATGCATTAGATATATACAATTACACTTCACTAAGTCACCAAGACTGTCCCTCTGCTATCATTTTAAGGAAGTGCTTAATTGCACGAGCAGTTTTATTACAAGCATTAAGCAGGAACCCAGGAGCTGTTGTGCATATGGAAAGGGTTAGATCCCAGTTAGGCACGATGAATCAGCTGGAGTGACTCAAAATCCTTCCAGACTTTCTGAGTGAGAGCTCTGCAAGTTCTCCTCCCCAGACACAAGCAGGGTCAACTGACCCAGGGGGAATGTCCCCTTTGACTCGTGAGTCACAAGTCAGTACAGTGCCCTCAGACCTGAACTCTCTCCAGCTCTCTGAACCACAGGAAACTAAAGTGGAATTTGCTGCAAACTCCCAGACTTTCTAGGATGCACAGCACTCATGTCCTTGCTCCTGTCCCGCTCCAGGGGGACGAGTTCTGACTCGGCTCCATCAGCTCCAGCCCCCCCAGCAGCACGGTGACAGCACTCCTGGCTGTCCCTGCAGGGCACCCAGAGCCCCAGCTCTGCTGTGCCCTGGGCCTCCTGCGCTGCTGAAGTCAGGCCCAAGCAGGTGGGAAGGATGATGGACAACTGAACATGCACTGGAAATAAGCACATACCCCACATTTCAGCTCTGTAACATCTGCCCTAGGGTGTGAGCTTCCATGGAAAGGGAAGCCTCGAGCCTTCTCTCAGGCAAATCGATTCCAACAGAATCAAACTCAGATTTGACACATCCAGTTTAAAAAATCCAGCAGCAGAGACCTTAACTTCTGACCTCCTCCATTTAGCACCAGCTCAGACCACAAGAACTGAACCTTCCTATTCTTGGAATCCCAGAATGGTTTGGGTTGGAAGGGAGCTTACAGCTCATCCCACTCCACCCCCCTGCCAGGGACGCCTTCCATTAACCTGGCCTTGGGCACTGCCAGGGATCCAGGGGCAGCCACAGCTTCTCTGGGCACCCTGTGCCAGGGCCTGCCCACCCTCACAGCGAAGGATTTCTCCCTGATCCCCTATCTACCCCTGCCCTCTGGCAGTTTAAAGCCAGTGCCCCAGTTCTACTATGATTTGTTCCAAATTCTGTAGTTATAAACAAAGCAATATCACAAGCCAGAAGCAGAAAAACCATAAAAGATTTTTACAGAAGAAATCCCAATATCCCGCAAATGTCTGTCTGATCGAGTCTGCTGCCAAGTTACAGCACAGGAGCTAAAACTCCTACTGAAACTACGATCCCAGAAAGCAAAAGTAAGCCACAATATCCACCACATCCAGTGACAGACAAAATTTGGAATTCTGGCTCTGTGTGACTGCTTTATAATTACGTTGTTTCCCACTTCTTTTGTATCAGCCTTCAAGTTGTCACTACACTGTGACTGCCGTGTCAGTGGCAGGAAAAGCACCGTGTTAAAATGAAACTAAACATTGTCACTGTCAGTTTATGGAAACGGCGTTAAAATGTCACCGTGAGCAGCCGTCACGGCGGGGCTGCTGCGGCCGTGCCACCGCGCCAGGCAGGGACACGGTGATGTCACCACAGCTTACTGTGTCCCCACTGCCATCAACGCCTTCCAGGGCCAAAGATCCCATCGGGGTGAACTCCCATGGAGGCCAAGCTGCGCTGTCTTTTCACTCTCAACACAGCAGCGATGGATGTGTCAGGCACTGTGTGCTGTGCTCGGCCAGCTGCTGCTGTGCCGTCCAGGACGGCCCCACCCGGGAGCCACATCTGGCCAGGGCACGGACTGCCTGCAGGGGACAGACTGCCATGCCCGAGTGGGGACAGGCAGCACAGCTCCCACACATCACAGAACCCACAGGATCCAGGCTGGAAGTGACCTTCCAGATCACCCAGCCCAACTGCCAACCCAGCACCACCACAATCTCCCCATTGCCACACCCAGATGCCTCTTGAACGCTTCCAGGGATGGTGACTCCACCACCTCCATAGACCACTTATTCCAATGCCTGACCACTCTTTCAGTGAAAGGTTTTTTCTGTTCTGAGCCTCCCCTGCACAGACCGAGGCCGTTTCCTCCCCTCCTGTCCCTCGTCCCCCGGGAGCAGTGAGATGTGCAGGGATCCCAATGACACGTCCCACAGGGAGCAGAGCTCCTGGCACCCAGTGACCCACTGCAGCTCCCACAAAACCCACACCCCCGGATCACAGCAGAGCTCCATCCCTTCCCCTGAAAGCCACGACACACCGGGGACCACTCAGATGTTTGTGCCACAATGAACAAGTAACATCGTTTTGTTCAGGAATAACCTTAAATCTTCTCGGTAACATGATCTGAAGAATTATTCCCCGTTCACTTCTTAAGGGACACAAACCCCATCCTTTGCTTATACAAGCATTAAAAAAAGAAAAGAGAGAGGCCCCGAATTCACTGGAATATTCATCATTTCCAGCCTTAAACCCAGAGCGTACAAACAGACGAATCCAGCAAGTCAGAAAGCAAAGCCAATTTAATCTGTGGCTCCCCTGAGGTAAATGTAGTTCACAGTCCTGCCCCCACCCCAACCTCAGCCATAATCCCTGCTTCCTGGAGGTAAGAAAGCACTGGAGTGAGGAAAATTCTGCAGCAGGATATAATGATCCAAAATGACAGGGACAATAATGACAATGAATTTCATGTCTCCCAGTCATGAGCTGGGGATGCTTGACTGGGCTGACTCACACGATTAAATTGTTACAGGTACAGCAGGAGATGCAGTTATCATGCCGTGCTTTTGGGAAGGTGCCTGGGGCAGTGGGCAGGGACGCACAGCCCTTCTGTCGGGAGCAAAGGGCTCCTCCTGCAGCGACGTGGCTGCGCCCGCACCTCTGACAGAGGCAAAACTGGGTTAAAGATGCAGCTGGCTCAGGCCGTTGATTTGATCCCTTCTGAAAATGATCAAAGTGCCCTGATGGGTAAAGAACAGCGGGACTGGAGCGGTGTCAGGAGCCAGCAGAGACCCCCAGCCTGTGCTGGGGAATAGGCAGCCCTGGATCCCCACGGTGCCCGTGCCGGCCCCAGCACCGAGAATGTCCACTGCTGTCCTGGGCTCACTGCACTGCACCCCAGCCAGCACCCCCCTTTGCAGTCCCTGCTCCCCTCAGGACTGCACAGGCAGCTCTGTCTCACAGAACAGGGACAGGGTGCACTGGGAAACAACGGGATTTGGAGCACACGGGGAGTATTTCCCAGCTGCACCCATGGTCAGCGTGCCTGCGAGGCTCCTCTCACCCACCCAGCCCCAGGCTGGAAACACCAAGATATAGGAGTAGCTGTGTATTTAAAATCACCTATGGAAAGTCTGTTCAGTGACAAACTGTCAGAGGTTTTATATCCAGGGAAGGAAAAACAGCCACCGAGTTGTCTCTAACACCCCTATTACAGCTCAACATCTCCAAATATCCATTTGTCAAACATGAATTATAAAGCTATAACATTTCATAATTCAGGACACACTCAAATCCGAGGAAAAATAGCTACAAGAGCCCAAATAAAAAAAAGCATTTATTCCATTTTTGACAGCTTAATGAATGCCCTACTCTTTTGCATTGATTTTTGTATGTGTGTCTGTGTGTGCACGTGTGCCTGGGAAGGATTTCTCAGGGGGTTTGCTGTAAACAGGGAAAGCAAAATCCTCTGCCAAGGCTTTTTCTACTTTTAAATAACCTCCACATTAAAATATTTCAGCAGAGAATGTATGCAAAACTACTGAGAATGCAGCAAGTAAAAAAACCAACTACTTACATCCCAGTAAACATACTGGAGATTTGTAGAACAAGATTAAACAATCCAATACCTTGATGTGGCAAGAGAGTCTCAGACACAGCATATGTTAATTCCTTCTTTCAGGAAAGAACAGCAAATTCAGAAGCATGGTCAGTAGAGCCCTAGAATCTTAAATTCAGGATTGATTCCAGAACACAAATTTCCCTTGCACACATAAGGGCTCATCTTGCAAGGCAAAATATGTTAAAAAAGCCTGCAAGCACCTAGAGACAGAAAAATAACGTATCATAAAGAGAACCACGCCACTTGGAATTGCTGAACGCTTTACATTGACACACTCTGGCCAGCTGGATCCCTGCTGTAATGGTTTTCCTAGTTCTAATCATAATGAACTCTATAGAATTTAAATGGAGATTTATTCTTCCATTTAAAGTGCTTTAGAACAATCCTGCCCAAGATCCTGAGCTCAGCCCAGCCTCTCCCTGTGCCTCCCCTCCAGTTCTCCCGCAGCCCCTAAGTGGATCTGACAGATCCCTGCTCAGATAGCAGCCGCCTTCTCCCCCCAAAATGTTGCCTTTTTGCTATTCAGGAGTATCCTAATACCAACAAATGCTAAATGCAGTCTGACATGTCCCCCTAAGAAACAAACTTGTAAGTTGTGGCTTCAAAGCAAACCTTGAATAAATAGGACACGTTGTGTACACCCCGGCTAACATCCAACATATGCTTTGGCTTCCCGATGCTCAGGCAGAGCAAGAATAGCCTCTGGACAAGGCTGTGATTTGCTCTTGCTGGTACTTCCAACATTTATAATGTAGCATTTCTTTGTGCCTGTATAAACAATTTAAAGGATGTAATGAAGACGACCCCGGCGCGCTTGGGAACACAACGTCCCCAGGAATGATGAATTATGGATGGCTGGAGGTGCCACGGCCCCACCACGCTCACAGAGCCACACAAAGAGCAGCCCTGGGCTGTCCCTGCAAAGGGACAGGGCCACCACCGGGGCACCCCTGGGCAGGGGCTTTAGCACACAAAAGATTAACTCGGACACAGAATGGTTTTACCTCTTCTCTTTGGTGGTGGGCATCGACAGCTGTGATCATTAACAGCTCTGCTATCAACAATTACAGGGACAGGGAATAAAGGAAAGCAAGGAAACAGCATAAAACTGCATTTAACTGCACTTACAGTTAAGACACTCCATCCTTAAAAGGCCAATTTATTGATTCACTCTTTAGGGGAGAGAGAAGGGATGGACAGAGAAAAGAAAGATATCACCTACTTTAAGACTTGTATTTTGCTTTGCCATTATTTAATACTCTATTTTATTCCTAATCCTTATGAAAGGACTAAAACGAGTTTAATTCCATCACCCCTCCTCTACTTTCAGTTCCATTCCCTTTCCCTTTGTGCTCCATTCCCCTGGACTTAGGGTGTGACAGTACACCATTACAATTCAAGTACAATAATTTACAAGACCTAAAGGCAGCTTGCTGGACTGTTATGACTTAAAGCCCATTTCCCATGGCCAGAACCCAGGTTAACTGATCAGGACAAACCAGTTCATGTGCTGCAGCCCCATGGGAGCCCACCTGCCCCACGGGCCACCCCACAGAGGAGGCACCACAGGCAACCCTGGGCTGAACAGTGGCCTGTGAAGGACTGATCTAACACTGTGTGGCTGGACAGTCTTTATTGTGCATTACCTGCAGCCTCAAAACACTCAGATTTTCATTATTATTGTCTATTATCAACTCAAAAATTTCACCCTTGAGTCCTGCCGACCCACTCTGTTCTTCAGGTAAACTGAGGTTTGGTGGAGCTTGAAGAGCTTTTTTTAATTTTAATTCACAACAGCATTTCTTTACATTCTGCCTAAAACCGAGGATAACTAAGCTGTATCTTATAAAGAAAGCAAAATAAGGCAAGATAGAGATTTTTTTTTTTCTATTTTACTCTTCCTTTCCAGTACTGAGTATGGGTTTGTTTCCCTCTGTTGGGATGGCACCAAAATCTCCAGAGACATCTCTCAGTCACCCAGAGCTGTGCCCTGCCTGTGTTTGCCATCAAAGCCCACATGGCATCTTGATTCGTGCTGGATCTCTAGATTTACTACACCATTTAAAATAATTATTCATGTCAGAAACACGAAGACCAATTCTAAGGCTGTCCTGAAAGGTGTGTCTTTGGCATGCTGGAGTAGTAAATAGCCACGCTACAGCCAAATTATTTACTTAATCAGAAAAAACTTCACTCGATTATAAATAGATTTCAAGCTATAGTGCTCTTATGAGAAGTGTAATTACAGCTAAGAGAACCACTTGGTTCTTCTGGCAGGCTCCTGGGATCCCTTAAAACAAGCTAAGGAATAGCCCAGGATACGGAAAAAATAAATCTGAATTCCTTCTCTGTATGCCATCTATGGCAGGTCCTGGTACTGGGTACAAAAACCACCACATCATCCCACAACAAATTTTGCTAAATTTGCAAATTTTGCTCTTATTTCCTTCGGACCTTAAAAATAAGATAAAATGCAGCCTCGATCAGTAGTAAAATCAAGTAAACACCAAGTCCATCCTTTAAATGCCACCCTACTCCCAAACAAGAACCTGCACAATACATATTCCCAGACATTTGTATGAATTTTTAATTGTTTTTCCACGCTGCTGGGCTCTGTCTGAGACACCTGCAATTACCAACACAAGCTTTAGCCAGAAGCCTCATAAACCCCATTGGAGCCCAGTGTGTTTCCAGAGTCCTCCCCAGTCCAGAACCCCTTTGAAGAGCTGATGAATTGTTCTAAATGCAGCTCTACAGAGGGAGAAGAATTCCCTTTACAATCCACCTTGTGTGAAGACCTTTCTGCTGCCACAAGGACAGAAACCACATCTCCACCAGAACACTTTGACACAGCTCTACACCCACTAGCCAAGAAAACCACTGTGTTTTCCCCTACATCCAGTGGGTTGCTGTTACAAAAACATAACTTATCTCCCAAATTAACCCTTGCGAGGCAAGCTGAATCCTTCAGGCTGTAGAGACCCGGTGCACAATCCCCAGGCCCACACTCGTGTTTTAACCCCAAAACCCAAGCCCTTGAGCACGGAAGAGGCAGAGAGGCCACCCACCATCGTAGTAGACAATGGCTCCCACCAGCTTGTCCCTGCGCAGCATGGGGAACAGCTCCAGGGCCCGGGACTTGGTGAGGACATAGCTGCTCTTCAGGCACTGGCTGCCTGCCACCAGGTCGTACAGCTTTATCCCAACCCAGTAGTATGGCAACTGCCACCACCTGAGGGGGGAAAAAAGCACCATGAAGTGGGAAAAAAAAATAAATACAACTGAAGCATTTAGAAATGTGTGCACAGGCTGTCACTGTAATACAGAACATGGTGAGGAACACAGGATGTTCTTACAGCACTTATACCTTGTACATCACACAGGCTCATGGTAACAAGACAAGGTAAATACTCCAGATTTAGGTGTTGTTTGCTACTGTTTTCATCTGAGCTACTCCCTGCAGTGAGTCAAGCAGACTCAAAGCTTTATTTGCTCTAAAATCAGGATCTAAATGGGGCTTTTGTGGCTCTGTGTGAGATACTGAAGCTGTGTGTGCAGGCTGAGAGGGCTCCCCCAAGGCACAGTCTAAGGCCTCCTGCACAAACAGGACCACGATAAATGCAGGCAACCACTGACCTACAAAGGCTCCAGCCCTTACGAAGACAGGAATAATAAAAACAGGAATGGTCTTAATAAAATTAAGTTCCTCCAGCAAAACCTGCCTGTTCCAGTGAATAATTGCTCTTACAGACTGAAAACCTAACCCAAAGCACAGAGCATCTTCCTCAGAGGAGGAGGAACCTGTTCTGTCCATATCTAACTGCCCTGTGCCCTTATGGACTGAAGAGCAGCTTGCTGGGAGCACTGGGAGGGTGTGTGTGCTGAGGACAAGGGTGCACTGGAAGAACTGCAAATACATCCTGGGAATGAGAGCTCTTCCCAGTTTGGGTGCTGGAAGGGCACTGAAGAGCTGCACCCCAGGATGTGCCCCCCAAAGCAGCGACTGCTGGCTGGGGCACAAGAGAAATTTGTGCTTCTGCAGCCCAGCAACTTCCCCTGGGAATTAAATAACCTCTCCCAGGCCAGGGTTTGCTTGTGATGAGCCAAGGGAAAGGAGAGAAGGCACAGCAGAGCTTACTTGTAGATGGGGAGCATGATGGGCAGCGGGGCCGAGAGGTGGGGGGCGCTCTGCAGCAGGTGTGCACGCTCCTCCAGAGCCTCCTTCACCATCCTGTACTGCAAAACACCAGCCATGGTCAGTGCCAGCCCACCCACCCTCCTCCAGAGCCGCCTCCACCATCAGGCACCGCAACACAACAG
>VZTR01015190.1:12768-46590 GCA_013400775.1 Chaetops frenatus
AGCACCCACCCTCCTCCAGAGCCCTCCTCACCATCCTGTACTGCAAAACACCAGCCATGGTCAGTGCCAGCCCTTCCACCCTCCCCCAGAGCCCCCCTCACCATCCTGTACTGCAAAACACCAGCCATGGCCAGTGCCAGCCCATCCACCCTCCTCCAGAGCCTCCTTCACCATCCTGTACTGCAAAACACCAGCCATGGTCAGTGCCAGCCCATCCACCCTCAGCACCACGGGAAACATCCAGTAAGACTCTTTACCCAAGTATCAACACCTCACACCCTTGTTACTGGGCTTTCAAAAACACTGAGCTGAAAAGCTCTAAGGTTAAGCAAAAGGATCCCCAACAAAATTAAGTTTCAGTAGTTTCACCTTAGTGTCTTGGCAGCTCAGTTGTGTAATTTTTCATCTGAAGATAAAGCACAAGAAGCCACGCTGCCCTAACAAAGGGCAGGAGGCACTTGAGGAGGGCTGGGACTCATCCCACAGCACAGCTCCATGCCAATTCCCACAGCTTGATCCCATCCACACTTCAAGCTGCAAATGCAGAAGGGTTCTGCTCCAAACCCATCCCTGTGCATCAATGTGGAACTGCTCTTTGGCAAAAAAGGTGGGTTTCTATGGGTGGATACCAGTAGGGTTTGGATATTTCCCCTTAAAAACCACCATTCCTGCAGCAGCATCACAACCAGTAAAACCTACTTTGAGAGGTTCCAATGGGAAGACAACGTGATTTCTCAAAACACGAATATCAGGCTTCCACCCACACAAGAATACACAAAAGCATTTATACCCTATCACTCATTTACCATATTTTCTTTCCCCACACCAAAATAAATCCGTCATTTACCACCTTTTTTCCCCCTATTCTAAAATAAGTCGCTCATTTATGACATTTTTCCCCCACCCCAAATTAAATCGCTCATTTACCATCTTTTCTCTCCCCATGCCAGAACAGGACAGCCACTGACTCCCCCCAGTTCATGACATTACCCATCCCTTTTTATTTTATTTTAAGCTCTTTTTATTCTGAGATCAGCCCTGTCTCTGCCTGCCTCTCCCACAAGGCATGGCAATGACCCTGCCCATCAAAGCACTGGAAAGCTCCCCCAGAGAAGACACTTCCCCTGCACAGTGGCTGTGGATTCCAGCACTGGAATCCAGCACTGGAATCCAGCACTGGAAAGCTCAAAAGGAGCCTCAGGCCTAACTGGGACAGTGAAGTGCCTACCAGGAATTTTTGCTGAACAACCAGCACAAACAATTACCTGCTCGAAATCCAACTTCATGATGGCCTTCTGGAGGTACCTCACCCCACCATGGATCAATTTAGTGCTCCTGCTGCTGGTCCCCGATGAGAAATCATCTCGTTCTAGAAGGGCTGTTTTTAGTCCTGTGTTACCAGAAAACCAAATTAACTTCTTAAATTACACAATTTGTATGTAATTCATTAAAGACACTTCTCTAGGGTAGAGACAATCACAAGAAAAATTACTCTGTACATGGATAAATTTGTATTCAAAGTGTAGTGCACTGTCTATATTGTAATGAAAAATTTTAGCCTTCTTCCTGAGGGAAAAGTCAAAGCAGAACTTAAACAGCAGCACATTAAAAGCTGGGTATTTCACAATGGAAAGGCATTACAGTACATTACAGGGGCCACGCTCCCGCAAGCAAATGAGAGCTTGCACGGGTGGCAGGAACAGAGGGGTTCCAGGGACACTTTTAACCCTTTGCAGCAGAGAGATCTAAACCTCTCCACTAACAATTTGAGTGGCATTCCAGAGAGGGAGACAACTGGCAGCTCTGCTTACTTCGAGTTTGCTTCAGTGGTGCCCAAAACCAGAGGAGAGCCAGAGAGCGTTGGAATTCTGACACAGAGAGGAAACAGTCTGATCAGCCTTAATCACTGAATCCCTCAGGCTGGAAAAGACCTCCAGGACCACTGAGTCCAACCATGCTCCAGCCCCTCAATAACCTTCTTGTCATGAGAGACCCAGAACTGAACACAGCACTCAAGGGGCCTCAGCAGTGCCAGCACAGAGATTTTAACATCTACTGGTCTCCCAAAACTTTTATGTTGTCCTTAAAAAAAAAAAAATCTAATTATTACTGGTAACTTACAAAGATCAGAGCAATTTATTTTTGTCGAATGTGACTGAAGATTAATGGACACAATCAGAAATAATTTGGTGAAGATTTATCAAACACACGAAAAGCAAAATTTGTTGTTAAGCGAAGCAAACACGATAAAAGAGCAAGTCCCATGAATGAACAGCAACGAGACACAACTCATTAACCAAATGCCCGTGAATATTTCACACCTCAGAAACCTACTGATATAGCCAGTATATGCAAGAAAAGGATAAACAGAGATGAACTGTAATCATCTCTGTCTGCTTTGCAACTGCATTTTCTGCCAAAGCACAGCAGAGGCAGAAGTGAAGTGACTCCAAGTTGTTCTTTGCCCCATGTTACTAAATCTAAGAACCAGGCTGGAGTTAGGATTTATCTCCCTATGGTCAAGCTCTACTGCTTTATCCAGTACATATCAGCACACCTTCTGGACAGGTGTTTTCCAGCTCAAACTGACGGGCACTCCTGGGTTTTGCCTCTGTTTCTGAGGTCCACGTCCAGGTTAAAGAACCTGAGAATGTCAGGGCTCTCTACTCTGGCCAGTTCCCCAAAGGTGAGGCAATGGGATCCGCTGTGTGACCTTCCTCAGGGTCCTCCTGCCTTCTGAGAACAGAGGTTTCCTACCTGGATAACCACTCCTCTAGCCCTGAGTACCTCAGGAAAGCCAATGTGGGAAGTTTGCTATAAGCCAGGTACCCGAGAAGGAGCCTGAGCTGAAGCCCCAGGCCTTTACCTCTGGTGGCTGCATCCAGGGCACAGCCACAGCCCGTGGCTCCCCCGCCGATGACGAGCACATCGAACTCCCCGCTGCTCTGCAGGGCCGCGAGCTGCTGCTCCCTCGTGGGGAGATGCTCCTTCCTCACTGGAGCATCTTCTGCAGCCTGAACCTGCACCAAGGCACCCTGCAAAATGGAACACAGCCCATCAGGCCCTGGCTTTGTTCTGTACACACCTATGGGGGACAGACACCCCCAAAACACAGCCTTTTGCTAGAACCAGGGAGGTAAACTCACATATTCCCAGCCACTTCCCCCACTTACATTAAAATTCCCACTTACATTAAAATTCCCACTTATATTAAAACTTAATATTTAAATATTTAAATTATTATTAAATGATTTTGTATTAAACATTGAGAAGCTAACAGTACTAAAACCATGAAGTGTTACCACATGTTTACTTCACCTTGCCCACCTCAATGTAACACCGTACTCAAGTGTTACTACCTGTATTAATTACTTCTAGGAACACTCAAATGTTACAGGATGTTGTTATTTTTTAATAAACATTACAAAGGAAGCATTTTAATAAACAGACACACGGTTGGGTTCTTGACTCTCTACCAAAAAACCCACCACAGCAAAGGATGCAGAGCTGAGGGTACATTTTACATCTCATACAGTGGCATTAATCCCAGCTCAAGTTTGAGGAGGTTCAGGAGTGATGTGATTGTCAAACACAGTGCCCTGAAACACCAAAGAAACTCTGATTTCACATCCTTTCTGACACACTTCTAAGCAAGGCAGTTTATGTCCTACAGCACGTTAAAATACAACTTTAAAGTGACAAAGCTTAATGATGTGGCAGTTTCCAGACAAGTTCACATTTTCCTGGAATGGCCCTGGGAATCTCTCTGGGCTGATATTCCCAGAGCCAGTGCTGCTGTCTGTGCAGTGACTGTGGAGAGAAGGGCTGATGCTCAGTCACCTACCAGGGACCATGGTTTAAACGTGAAGGATTTGAGCAGTTTCTGAAGGCTCTCTGCTGTTAACATAAACTTAAGATGAATTCTGAACATTTCCTGACTTTGTTGAAAATTATAAACACTTTGAACACCAGGAACACCTGTTTAACCCTAATTTAAGACCTAATTTAAGGTCTGAGCATGGCCCAGTCTCCAGGCCAAATGGCAGACTTAACTATGCAGAATAGCTTCTGTCCAGATCTCCCAGACAGGAAAGAGCAAACTAATAAAAATTCAAGTGACAAACCACAGAAACTCCTTTCCAGCCAAGCACAAAAGGCCTCAGTTCAGATTATATGGTGCATGCAGCCTAAATATTTTTGTTCAGAATTATTTGCTCATTCCTCAGCAGTATCATGATTTAAATGCATTAGTTCTGTGCCCCTCCCACTACTATAGAGCTGAAAATAAAATCTGGTAACTAGTAGCCACGACTCAAGGAAATGCATATTCCAGAGATAATTAATGGCCAGGTTCATCCTGCAATCAGGGGTGATATTGACTATAATGCAAGTGGCTCACGAAAATCACTCAGGACAGCAGCAATGCTGTCACTGCACATGTGGTACAATTCAACCCATAGGGAAAGCTGGGCTGGAGACAGAGTCCTGCACTTCATACTGAGGATCTAAATAGTCCAGAGGAGACCCTGGAGCTGCTCCAGGGCTGGAGCCCCTCTGGAGCCAGGCTGGGAGAGCTGGGAATGGTCACCTGGAGAAGGGAAGGATCCAGGGGGGACCTCGGAGCCCCCTCCAGGGCCCAAAGGGGCTCCAGGAGAGCTGGAGAGGGACTGGGGACAAGGAAGAAAAATGAGTATTTAGAACAAATCCCAGCCATGAGCACTGGTTTTTCCCAAGCGTGGTGATCCCTGTGGGATCAGCTCTGTCCCCCCAGCCGATGTGGGGCACCTGGGAGCTGCACTGAGCTCCTGTGCCCAGCTGTGCCCAGCTCAGCCCGGCTGCAAACACTGCAGCAAAGCTCTGCTCATCACCCGGGGTTTGCAGGCAGAGCAGCCCTCACACAGAGTCCTCAGACAGAGCCCCCCAGACACAGCAGCCCCTGGTGACAGGCAGCTGCTGCCAGCTCCCCAAAATACCACCCTGCCACTCCCAGACAGCAGTCACAAGCAGGGAACTGGGAACAGTAAAGACACCCTGGCTTGTTCATGTTTGGGCTAATCCAGCTCAGCCACATGTGCTCAACTTCCAGGAGCTCTAGAGAAGGAAAATCCCCACCTTTCCACTACATTTCCAGACAATTTTCCAAACATACCGCTTAACTTCAGGAAGATAACAGAACACTAGAAAAGCCAGATTGGGAGTTCAATAAATACTGGCATCAGGTGGGTTTGAGTCCACATTTTGGTTTCTTTTTTAAACCCGTTATTTACAACAAATGGCTCCTAGCAGAGCTCAGAGCAGAGTCCCCAGCATGCAGCCCCTGGTATAGCCAGAGTGTGGAGATTAGCCCTGGAATATAAGCAGGGTGATTAGTACCAGGAATTGATATAGATATGATGCATCTTGCTGTCAATTAAATGGGGGAGTGAAGAAAAGCTGCACACAGGGATTCCATCTGCAGTAACGTGATTAGTTTGGCAGTGAACAAGTGTGTTTACTGAAATAAGCAATTGCTGTTTATATCTACAATTTCTCAGGCAAGAGTTCCCTGAATGGTTTTGATTACACTCTTAGCGAGAGGAATTTAGTTTGGCAGTTTGAATTTAATCATCAAGTTATAAAGTGATCTAGTAATCCATAAGCCAGTGCTCTCGTTAATTTGGTACTGTAAATCTCCAGGTAGGTTTGCAGAGTCAAATTCATCATCCTTATTCATTTGAACAAAAAATACAGTAATTAAAACTCCCCAAAGCAGACCCTGATGCATTATCATATCATCATACTATTGGATTCACCTTGCTGAGCAATTTCTACTGACCAACAACACACACACATACCAGGAAGAGCAGGATTGGGAGAGGACAGCAGAATCTTACAAATCCAAACCAAAGCACTGCCTTGCCCCTTAGTGATCATGGGGGGAGAGGGGAAGGAAAAGCCACCAGTGGTCTCCAGTTCAACCTGATGTATCCAAGAACACCCCATCTCACACCTGGCACCAGCCTGCTTAGAATGGTGCACTAAATAAAGGCCCAAAAAACCAGAATGCAGCAATTCAGTCAGGAAGCAGAAGGATCTGGTACTGCCAGTTCTCTGTCCCCATCAGTGCTGGAAGTGCTGGTGAAAGTCAGCCAAGGCTCACTGTGCCACCTGGGCCATGCAGGTGTCTGAGTGTTCGAGGGCAAATCACAGAGTTCCAGAATGGTTTGGGCTGGAAGGGACCTTAAAGCCCATCCAGTGCCACCCCCTGCCATGGCAGGGACACCTTCCACAGTCCCAGGTGGCTCCAAGCCCTGTCTAACCTGGCCTCGGGCACTGCCAGGGATGAGGCAGGGTAGGATGACACAAACTTTAAGGTTCCTTCCAATCCATACTGTTCTGGGATTCAGTGATTCAATTTCAGTTGCATAAATGTGACCCAAACTGTCAGCACATGTGTGTGTACAGAAAAACCAGTTGGGATAAAAGCACAAGTGGTTCTGTCATTTTGACCTCATGATCACACTCTGTAAAACCCTGGGGTTCAACCTGCCTCTGGAAGTTCACAGTGGCCATCCATCCCCAGAAAAACGGGAATTGCCTGAATTCTGGAATACTGCAGAAGTGTGCAACAAGTGAGCTCTCCAGGTGACTTCTCCCTTCCAACTCCTCTTACTTAACAGTCCTAAAAGCTGCAGCTGCCATTTTTGTCAGTAATGAAGCCAGGCTGTAAAACCCTGGGATAAAGACTCTGGAGAGAGCACTATCAGCTTGGAGCAAGGCAGGCAGCCCGATGGGGAGCTCACTTGAGATGCTGGGGTTTATTTTCTGCAACAGTATCTGAAGCCATAAGAATCCTGCCTTATCCACTTCCCAGCTTGGCTCCCCAGAAATGACTCATCTCATTCCCAGCTGCTCCTCCTCCTCCCCACAGAAACGGCCAGAAAAGGCATTTAAAAGCCATTGTGGGTGTGGCACTTGGGGACATGGGTCATGGTGGCCTTGGCAGTGTTGGGGGAATGGCTGGACTTGGAGTCTTGGAAGAATTTCCCAACCCAAACAAGTCCATGGCGCAATGATGGAGAAGAGAGCTCAAGAGCACAGCCACTCCAGCCCTGCTGGGAGGAGCAGATATCCCAGGGAAACCTGTTTCCTCCCACAGCAAAATCCAACACACAGACTGACACTGGGATGTGCTGCACCTCTTTCTCTACCCCTGCTTTACTGTGACACGTCTCCAACATCACCCTGTCCCACTCTGGCTGTGCCACCCTGACCTGGAGCACAGCCCTGCAGTGACCCTGCCCACCACACCAAACAGGACTGCCTCGGCACAGATCCTGTCCCCAGCCTTGGCAAGCCAACAGCAGCTGGCACCAGTGCTGTGTTCAAGCTGAGATGTGCAGAGGTAGCACTGGTGGTGTCACTTCCAGCTTCTAAGCTTGAAAATACTGTCCAGGCAGTGCTTTTACTTCAATCAGGGCTTTCCACTCCTCCTGCAACTAAGTGAAGCCCCCAGTGGCACCCAAAGGTCATTTGAAAAAAGTATTTGTACAAGCCTGACATATGCTCTGACAGATTTTAAGTTTCCTATTTTATCAGAAAGCATAATTAATACTTACGTGTTTGTTTCTATACTGAGAAAATTGAGAGAGGCCAAAAACTGTTGCTATGGCACCTCCTCCAATGAGAGCAGTTCCTTTCACTGCCTTCTGAAATGCCATTTTTTACTGGAAGAAAAGAAGATAAAAATTAATTGGCAGTTTTACCATGTCAGGATCTGGTACACATAGAATAGACCATTTGAAGCAACTAATGACAATGTTGTGACAAGTTGAAATTTAGGGTAGCACTGTCTTAATTAAAGATTTTCACTGCAATATTAATAACTTCTAAACAAAGTCTAGACAGAGGCAAGCCAGACTGCTCTGGTGCTTGCTGAGAAAGCTGAAGGACGAAAGAGTGTTTAGATCTGAGCAGATATACACGGCGACCCTGAGTATGTGACGGGCACTGCCAATGCCATGGCAAAGGAACAGCCTGTCCCCGGTCACAGGGCCACCAAATCCTCATCCCAACAGCACAGGGGATCTGCTGCACAACATCTCCTTCAGCTCCCTGCCCATCCCATCACTCTCCTGCTGCAGTCCCAGCAGCCTAGCCCACTCCCAGCTGCCTTCCAGGCAGGAATGGCCCAGCCTGTCCTACCCGGGGTGGTGGCAGAGCAGCAGGAGCCTCAGCGAGGAGCACAGCACACACAGGGACAGCAGGACTCCAGAGCAGGGTGGCACTTTGTCACCCAGCTCCAGAGTGTCTGAAACCAGCCCTATGTGGGTCAGGCAAATTCTTAATAGGCCCAGTGTTCGGATCCTGAATGACAAATTTGCACGGGGCTGACCTGAATCTTAAGCAGGCCCAGCCCACTCCGTCCTCCCCCTGGAGCCGTGTCAGGGACAACATCCATCCTGTCCGGGGGTCTGTCAGTGCCCCGGGCCCTCCTCACAGGGGACACCCCTGCCCAGGCCACACCTTCCCCCAGCAGTCCCCAGATAACTGACTGTGCACCGATAAAGCTCAAAGCTGAGACAGACAGTGTGCCAAAACTGGAGCACCAACACACTTACCAGGCATGGGGAGCAGCCCCGGGCCAGCAGCAGGAAGCCAGGGCAGCTCCCCATGCCAAGCTGGGCAGGAATGGCCCTGGCAGCCTCTCCTGACGTTTGTCAGGACATGAACACACAACCAGGGCACTTCACTGAACTGCTCGTGTACCTGTACGTGCCACACAGAGACGTGTTCCCAGGCTGGAATGCCTCAAAGGAAGGAATTCCTGGCTGGGAGGGTGGGCAGGCCCTGGCACAGGGTGCCCAGAGAAGCTGTGGCTGCCCCTGGATCCCCGGCAGTGTCCAAGGTCAGGCTGGAGGAGGCTTGGAGCAGCCTGGGACAGTGGGAGGTGTCCCTGCCCATGGAACAAGGTGAGTTTTGAAGTCCCTCCCAATCCAAACCTTGACCTCATTCCCTGAGCACTTTGCCTGCAGCACACTCAGCATGGAGGAAATTCCCCACACAATTTCTGGTGCAGGCATTCCATGCAGAGCTGTTGTGTGTACAAACTCTGTGTAAGGGATCATCTACAGAAGGCCAAGACCTGCAGCTTCCCACAAGTTTTTCCAGAGCGGGGCATTTATGCTCTTGAAGAGTCCCACCGTGACCGCCTTTCTTGTATCACATTTTCTATTTACTTCTTACTATAGTCACACAAAAAGATCAACTTCATCTTTCCTTTGTGCAGGGAGTAGTGAAAGGGAGAAGTGACAGACAAACCCCAGGAAAGGAAGCTCCTGGGAGGGGAGTGACTGTGGAGGCCTGGCCTCAAACCCCACAGCCCCTCTGTGAAAACAGGGAGGAAGACTATGGCTAGCCACAAAGCTATACCACCAGATGGGATCCAGGGCAGCACAGGAATTAAAAGAGCAGCTGGAACATTCCCACTGCCATCCCCACACTGAGGGAGCTCAGACAATTGGCATTGCTCTGGTCCCACCTGCAGCCACCTCACAGAGATGGTGACAGCAGGACTGCTCACAGCACCCAGCACTGCAGGGGACACACACCTCTCTGCCCAAGGCTGCCAGGAGGCAGGACTCACAGCTCTGCTCTCCCAGGGAAGGCTGCTGCCAGTACCAGAGTAGTTTCACACCTGCAAAGGAGTTGCTCTGAGAGCCTGAAACCCTCCAAGTGCCTGTGCTGGAACACAACAATCCAGGGAGGTGGAAAGGAACAAATTAGCATCTTCCAAGGAGCCATCTCACACGTCTGCAGAGATGCTGGCTTGCAGGAGAACAAAGGGAAGTGTGCCCTTTCCATGCTGTGTGAGCTCACATGGTATGGAAAGGAAGGGTGATGGCTGAAGCACAATCCCTGTTCAGACCCAGGGTTCCTGCAAGCACAGCCAGCACTCATCCCTGCTTCTTGTCTCCTAGCTTAGACCTCTCCTGAGACTTCATTTGGAGACCAGGGACACACCTGCCAGAGTTACACCCTTCCTTTCCATGGAATTCGAGCACAAGGTACACAAACCACTAAGAGACTCAATGACTGTCACCTGCACCAGTTTGTCACCCGACCCCAGTCTCACTGCAGATACAGCTGTTCCAGCCACGCTGAAGTGACATTAGATGTGCCACGGGGCACAGACTGCCACTTCCATCCTGCAGGCAGCATCTCTAACACCCAGAGAGGGGCTCGGCGTCCCTGTGCAGGAGGATTTTTGGCCTCAGTGCTCTCTGCTCCTTGCCCAGCCCCAGGGCGTGTGGCATTAGCTCTCCTCAGAGCTGAGAGCCGATTACAGGCAATTCTCCCGAGAAAGGAGCTCTCCCAGGAGACCAGCTGCTCAAATTGCCGCATCAATCTTGCTCACCGTCCCTAAGAGAAGCTTATTCAGGAGAGAAAGGAAAGTAGGGCTTAGCATAACGCCAGACACGCATTCCAACCAGACGGTGCTTTTACACCTGGAACAGCTCGGCTGCATCCCGGGAACCCTGAGCCCACATCTGTGAGGCGTGAGTAGATGTGTTGGGATGAGGCTGGGTGAGCCTGGGGCGCTGCAGCTGGGCAGAGACCTGGCACAGCACTGCTGGGCTCTGCCAGGGCACGGCACATCTCCTGTTCTGCCCAAAAGGAACGGCACTGCAGGCACGAAATGGCACAGCAGGTCTGCTCTGGACAGGGGGACAACCTGAACATTGCCTCGGAGGCCAGAAAGCCACAGAGAAATGAGAGGCTCTGGGCAGACACCCGAGGGTTTTCCTGCAGCTCTGTCCCAGACGGCTGTGCAAGGCTGGAGCAGGATCCACCCGAGTGCAGACGAAAGGGGAAGGAATGCAGTCCATGTGGTTCCCACGAAGGCTGTACCAGGGAAGAGCCCACGCCTACAAACCCCTCCTCTTCTGCAGGCAGGTACTGAAACCTGCCTCTCTTCCAAGCTGAGATCAACAGCTTGTGACGGAAATGGGATTTTATTTTAATGAAAATTACAATAGCAACCAGCATGAGAAGCACTACAGTCAGAAATGTGTCATCTTTCCATCACACAGATATTCTGAGTCACCTTTAGAAGAGCCTCAGAGTGTTTTAGTGCTGTCAGTGCCATCTGACAGAGTAAATCTGTGTGTTAAGCCTTACCCTTGGCTTAAACAGAAGCCATAAATGGCACCTTTGGACCCACGGCCTCACCTGGAGGGTGGGCTGAGGTCCCTGACAGGCTCCCGAACAAGCTGTGGCAGGAGCAGGAGCCTTTGCCTGGCGTGGGAAGAGCCAGGAGCATGTCACGAGGAGCAGCTATAGCAAAGAGTGATCCATCCAAGGAGTGCAATCACCCCAGGGAACAGTTCCCAGGGAACAGCTGAGCACCGGTAAAGATTCAGAGGGACATTAGCTCAAACTGCTGTTAAAGGATTCATGATAAGAAGAAACATCCTTTAAACTTGAAAGGACACAAAGAGGCGGAGAGAGCAGTCTACACAAAATGGAAACTACACTGAAGATTTATCAGCACAAGTTCCTGCTTTCAATTTCCAAAAGTTAATACAAACCCTAGTCACAGTAGGAACTCCTTGGTGCATTCCTTAACCAGCAGCTCAGGCACACTCACTCGGACTGCAGCAACATGCAGCAGTCACAGAGGACTCTCCCACTGCAGACCCAGGCTGGAGAACAGCTCCCCACCTGAGTGAGGTCCCCAGGTGACCCTCGCCAGGTGTCACAGGCGAGGATTTCACTTCAGCAATTAATGCACTCCTTACACTGTTTCACTTTCAACCCCACGTTTCAAACCCAAAACCCTACAGAGCGCCACTTACACCCTGGTTTTTAAAGAAGGGATTTCGACACCCGTCCTCAGCAGATGCTGTCTGTTCCAACCTAGTGATTCTGTGATTCTGAACAGCGCGTCCCCCACGACAAACCTCTGTCACCTGCAGCCCCCATGAGGCTGACACGGCTCCTGGGAGTGACTTGCCTCCCTCACTTCCCGTAATTCCCGGCCCAGCCAGCTGCCCGACTATTGTCTGGATGGTCTCTGGGAGCTGTGCAACCCACTCCCACCCAGGCAGCAGGTGACTGAAAGGGAAGTGCCACAACCGCCAGCGTTTCTCTACTCAGGGGCTGTCTAATTACAAAGATACCAGGCTGAATCTGAGCAACCCGTGGCCAAAGCTGGGGGAAAGAATGAAAGGAGTGGGGGAACGGTGGGGAATTCAGCCCCAGGGCCGTGAGTGAGGAGCGAGGCAGGATGAGTGCTGCAGCAGAAGCGGAGGCGCAGATGGATGGAGGCTGCAGAGCTGCGCCGCAGCAGCGTGAGCCGCCCCGCGCTGCCATCAGACACGGCTCCGAGCCGCAGAACCCCGCAAACTGGGAGGAGAAACCCAATCTGTTATCTTGTGTATCCGTGTGCTTTACGAGGCCATTACCATGGAATCCGGGTGCTTCGCATTCCATGGCAAACGAACACATCTAATAAAGTGAGTCACTCGATGCAAGGCTTAAAAATAGAAAACTTATAATCACCTCCACTACGGTTTGCATAACTTGCCATTGGCGCAGGAGCGTTGTCTGATTCCTCCCTTCCCAAAGCTCCTCAGGTAAGTTCGGGATGATGAGAGGCGCAGACTGACGTCCCTCCGGGCTGAGCTGAGAGTCCTGCACTGCTCCTGCCTCTCCAAACAGCCGCAGCCCTACCCTCAGCTCCCATCCCTCTCGCAGGACTACTTAGAAGGTGGCCACGGTGACGGCAGCAGCAAGGACACGGTTAAATTCTGACTGGGGGTACTTTAAAGCCACACTGGTCTGTTACTGGCAGTTCCGGGGTGTGTCAATGCAGGAAGTGGCCAACTAACAAGAAAAAGGGGATGTAACCAGAAAATAGCCCAATTAGCATCCTCTTAACCAGGTCATCTACCTGCTGTCTCTCGTGTGCCTTTGAAAAGCCGGGGAGTGGTTAATGTTACACAAGATGTCAGGTCCGAGTAACTGAAGTAGCTGGAAAGGAACTGATTAGAGCTTAAACCAACACAAGCTGGAGATGCTTCCCCTGCAAGGCAGATCTCTGGTGAGGAACAACCCCAAGGAAGGGCTCCAGAGGGTCCCAACACGGCTGACACAGCACGGACACGTCCACACTCCAGATCCTCTCCCGGAGCCCCCCAGGGTCACAACACAAATTAGGGCACCGCAATTAAAGTCATTACCCAAGACCACCTCTCCAACCAAGCACAGGAACATAACCTGCGGTATCCAGACAGCTCACAGGGTCGCCCCACAGATGTGTACGGTCCTGCACACAGAATTTAAACTCCCAGTCGCCCCCAGGCCACCCTGTGCCGGGAAGTGGAAGCCAAGCAGCACTTCACCATATGGGGAAAGTCCTTCCCACGCTCCAGTACCGGCAACCAGCTCGGCTCTTATGCCCAAAACTGGTTGTAGCACTTGTCAGGCACAAAAATAAAGGAGAAACAAAGCAGAAAATAGGTATCCTATCCTCATTCCTCCTCTTGGTCCCACTGATCCAATCTACTTCATCTGCCTTCTGTACTAAGACACCTTCTGCCTTCTGTACTAAGATATTCCCACCCTGCTTTACATGACAGAACAACAGCTGTAAACTCTGTCCTGCAAGGAACAAACTTTTTTGGCTCCTCTTTCGAGTGTCTGCATTTTAGCCTAACCACTTCTTTTTCTTCTGTTTCATTACCCTCCCACAAAAAAAAAAAAAAAAACAAAAAAAACCACAACCTTACAGCTGATGAGGGGAAAAGTCTAATATGTAAATCCTTCTTGGGATTTCAATAGCAATAGTCTTGCCAGAGACAGTGGCATGTTTCTGGGAATGAGGCAACACTGCAGACAGGGATGGCTGAAACCCCAAGAACTGTATCTAAGGTCTAACAGGAGTACAAAGAAACACCAAAGTCAATAGGTATTTCGAGCTTTCCTACCAAACAAACATCACGATATATTTATCAAGTTCTGGATTAAAGTATTGCAATTCCCTCCTGTCCTATTGGAAGGAATGGGAAGCCTGGTCTCCGGTCTGATCACTGACTTACGTGTCCAGGATGATTTCCATACTTTTGTGTTATTGTGCCTATGTTGTTTTAACTTCAACATTTCAAGTAGTCCCTCTTGCTTTCACTGTTGGTGGGGGTTAATATCACCCATCAACCGCACACACAATACAACGACTACAAGCCAATTACTGTCATTAGAATGAAATGCCCTTGTTAGATACAGCTAATTTATACCTGTTCCCTCCCTTTTTTTTAAAATATTCTTCATTCTCCTTATTTTTAATGTGGATATTTGAATAGACAGTCTGCCAGTTCAGCTTGATCCCAATGCTGGCACTTTATCCATGCTTTTCCTTCCTCTCCCTAGTCAAACACCCAAGGAGCAGGGATTAGAAAACAAGGTTTTTTGCTTTTGACAAGACTGGACATATACCTGCACACACAAAGAGGAACCTGCTCAAAAAATAGCTACAAATTAGGTGAATACTTAGGTGTGGCAAGGAAGTAGCCTAGTTTTATATCCTGGGATACAGATTGAGACCTGATAGCACATGCAAATCTAATCCTGGAGGAGGGGCCTGCGTTCAGAATCACTCTGAAATCAGAATCAACGCTCTGTATGAGAAGCTTTGCAAAGCAAATAAAAACAACCCAGCCCAAGACTTTGGACTCCATCCACAGGATCTGGTTGTGATTCGGGGTGAGTTCACCTGGAAACCCCTGGAGACAGAGCTCCACGTTTGCTGGGGAACCTGGCTCGGAGAGGGCCATTTAGGGATATGGAATGTTTCCAAAATCAATACCGTGATGTTGTGGAAGAGCTCTGATTACAAACTGTCTGTTCTTTACATAATAAAAGCTGTTTCCTGAAGTGAAGCTTTTTGGAAGAAACAGGCCGCATCTACATCACCAAGAGCTAATCAGAGGAGCCTTGGAGCCCAACAGCTGCTGCTGCAAACAGCTCTGTGGCCTTGTGTTTACCCCAAGTGGCTCCAGCCTGAGCCACAAACACTCCTGGAGCACTGGAAGTGCAGGAATCCTTCCCTCCTTACAGGGTGATCCTCCACTTCTGTCCCACTTGCTTCAGCTTTCTTTTTCCACCCTTTAATTTTTATTTCACAGAACCCCAGAAACACTGGGACTGGAAAAGCCCCTCCATGATCATGAGTCCAAGCTGTGCCTGATGCCCACCTTGTCCCCAGCCCAGAGCTCCCAGTGCCACCTCCAGGAATTCCTTGGACACCTCCAGGGATGGGCAAAACTCCAAACCTCCCTGGGCAGCCCCTGACAAGGCCTGACCACCCTTTCCATGGGGAAATTTTCCCAATATCCACCCTGAGCCTGCCCTGGCCCCGCTTGAGGCCGTTCCCTCTCCTCCTGTCCCTGTTTCCTGGGAGCAGAGCCCGACCCGTTCCCGTTCCCCACCCTGGCCATGGTGTCCCACTCTCCCAAGGCAGAGCCCAGCGAGGCAGAGCCCAGCGGGTCCCAGGTGGGTGGCAGGACAGGGATCAGCACCCTCCTGCTCACATCCTGTGCTCCCATCGGCTGCAGGAGCACACCCTCGCTGACACCGCTGGGAAAATCCCTGGAGAAACGCGGGATCCAACTACAACCGTGAGGCCAAGAACGCACAGTGGCTCGGTTAATCTGTACAACCAGGCTGGCAGAGCTCTGCTTGGGACTGAGGGTACAGAGCCCCTAAAATGGCAAAATAACTCCCCAGGTCCCGTTTGCCAGCTCACAAACAAGCACCAGCACAAGGAAGATGTTGCCTAACTGAGCTACTTGTAAATGCCAAGCCCTGTTTTGAAACCATCGACTACGAGTGGAAGGTAAAAGTCACAACTGCAAACTGACCTGAATTCACTCCCCACCCAAAAAAAAACCAGACACAGAAAATGCACGTTTCTTTTAAATATTTGCTAAAGCTTGCAGAGACTTGTGTGGAGACAAAGCAGGCAGCAGCAAGGAACCTGCAGGAGCTGTCCTTTGGAAAACTGCTCCACATGAACAGCCTCTGCACTGACCACATCCTGCCAGCTCCCTCAGTTGCTGTGGGCACAGTCAGCAAGCAGAAATGGATCTCTAGAGAAAATACCACATTATGCTGCAAGGCCTAGCTCACAAAGTTGTTATTATTACTGTGCTCCTGTGCACACACATAATTAAGCAAAATAAAATGTAAATCCATATATATGCTACCAAAGTAATGCTACAAATTAGATGCAAGGGGTGTGAATCATTTTTCATGCACACTTGTGCCTACTCAAAACTTCCCTCCAACTTCAGACTAAGTAAACTGCTAATTTTCTAAATGTTAAAGTGAATAATATTCTGGTTATTGCTGTTGAAGGGGCAATACCGGACTTTGCTTTACATATTAAAACAGAAAGATCCTGAAATATCAGACCAAGTCTTTACTGGATAACCAGTCACTGCTCATCACTGAAAATTCCTGAAGAACTGTAACCACGAATAATTGAGGAAAAGAAAAGAGTAGAAAGGAGCAGGGAAGAGAAGAAAATGCACCTCCTTTGGAGTGGAGGAGAGCCCCTGCTTCCCAGCAGCAGGTGCAAGGAGCTGCTTCCAGCACACCTGTACGACCTGTTCACAGTAATACTAGAGGAAGTCAAGCAGGGAGTAAATCTGGCTGGTTTTAAACCCAAGCTCTTCACACACACATCTTTTCCTGTAGAATTAGGCTTACAAACGTTTACTGATTGCTTAACAGAGGTAAGAACTCAGAGAAGTTTAGGACACCAAGCAATGGTCCCACTGAGTACGCTCAGTGGAAGTAAAAACTTACTTTCATTTTACAAAATCCAGTGTAACTACAGCTATGCTATTTTTTACCAAGAATTCAGGGGTTTTTTTAATAATGGGAGATATTGTTTCTATGAGCTCCATCTAAGAAAAAAATTTTTACTTAACAAGCTCTGCAAGCCCCTTATTTATTATATATAGATACCAGCAGGCACACAGCAGGTGTCCTGGACAGGGAGACACTGGGGCTGGACCAGTCCTTGTGGGACATTCTTAGGGAGCACAGGGACAGCCACACATGGGACAGTGGCCAGGGGCTCTGCACCGCTTCGTAAAACTGCCACACTCTCCTTTGTTTGGTCTTTTTCCCGTCCAAAAGCTTAGATAAAACAGGTGGGGGAGGCTGGGAGCACCTGGTAGTGAGAACTGCTGTGTAAGATCGTAGAATCATGGAATGGTTTGGGTTGGCAGGGGCCTTAAAGCCCATCCAGGGCCACCTCCCACCGTCCCAGGCTGCTCCAGCCTGGCCTTGGGCACTGCCAGGGATCCAGGGGCAGCCACAGCTTCTCTGGGCACCCTGTGCCAGGGCCTGCCCACCCTCCCGGGGAAGGATTTCTTCCCTGTATCACATCTACCCGTGCTGTTCTTGAGCCTTACACATGGAGGGATAAAATCCCAGAACGGTTTGGGAAGGAAGAGACCTTAAAGATGCTCCAGTGCCACCCCTGCCATGGTCAGGGACACCTGGGTGCTCCAAGTCCCGGGTGTCCAGTCTGGCCTGGAAGAGTCCCAGGGATGGGCCGGCTTCTCTGGGCAGCAGGGTAAGATGTGGAGGAGAGGCAGCCAGGATGCGTTTGATATACATTTATAATATAAGAAGACTCCGGTGTTCAAGGCGCGGCTCCACCCGCGTGTCCGGGCCGGCCCCGCGCCCTCCATCCCGCCCGCGCCGCCGCCGCGGCTCCGCACCCCCCGCTCAGACAGAAACCCCGAAAGGCACTTACTGCGGGAGCCCGCGGAGCCCGCGTCCCTCTGCGGGCTGCTCGCCGGCCGGCGGGAGGAGAAGAGGAGAGGGCGGCTCTCTCCCTGCCCGCCCTCCGCCTGCAGCAGCCAGCCAGGCTCCCCCGAGCTCCGCCTCGAACACCGCCGGCACCTCCCCGCCCTGCCCTCCGCCCGGGGCCGCGGCTGCCCTGCCGAAGGCCGCGGGAGCCCCGCCGATGCGGCCTGGGCCCGCGGGGAGGGGCCCAGTGCGGCCTCCTCATCCCCGGGCTTGCGTGATGGGGGTCGCCGCCCATGGCGGCCCCTCCCCGGGGCTGCGCCGGTGGCGGTACCGGAGGCGGTACCGGAGGCCTCCGACCCACGCGTGGGGCCCGGCTCCACCGCCTGCGCCGCTGATCGTGGTCTTCAGCTGTCTGGGTGTCATTTCCAGTCAGTAAACAACTGCAAGGATTGGATTTCATGAGTTCTGCAAAGTCAGTGATATTCAGTCACTGGTGATGGAAGCAGTGTTTATCCCAGGAACATTAGTGCTCTTAAAAGGGGCTAAGATGTCGAGCGGCAGCTGGAATTAGTAGGTACTCCGGCTTAGGAGCTGTCAACTGAAGAGGAGGAATCGAAAATAAAAGGAAAAACACCAGGAAATGATTCATTGTTGTCTAAGGATATGGTTTTAGGGTGTGTGATTTTGGAGCGCGGGAGAACAGAAGAATAACTTGGGTAGGGAAAAAATGGGACTTAAATGCAGTTTGTGGTGAATAATTTCAGCATGACCCAACACACACAAGTTCTGGATGTGTCTACCCCACATATGTGTTCCAACATGGCACTAGATGTTGTCATTTAATCCATCTCTAACAAATATTTGTTAGAACTAGGAGAATCCCTGTCTTTCCAGCTCTCATGGTGGTTGTCTACCCAGCTGCAGCTGCACTGTCAGTATTCATGCATGATAAATTTTGATTGATACAGGGCTGTTTATGAGTGCAAAATGTGTCTGTATCTGGTTTCCAAGTGAACATTTTCTGCACCCCAGCACTGCTGTGTCTTATCAGCTTTTTCCAACCTGCAAAATCTTGAAGGGGGTAGAAAATGAGAGTGTTGTACTACTGTCCTCATAAAGGGAAAGTGACAGCTTCATAAGGATCACATTTCCCAAGCAATCTCACTTTGCAGGAGAGCTTCTCCACACCTTCGCAGTGCAGCTACCAATAAACAGGGATGGGCTGTTCTCTTCCCTCCTTTAGGCTTCTGTTCAACTTCCACAGGCGTTTTATCTTAGTTACTCATTGTTTAAGACTGGGCTTCATAACTTTGAAAGAGTGAAAGAGTTTTACAAGGTTAAGCAAAAAAAAAAAAAAAAAAGAGATGCCTGAAAGTATTGCAAAATTCATCCCTCTCAAGTCTGTTTTTTATTTAATGCCTGGATGAAAATATTACCTCCAAAGTCTCCGTGCGTGTGGCTTGGTCCCCGGGACACCTGCCAAGACAGGAACTTTAGATGCCCGAAATCATGTGCTCAGCAGGTGTAAATTGTGTGCCGGGAGAGTTCACCTTTTGTCCTCAGCCCCAGAGGCAGTTTCTCTTCATTAGCAAGGGAAGATGGGGGAAAAGATTATCATCGTTTCCTGACTGCATGCCAAAGTTATGTATCATAAGGAGAAAATCTGTTCATACGTTCACAAATATGTTTTCTCCTAATCCGTCTTCAGGAAAATGTCGTTGTGAGGAGCAAGGGAGGCAAGGATGGCAGGAGAGCTGGGACAAAGGCACAGAAACAGATGCAGAATTTGTCTGCTGGGATTTTTCCAGCGGGATCCATGGCAGGTCCCTCCCGTTGGAAAATCCAAGTGCTGAGGAGTGGCTGTGATCAGGCATTTGTATCGTTGCCGTCTCGGGCTGCAGGTGTCGGGTTTCGCTGCGGGTACAACCCCTAGGCTTCGATCCGTTCGCCACCGGACCAGGGTGTGTGGCTGGTGCTCAGGTATTTCCCCGACACTGCAGCAGATAAATCTATTCGCCGTGTTCGTGTGTCTGAGAGGGAGAGAGTGGCTCATTTTCCTATTATGATGTGTTATCATCACAATTATGTCTGATTGGTTGCTGTCCCATCGAGGTCCCACATCAGGGCTGAGCCGCAGAAACAAGTGCAAAAATTGCAGTTTTAAAAGGATAAGGTCACGGGTCACGTTATTTAGCAGAACAAACACCATGATTAATTGGCCTCTCCCTGCAATGGCAGCGCAGGAGGGAATGGCAGGAAGGGACGTGGAGTATCTGTGTTTTTCTGGGGCAAACAGCCCAGCTGGGTCTGATGGACAACGTGAATTTCACTGGTAAAGAAGGAGGACGATATCTTTTAGAAAGCAAGACTGCTTGGACTAGTCAAGAGTAGTTATTTTCTCTTTCAACGTTTAAGGAGCTCTGTTGTGGCAGGAAATATGAAAAAAAAAATTATTAAATTTATTTTCTCTACATGTGCAGGAGTGAGAAACTGTATTCAGCAAAAGCAGGGCAAAAGGCTCTTTGGAATTCATGCTGTATTATTTTTTTCTCTCAGTCAATGGCAGATGAAAACCAGCCCTGGTGACTGCCCACGTCTGCTGTTTATCCAGGTATTTTCTCCATTGAACTGATTAGGAAAAGCTTAGAAAACCTGTTCAAAGACATATACAATAACTTTAAAATTCCCAGACTGGTAATGAATAAATCCACGATTTGAGTCTCCAAACATGTTTGCTTCCAATGCCCATTTCCCTGGCATTGCCTGCCTGATGGCTTTCTTTTGGGACACTTTAGACAGGATCTGGGATGAACAATTTCAGGGTGTCCATGCATTTATAAGGAATTTACAGATTGCCAGCAACATCATCAATAATTGTGCTGGGAAAAGTTATTTTAAATAACCACATATATCATTGTCAATTTGGTTTCAGTGACCTTTTGTGATCCAGAACTATTCCATTGAAAAAAAAAAGAAAGGATATTGGAAAATCCCTGAGTGCCTGGTATGTGGAACAATCAGCATTCCTGGATGTGAGAGGCTCCACTGAAGGCCGTGGAAGGGAGACCTCACCCCACCTTCCCTCAGCACCATTGTGACCACGCCAGCCATCCTGTACCTTCAGAATTTCAGATTATGCCTTTTCATCTACTGAAATATTTCCCCCTGCAGATTTAAATAATTAATTGGGACGTGCCTAGTGGGTCTTGAGCTAAACTTCAGAGAGGCAGCAGATATGTGTGACCAAGTGACCTTTTGCTGTCCTGCTCGTCCCCGCGCGCTCGCTGTGCTCAAAGGGACGCTGTCAAAATTGCTAGGCCTTAAAACTTTAACCCGCTCTGACAAGTTGTTCTACATTATAAGTCTTCCCTAAAAGATTACCACGATTGTTTTGTTTGTTTTGTTCCAACCATCTTTGCTGAAGGCTCCACAATACGGATTCATTTGTCCTTTTGGGTAGGTGGATATTTTTAAATGCCCGGCTTATTCCGTGACCTGTTAAAATCGAGTTGATGTGCATGTGCTCCACTCAGCGGAGAACTCGCCAGGGATGGAGCAATTTCTCTGCACTCTGGAAGAAGAGACAGGAACACGCCTGGGAAGCCTTTATGGAGAGGCTTTGAGCAGCCATTTTGGAAGGCCTCTTGTTATCTTCAGTGCTTTGGAAGTCTTGACTGGAGTTCCCTCGTGACACAAAGTGTTCGTGAAACAGCACCTGGTTCTCACACAGAGGCTTGCTGTCTTTCAGGGTGCTCTGAGTTACTCCTTAGGCTTTATTTCTAAGATCTCCATTTACAGAGTCACAGAATCACTGAGGTTGGAAAAAGCCTCCAAGATCATCAAGTCCCAGCTGTTCCCAATGCCCACCTTGTCCCCAGCCCAGAGCTCCCAGTGCCACCTCCAGGAATTCCTTGGGCACCTCCAGGGATGGGCAAAACTCCAAACCTCCCTGGGCACTTCCCAGGCACTTCCTGAGCACCCTTTCCATGGGGAAATTCCTGCTGCTGTCCACCCTGAGCCTGAGCCCGTGCCCTCTCCTCCTGTCCCTGTTCCCTGGCAGCAGAGCCCAACCCCTCCTCACTGCCCCTCCTGTCAGGAAGTTGTGCAGAGCCACAAGGTCCCCCCTGAGCCCCCTTTTCTGCAGGCTGAGCCCCTTCCCAGCTGCCTGAGCTGCCCCGTGTGGGATGTACATGGTTTATACAGCTCCACCTGAGGAGGAGGATCAGAGCCAGCGGCACAGGTACAGCTGTGCCATCACACTGCCCCATTTTCATGTGCCAGGACAGGGGTCGATGCAACACCCATTTCATGTGGGGTGACTGCACAGCCACAGGCCTGCCACGTGATGGGGGAACACGTGTCCATGCCAGCAGGCAGGAGGGCAGCAGTGATACCCACTGGCCACACCCCAGGTGAGACACACCTGCACTTTTAAGCTTGATTTGAGCCGATTTACCACTGCCTATCAACCCGACCTTGTTCCTATCAGAGTGCACCAGCTGAGCTGGGGGAGAGGGGCTGTGGGTGGCCCTGAGCTGCAGCATCCTCCTCAGAGGAGCACAGCAGAGTCAGCAGAAACTCCTGAAGCTCCTGGGCTCTGCTCTGCCAAGCCCCAGCCAGAAGCAGGGACACCTCCCACTGTCCCAGGCTGCTCCAAGCCCCAGTGTCCAGCCTGGCCTTGGGCACTGCCAGGGATCCAGGGGCAGCCACAGCAAATCTGGACACCCTGTGCCAGGGCCTGCCCACCCTCCCAGGGCAAGGGGGAATGGCTTCACACTGACAGAGAGGAGTTTTAGGTTGGATATGTGGAAGAAATCCAATCCCATTGGGGGCACACGGAACAGATCCATCTGCCCTGAAGGTTGGCAGGGAATGTTCTCCCAGCCATTGTGATGACTGAGACAAGGAACCCCTTAGGACTCCTTGTTTTGCTGGAGTAGGATTCTGATTGTTACTCAGCTGAACCACTCCTGTGCGATTTTCAGCAGTTCTGAGGCTCTGGACCACCATTTCTAATATTGCAGGTATTGATTTCTGCCCCGTTCTGCACCCTCCTACTCACAGTCAGTTCTGAGGGAAGCAAGCCAAGTGTGAGCCTGGCTCACACAGCCTGGGAAAGGGTTCCCAGAGCATGTTCTGGAGTGGCATCGGGGCCCCAGGGAGGCCTGGGAGTTGCCAAACTCCTCCTGGTTGACAGAATTCCCTGCAGGACGTCAGCAGACACCCCCAGATGTTCTGAGCAGATGCAAAGCACAATCTAATGGGCATGAGAAGCTGTTCTCCGAGTTATTGACTGTGTGTTGAGTGCAAGGACAGGTTTCGTTTCTGCTCTGGGAAGGAGCAGTACAAAGTCTGTCACTGTGGTGACCCCCTGTGCAATAATCCTCCAAGGAGTGGCACAAGCAGCACGTCCTGCTCTGCCCTGACCTGCCCCAGAGAGCCGTGGGGCACCTGGGGACAGGGGGCAGAGGTGGCCGTGGCAGTGCTGAGTTACCCGGTGCACTCGGTGATCTCAGAGGGCTTTTCTGACCTCTGCCAGCCCATGGTGCTTTGATTGCATGGCCCTGTGTGAGGACACGCTGCTGGCTCCCGTGCTGGGTCACAGCACAAGCAGGGACTCACCACTGACATCACCACACGTGGGCACAGTGTGCAGAAATGTCATCGCCTGGCAAATCACAGAGACCGTCCTCGGCACACTCTGATCATTCCTTTGTGGATCAGCTGAGCCTCTGAGCCCTTAACCATTGGCCTCCCCTGGCGAAATCCTTCCAGGACAGAAAAGAACCAAAAATGCACATTTGTGACTTGTTGTGAAAGCTTTTAAATTTAAAGAATGATCATAGGACCATTTAGATTGGAGAAGACCTTTAAGATCGATTCCAACCACAGTGCTAGGTGTAAGGAATCTTTGAAGCCTTCACGTGTAATCTCCTGAAGTTCTTCCATTAGATCACTCCTTGCTTACTCAAGGAATAGTATTTGTTTATCCCTGATACAAACAGAATGCTTAGAAAAGTAAGACGTTTTCAAA
The DNA here is from genome assembly GCA_013400775.1 of Chaetops frenatus. Lineage (NCBI taxonomy): Eukaryota > Metazoa > Chordata > Aves > Passeriformes > Picathartidae > Chaetops > Chaetops frenatus. The sequence goes on from VZTR01015190.1 coordinate 36,608, forward strand.
GAATATGCTCAGAAAAAAAAATATTTTAGAAATTATTTCTGAAATAATGATTAGTGAAATCTTACATCTGTGAGAGGTGAACAAGACCAAAACCAAAAGTCAGGCCAGACTCTGTGGGGCGTATAATGGGTGCATTATACACTTTTCCAGGTTTTTTTCCAATCCTTTGAAAGAAAAATGTATAACGGGCAGTGCTAACTTTTAAAAGACTTTTCTCTGGCTGGCAATGCTGCCTCAAAGGTGCTGCGTGAGCGCGTGGGGCTGAGAAACAGGATAAAGCAGGCGGGTGCGGTGACAGCAGTGACACCGCGGGAGCTGCTTCAGCCAGGGGCGGGCGCTTCAGCAAAAGAGCGCATTGGTGGTTCAGTGGTAGAATTCTCGCCTGCCACGCGGGAGGCCCGGGTTCGATTCCCGGCCAATGCAACTCCCTTTTGCCGGGGGAGGAGCCGTGGTGTTTTGAGGCCGCAGGTGCTTTGATTTTCCCCGCGGGGCTCCCGGGCTGGAGGGAGCAGGGCCGGCCCTGCCGGCCCGGGTGGTGCAGCGGGCGCGGTGTTGGCCCGGCCCGGCCCGATGGAACCAGCGGAACCAGCGGCCGCGCGGGGAGACAGGGGAAGAAAAAAAAAAAAAAGGCAAGGATAAAAAAAGCAAACGAAAGTAAGAAAAGAAGTGCCTGGAGATGCCGGGGATTGAACCCGGGGCCTCACACATGCGAAGCGCGCGCTCTACCACTGAGCTACATCCCCGGCTGCGGAGGCCTCGCGCCGGGCGCCCCCAAATGGAGGGCGGGCCGAGGCCTGTCCTGTCGCCCGCCCCGTCCCGGCCTCACACAACTCCCCTCTGCCGGCACCGCGACACGGGCTCGAGCGGGACACGGGCTCGGAGCCCCGGGAGCGGCACCGGGACACGGGCACGGAGCCCCGGGAGCGGCAGGGCCCGGTCCGTGTGCGGGGAGCAGCAGGGAGAGCCCCGGGCCCTGGGGCAGCCCGCAGAGCTGGTCCCTCCCGGGGGTCCCCGGCCGGGCTCAGGACCGGCGGGTTTGGAGCCCTGATGCTAACGGAGAGGAACCCGAATGTTCTTCCCGTGGCGTATTCCCAGCAAAACCAGCAAGCTCCATTAGCTGTGCAGGAGCTGCCCGGCCCCGCTCTGTGCGGAGCCCAAGCGCCATCTCCATGGCAGTGCTGGGCTCCCTGCGTGTGCAGCTGGGCAATCCCACAGCCTCACACAGCCTGGGAATGGTTTAAAACCTTAAATCCCATCCCATCGCACCCCCTGCCATGGCAGGGACACCTCCCACTGTCCCAGGCTGCTCCAAGCCCCAGTGTCCAGCCTGGCCTTGGGCACTGCCAGGGATCCAGGGGCAGCCACAGCTTCTCTGGGCACCCTGTGCCAGGGCCTGCCCACCCTCGCAGGGAAGAATACTGGATACTGCTGGAATATATTTAATTTATACTCCCCCAAGCAGCTGTACCAAACTGACAGGGCCCTTCCGCACCCAGCCATTCCCATTTTGACACCCATAACCTTGGCCACTCAGGTTTTTCCATCTTGTCAGAAAGAGGCACTTACAGCTTGGCTTTTTTCCAACCAGATTTTAAGAAGCTGCTTTCTGGGAGTTGCTGGGTCTAAAATATTCCTGATCAACACCCAAACTCTTGTTTGTGTGTAACCTAAGGTGCAGAGTGGCCATGGCTCCTCACCAGGCTGCGCCAAGGGTGCTGGGAAGATTAATACCAACCTCGCAATAAAAACACAAAGCAATTTAAAACCTTCTCTTCAGGTTTTTCTCCTTCTGTTTACCTTCCTGTAGACTTCAGAGTAGCTGAAAATGAATAATACAGATATTACTATGCTGTTATGGATTTCTCAGCTGTGATGGACAGTCACCCAATTGTGAAACTTCCCATCTGGGAGGTGGATGGAGGCAGAGCACATGCCTGCTGAGAAGAGCAGCTCCACATCCAAAGCCTATCAGCAAGTATTTAATTACTGTCCCTGTGGAAGCAATACAAGTGCTGCCTATATTAAAGTGAAACAAGGCTTCTCTTCCAGCTCCTCTAGACCATCACCTACCAAACACAGAATAAATTGAATTATTCAGCCAAGACACAGCACCAGGATGCCGCGGGAGAAAATAAGATGCCTTAAAGTGAGTGTAAAGGAAAATAAAACGCCCATGGATAGATGTGAATTACGGGGTGGCAGCCCCAGCCCTACCAGAGCTGCGTGTCCATGAACAGGAGGCAGCAGGAGGGGGCCCTGTCCTGCTCCTGCCACACTCTGGCACATCCCTGACCCTTCCCTCTGTGGCACATCCCTGACCCTTCCCACCGCGGCCACTGGCCGGCCCCGCTGGCCGGAGCCAGCCCCTGCTTCCAGGAAACACTTTGTCATCTTGTTTCAATGCTGCTGGATGCCGGCACAAGCTCCACATTCAGCCGCCTCCAAGGACTACATTCACCTCTTTGTGTTTGGGTTTCTGTGCTGACATCAGGGAAAAACAATGTCACTCTGTTATCTGGCGGCTCCTCCGCATTCCTTGCTGGGATTAACTCATTCCTGGTCCCTCGGGGACCTCACGCCTTTCAGGGAGTCCTCCCCTGGTCCTGGGGATGGGCTTTGCTTTGATCTGCCGGAGTTTCTGCGTTTTTTGCCAATGTTCACGTAAACTCTCTCGCCGTTTTCCACAGCGGCTCTTCTCGGAGCCGGTGGAGCCTGACAAGAGCTGTGTGCCGAGGTCCCCGGGCTGCGGGGGAGCAGGGACCGCAGCAGGGCTCTGAAGAGGCAGAGGGGCAGGTCCGTGTTTCCTTCTAGCACAGCTCCCCACCACGGCACTTGTTCCCAGGATTCAATGCTTGCTCTCAAAATTCCTTCTTGAGACCGACGCTCCCGTTCGGTAGGACCCAGCAGCAAAGCCCAGCCCAGCTGAGAGGATTTCTGTGGGGGATCCAGCCCTGGAGCAAGGACAGAGCGCTGGGGCTCGGCTCCCAGCTGTGTCTGATACCTCTGTAACACCCCAGCCATTTATGCTTAAATACATAAACTTATTCTTCTTCTGTCACATGGCCATGACCTCTGTTTGTTTAGGGTATGCAGCTGAGGGGCTGCAGAATTCCAGCCTTAATTTCAGCCTCTTAGCCTGGAGAAAAGAAGGCTCAGGGGGGACCTTGTGGCTCTGCAGAACTCCCTGACAGGAGGGGGCAGCCAGGCGGGGGAAATTTGGGATCTGATCCCAGGGAACAGGGACAGGAGGAGAGGGAAGGGCCTCAGGCTGGGCCAGGGCAGGCTCAGGGTGGGCAGCAGCAGGAATTTCCCCATGGAAAGGGTGCTCAGGAAGTGCCTGGGAAGTGCCCAGGGAGGTTTGGAGTTTTGCCCATCCCTGGAGGTGCCCAAGGAATTCCTGGGGGTGGCACTGGGAGCTCTGGGCTGGGGACAAGGTGGGCATTGGGAACAGCTGGGACTCAGTGGGCTGGGAGGGCTTCTCCAACCTCAGTTATCCTGTGGTTCTGTAATCTTTTATTGGGTATTCCTTTTCTCCTTCAAAAAACATTCCCATCAGAGATTGGGAAAACTGTGAAGTGACAAATATCAGAGTTAGTGTGTTGGAACAACAATTAAATACTTAACACTACAGGAATGTGCCACTTACCAAAGCATTTTACATAATAAATGTATTAGAAAAACAAAAAATTACTGCAGACTTGTGAATTGCAAAGTTAAACAACTAAAAAACCTGTCAGTGTTACATTTCAAAGAATCAAAGAATTGCTAAGGTTGGAAAAGAGCTTCCAGATCATCGAGTGCAACCATCAACCCACCACCACCATGGCCACCATTCAATGGTGTCCTCAGGTGTCACATCCACGTTTTCTGAAACTCTTTTACCCAATGCCACTAACTGGGGAACAGAGTGCTTGGAATGACCTTTGGGAAGGTCTCCACACAGGTTACACCGAGCTGGAATGAGGTTACCACCGTGAGTCCTCCAAATACAAATGGCTTTTTTCTCTTGGATTTTTTGTATCTTTGCTTTTTATTGACTCAGCTCTCTTGTTTGTTGGAATTGAAGAATAAAGCAAGGAAGGCTTTCAGCATCTCCCAGCAATGAAGGAGAACTGCAGAGTCCATGTGCTTGGCTGGGTTTTGTTGTAAGAACAAAAACATCCCCAAAATACAGGTTACAGGTGAGCCCATAGTAAACAATTAGGAAAGTTGGAGTTAAAAAAGGAGATAAAAAGGCAGAAAACATGATTAAAGTACTGAGCTGAGAGATTCGTTAGTGTTGCAGGCAGATAAGTAAATTAGAGCCCTGCAGAAATTATTTGACTGGCAAATTAATTACACAATATTACAATGGCTCTCTCAGCCAAATTTAGCCCTCGGGAAGCAGGTAGGAGTCTGCCTGACTTAATAAAAGGAGCCTCGACTGGTCTGCAGCTTAATCAGAGATGAAAATTAACATTTCAGGATTTGAGGGAAATAGGAGGCCTCTGCCAGGCTTGGGAGGCCGGGCTCCAGCACAGTTATCCAGGTTACACTGGCAAGAAAGCTGTCCAGGGAGCAGGATGCTCCTGCCTCCTCACAGGCCTTTGATTCACCAGCATTCCTGGGAAACTGAGGCAGGAGCTGGTTTGGAAACCCACACAGAGCCTCATTAGGATGGATCACTCAAGGGGACACTTTAGATTTACTTAGAGAATGTCTGATTGAAATATTTTACCCTACCCCTTAAAAAGTACACTACTACTATATTACTATTACTATTATTATTACTATTACTGTTACTGTTATGGTATTGGTATCGGTATTATCATATTTCCTTAAATGTTGACTTATTCCCAGAACCTCATTCCCCATTTGCAGCTCTCGCTCTGCCCCCAGCGAGCAGAAACACTTCAGGTAAGAAATATTTGCTTTTCAGTTTGCTTGCTTGGTGTCACATGTTTAAGGTATGGATATTAGGAACTCTCTCCTGGACCACATATTTTGGTGTTTTTTCCAGGAACAGCTTTGGAAACACACATCTGTATGATACATACATATATATCTTTATCTCTATCTCTATCTCTATCTATATCTATATCTATATCTATATCTATATCTATATCTATATCTCCCTGGGACATGTCACCTTCTCTGACAGGCACCAGACAACACTCATTATCCAGGCTGGCCCACGGCATCATTTCAAACATTAGGACCTCAATATCATTGCAAATATTCAAAGAAGACCTTTCCTAGGCTTTCCTGTCCCCAGGCATGGCAGTGGCTGCAGTGGCCACCCCGAGCCTGGCAGTGTTTGCCCACCCAGGCCCTGCTGCAGAGCGATGGTGGAGCTGCAACAAATGCATTCCCACCTCCTTTCCAGTGTGGGATTGCCTCACTTAATGGGGACCTGACTGATATCAAAATTGACTTGCTTTTCCAATGATATCTTGTACCAGAATGTTGTGAGCTGGAAACGAATATATTTCTTCTTGCTTATCACATCAATATGGCCTAATTTTGTTGGCTTTTGTATTGAACAATCTGGTGAATGTACAATCCAGCTTTGATTTCTCTCTTTATGATGCCCCTTATTATTAAAGCTCCCTCAACCAAAAAATAATGCATTTTTATTTACTGGTAATATTAATGGGATTCAATTTTTGCCTCAGTTTTAATCTAGTTTTTCCATATTGAAGAACCAGATCCCGTTTAATTAAAATTGAATAAAACCCAGTTTTTCCTCCATTCAGTGTGCAGGCTGAACTTCATTTTGGGTAGTTTTATTTAATACCACTCTTCTCAAATCAGTGTTTTTTACTCGCTGTGCTTCAAGTGTTGCAAGAAAGACTAAATTATTTATTGTGCATGATTAATTGCCTGTTTCTCCATGATTATTCCATTGTCTGGAAAGGGTGAGTGCATAGTTTTGTACCACTGGGTGTGTTTCCATCCTACACTTGTGCTCAATTCCAGCTGAGCTTCTGCTTTTGGAGGCAAAGAAGTGCTGAGGGAGGGAAAGAGGGGTCGAAGCTCGGAGACCCTCGTGCTTGTAGGATCAGGGAATCCCAAAATGGGGAGAAGGATGGGGATCCCTGAGCACAGAGCCACATCTGCCTCTGTAGCCCCAGGCAGCCACATCTGCACCTCATGGCACTGCCAAGCCCCAAAACCCACACCAGGGTGGGGACACCAGGGTGGGGAAAAGCCACGGGGATCAGAACTGCCCCAGAAGGACAAAATGGCAACTGAAAAATGGGGTCTGGGAGCTCCCAACCCACCAGCACAGCCAGGCCCAGGGCTCAGCTCCAGAGCCCTGGCAAGGAGCAGGATCTGCACGTTCTGGAGTGAAAGTAAAACTGAGCCTCAGCCCACACTCCACGAGAGTGTTTGAAAACTGATAATTAAAAAACTGTCCTAACAATTTTGGTAAATCATTTTCAGCTTAGGCCTCTCTTTCTGAAGCACTGGAAATAATTAACTTTTTAAAAAACAACTCCTCCATACTCTGTACTGAAATCAGGCATTTTAAAAAGCAAAATGATATTTTAATAACTATTCTCATAATTACAAACCCCATTCTCCACACAGTCCTGTTTTCAATTAACAGCTGCATTAATGGGTTTGTTCTCCCTGCCATTTCCCTCTAATGACAGCAGTCATCACAGACATGGAGAGTTTTGCAAATTCACAACTGTCAGGAGCCGTTTTCTCCTTGTTTCACCTCTCTTTTCCGAGGCCTGCAGCACGGTCTGAGCCTTTCAGCAGGAGGTAACGTTTCCATCCGGGTGGCTGGACAGACACGGGGTGCTGAGCTCCGTTCCTGGTGGCTGGCAGGGAACCACAGCGTGGTTTGGGTTGGAAAAGCCCTCTCAGACCATTGGGCCCAACCATTAACCACCCATCACTGCCAAGGCCACCACTAAACCACATCCCTGGAAGGAGGCACGGGCAGCTCCCTGCTCCGGGGAAGAGGCACCTGCAGTCCTGGCAAGGCCTGGATGGTCTGACAGCTGCAGCTCTGTGGCTGTTACACCCTGCCCATTATCACCGGGACCCTTCCAGCAGCCTCCTGCCCAGAGGAAATTGTGCTTCACAACTTGGGCTCAGGGTCACAGAATCACGGAATGGTTTGGGATGGAAGGGACCTTAACGCTCGTCGTGTCCCACCGCTGCCACAGCCAGGGACACCTCCCACTGTCCCACGCTGCTCCAGGCCCCAGTGTCCAACCTGCCCTTGGGCACTGCCAGGGCCTTAGTTCAGAGCACGAATTCAAAACACAGCTGGGCCAGCTCTAGAAATTAATCTTGTGTTTGGCAAACCAGGCCGTCCCTGGGGCTGCCGGAGGGAACAGAGAGATGGAAACTCTCCGTCGCTGGGAGCAGCCCCTGGCCTGGGACATGTCCTGGTGAGGGGGACAGGGCTTGTGACAGGCCCCGTGTGGCACAGGGCAGGCAGGCAGCCCTGCAGGGACAGCCCAGGACAGCCTGTGACAGGCGGGCAGGGGCTCTGCCTGTGCCACGGCTCAGCCCAGGCTCCGCTGCAGGGAGGAGGAGGAGGAGGAGGAGGAGGAAGGGGAGGAGGGGAGGCTGGCGCCGGGGGGCTGGGCTGGCACCCTCTGCAGATCTGCGTGCATGGATCTCCCACTCACCAGTCGTGAGCACAACCCTGTTCAGAGATGCCGTGGGAAACACTCAAAATAGCCCCAGCTTCGGGAGGCCTCGAGGCTCGCAGCCTCCATGGAAAGTGATTTTGTTAAGCTGTGGGTGAAGGGCCCCAAGGCAGGGTGGGCAAGGCTCTCGCTGGTGATGCCGTGGGCTCCGCTCCCCCCTGGCTGCAGCCACCCAGCCTCTGCTCTGAGCCACAGCTCCTTGGGAGGGGACAGTCCCTCGAGGCAGGGCCAGGGCCATCCTGCTCCCCAGGCCAAACCCTCCCTGCCTCTGGCACCGAACATGGTTTGTGGGGGCTTCAGCCAATGGTTCGGGGCTGGGCTCACAGAAACAGCCTGGTGCTGCCTCGCTGGAAGCAGACATTCCTCGGGCATGGTGTCTCACCCCGGCACGGCTCTGTGCAGGGACAGCGCTGCCCTGGTGTCCCCAGGATCCCCCTCTCTGCCACAGGGCTGTGGCTTTGGGGACCTGGCTCCTGATGTGAGCCCCCAGCGACCTCACACTGCTGTGAGGAGGGCCCTGTAATGAGAAACATCTTGGAGGAAAAACTCCGGGCTCTGTGTCGAGCTTCTCTCCTGGCTCCTGCTCCAAGCAGACCCAGGGGCACTTCTGGAGCTCGTCACTGACCCCTCTGTGTGTGCAGGGACCTCTGGACAGCCTTGTCCACCTGGAGATGGGGCCAGCAACACCCCCCTCTGTGACCAGTCGCTGGAAACCTGCCCCTTCTCCCAACTTCTGGGGATACTCCTTTTCCTTCTTGGCAGTATCTGCCGGGGAATGGGGTTCTGAGGGGAAGGATCCCAGATATGTTGAGCAAATCCATCCCAAACCAAGAAAGGATTTCACTTAAAACAACAAAATACTTTTCACTTAACGAAAGCAGTTAATTAAGCCAGATTTCTATGTCTCGTGTCAGTAATTCCCCAAATACTGGGAGAACAATGTGCAATTATGCTATTTTTGACTGTTTGTGGCACAAATACATTGCTCGAGTGTTGTGTTTTGGGGATTTCCAGAACAGCCTGGGGCTGAGACAATCCCTGAGACAATTCCCAAAGGAGCAGGCGATGGCCAGTGCAGACCCTGGACTCCTCCCCCAGCACCGTGGCCAGAGGTGGCCCGGGACCCCCTCCAGGTGCTCCTGTGGGCTCCACCAAGGACATCCCCGGGCAGCTCCGTGGTCCTACACGTGAATTCCGGAGGGGGACAGTGCAGGTATGTCCCTGTAATCTGCCGGAGGAGTGGGAACGGTGCAGCCCTGCCAGCGCATCCCTGCAGTGCTCGGCTGCCTGTGCCTGCTCCTTGCCCAGCCCCACCTGCAGCAAAGGGCTCTGTGCCACTCCTGGGACAGCCTTGGGGTGGTTTTCCCGTCCTTGCAGCCTGGCTGGCATCCTTGTCAGAGAGCAGGAATTCAGCAGTGAATAGCAGATGAGAAGCTGTAACAGACTCTGCAGTGTAGTTACTACTTTTGGCATTTCCAAGCCTTTTAGGAAAACGCTGCCAAGTTAAAAACGCAGCCGACGCCTGTGTTTGAGCGTGTGTGCGTGGGGGGTGAGTCTGGGGATGGGTTTTATGTAAGAAAACTTCACAAGGCACTCAAAATAATCTGTTTGCAGGGATCAGTTGCATCCAGAGGACGCGTGTCTGACATCAAAGCCCAGCGATGCTGTCCTCGTCACACGGGGGAGAAGCTGCACCCTGGGCAGGGCTGGACCTCTTTGATCCTAAAATGGTGGAATCACAGAATTGTTTGGGTTGGAAAAGCTCTCTGAGACGATGGAGTCCAACCGTTCCCTACGGCCACCACTGACCCACGTCCCCGAGTGCCACATCCACACAGATTTTCAATCCCTTCAAGGATGGGGACTCCACCGCTGCCCCGGGCAGCTGTGCCAGGGCTGGGCAGCCCTTCCAGGGAAGAATTTTTCCACAATATCCGAAAGGAACTCACTCTGGCCCAGCCTGAGGCCATTCCCTCTCCTCCTGTCCCTGTTCCCTGGGAGCAGAGCCCCTTCCTCCTGCTGTCCCCTCCCGGCAGGGAGTTGAGCAGAGCCAGAAGTTCCCCCCCTGAGCCTCCTTTTCTCCAGGCTGAGCCCCCCAGCCCCGGGGCCAGAGCCGGTCCAACACTTCCAGCAGGAAGACTCCGTGAACCAGCGTGGTAGTGGAACAGCGTGGTGGGTGGGAAAAACCAAACTGAGCCCGAACCGAACCAACCAAACCAAAGAACCCAATAAAGACCCCTCAAATCAAAACACCAACCACTCCCCAGTCCTCGGCTACGCGGGAGCGCTGAGCAGGGAGAGCCCGGCGGGGACAGAGGGACAGCCCGG
>VZTR01015193.1:7226-33347 GCA_013400775.1 Chaetops frenatus
TCCGATCCCGCTCCCTGCTCCGATCCCGCTCCCTGCTCCAATCCCGCTCCCTGCTCCAATCCCGCTCCCTGCCCCGATCCCGCTCCCTGCTCGGATCCCCCTCGGATCCCGCTCCCTGCTCGGATCCCGCTCCCTGCCCCGATCCCCCTGGGATCCCGCTCCCCGCTCCGTGCCCCATCCCGCGCTGAAGGATTCTCTGTGCACAGCCCAGCAGCCCGTGCTGAAGCCCAGCCGAGCCGGGGCAGGACGGAGAGCGATGCCGGTGCGCAGTGCAGCCGTGCCCTCCGTTCCCAGGGCAAGCAAGGGCTGCCCTGGCACCGCCTGCTCTGCCCAGCAGCCGATTTAGGCATAAATACAGGCCAGGAGCTTTGCTCCTGGTAGCAGAAGTAGGGATAATTCCCTCCATCAGCAGAGTTGCATAAGCCCCGCTCTCCCCACGTGGCCCTGCCAACAGAGGTGCTGTCCCCTGAGGCCTTGCCAGCGACCTGGGGGCATTGCAGATCTCCCAGTTTCAGGAATTCTTTATGGCACCTGAGTTGCTCCAGCGTAACAACTTAAAGATAGTGCTGAATTCTCGTCATCAGTTCTCTGAACAGTCATAGGAAAATGAAATGTGTGAATGTGTTAGAAAGACACAAAACAACTCGGTTTGTTCAGCCTGGGGAGGAGGAGGCTGAGGGGAGACATCCTCACAAGGGGCAGTGGAGGCACAGGGTTGGACAACACTCTCAGGCACAGGGTGGGATGGTTGGGGTCTCCTGTGCAGGGCCAGGATGATCCTTGGGGGTCTCTCCCAGCTCAGGATATTCCATGATTCTCTGATTCCATGATAACTCACCGGGGCATCTCTCATGCTGTCGAGTCTGAGGAAGGATTCCCCCTCTCCAAGCCCACCCTCAGTGCTGTGTAAAGAAGAGGGCAGAGAACACAAGGGCCCTGCTGCTGTTCCTGAGCTCGAGGAGCCAAATCCCACTGGTCTCTGCCTTTCTGGGTTCCCACAGGCACTGCCAACACTACAAACCAGCATTTCAACAGCCTGTGCATTTAAACTTTGTCATTAGACTCAGCAGACCAACCTGCTGCCTCAGAACGCGCCAGGCTGAAGTGATTACAAAGCCTTTACTTGCACTACTAGCAAGGCTTGAAGGTGCTGGGAGGGACGAGAGGTACAATTTACTCCATCTGTAAAACTGTTCTTCCATTGCGGGCACTCAGAGATTGACACACTCCGCAGACCTGCCTGAGTGCTCGGTTTATTTCGGGAAGAAAACCCCGCTCTCACGTTTCCCTGGGCTGTGACGGCGCTCATTCCCAGAGAAGGAAGTTTGGGAGTGACTCAGAGGCGCTCAGACAGCAGAGTGAGTGCTCAGCCCTCCCCGTCACTGCTGCTCTCCCTGCTCCTCCTCGGGCTGGAACCCGCTCAGTGCGTGGCTCATCCCGGAAGGATGGAATCATCTCTCCCGGGACTGCGCTGGAGCTCAAATCCCTCCCGTGCTCAGCACACAGTAAATAAGGACTGGGAGGCTGCCAGGATTCCTGCACAGAGGTTAATGAATAAGCGACCGCCTGCAGGACTCACTCAGCTCCTATTTTTAACATTTATATCTTTGATTGCATCTTCGAGAGACCTCTCCATAAATAACCATTGCAAGAGATAAAAGCATTGGATGTTTCCTTTGACAGAACAGAGATTATCAGCATTTAGACAGAAAAACTGCTGGGAGGCAAGCAGGCTCTTGCTTTTTATAGAATATGTTGCCTTTATCGTGGCAAACAGAACAATGAAAGACAAGAAAATGCAAATATAGCAAGGGACATTCTGGAAATAGGAGCTCAGTCACGCCTTGTTTTCCCCTTTTCTTCCTGGTGGGAGAAGCTCTCATTGCACACATTTCCAGGAAAACAATGAAGGAAAGTGGGCAGTGTAGGGATTTAGGAGAGCTGCCAGCACACCAAGGTGGCAGCTGAAAATGGGACTTAATTGCTTGGTTATGGATGCAATTTTGGGAATATCGCATGAGGTGAATTAAATAAACAGTTTCACAAACACAACTGCCTGGATTTCCAAGAGTTTCTTGGGTGGTTTGGAAGGTCCAACATGAGAGACAAGGAGGAGAAATCCTTCAGCACTTTGTGGGAATCCCTGCCATCCAAGGGGGCTCCAAGCACCTCGGAGTCATTTGTCACTTGTGAAAATCTAGGTCATTTACTCTCCTCCTCCTGCTCTACTTTTTTTCATGCTAAATATAGAATGTATTTTCTGGCTTCAGACTGAATAAAGTTGTTAATTACACTCGTTCCTAAAAACCTGCAATTGAAATTCACTTGGGGAGTCTCTGAAAGCTGGGGAAGGCTATTCTTTCTTATAATATTCTTTTGACATGTCTTAGAGGAAAAAGGAAGAAAGCCCATTTGCTTTTAATTTCTCAGTTTTGAGGATAATATTTAACAGAAGTAAATCCCTTTAAGGGCTCAGCTATGCTCTTTGAAGCTAGAGGGGAAAAATCCCATTGAGTTTCAGTGCAGGAGAACCAGCCAAATGCTTTGGAAAATTATGTTAAACAATCTGCAGTGTGTTAAGTGATGCAAGAAAATTAATTTGTGCCATCATGAACTGCCAATAGGTGAAAAAGATGGGAATCCTGAGTGTAGTAGGTAGGGTATAAAAATAACCAGCTTTTTTCAGGGTGTACCTCATCAATCAGCTCCTGGAAAAGGGTCTGGAGCAATTCCATCCTCAGCTCCTGGTGCTGTAAAAACCCAAAGGGTTTGGTGTAATACACCTGCCTGCCAGGAATGCCAGGAGGTGTAACAGATGGATTGACATGCTCTGCAGATGAAAAGGGCTGCCTGAGTGGGATCAAATTTGTTATTAATGATGGGGCTATTAAAACAAAGGGGTGTCTAATCCCAGAGTTAATTCCTTGTTCCAGTGCTTTTGTCCTCAGAGTGCTGAGGGGCAAAGGCTGCCTACCTGAGCCACAGAGCTCCTCTGGTTCAACTCTGAGCAGACCTGGCTCTGCCCAAGTGTTAAAGAACATTTTTTTAACATACAAATCTTGTTCCCAAGTTCCTCCAGCCTTGGAGGATCCCATCTCCAGCTGTCCCTGGTGGTGGCCAGAGGCACTGGGTGCTTGTTGCTCTATCCCTATGGGAAGAGCAGCTTCCAGGCTGGGGGTTGTTGAGGGAAGAACTCATTTATAAACAGCAGGGCCTCCAAAACTCTGGGATAGAACCTGCCCCAGCCATCCTCTGCTGATGGAGAGGGATGGGCACCTCCACAAAGCAGTGCAGCCTTGGACACCAGTCTGAGAGGGAGAAGAGGAGATGCCTCCTGAGCACGAGGGGAAGCAGAACTGGCTTTGTCAGACACTTCATTTCTGTGTGTCTGCAGTGAGTGGGGTCATCCCAGGCTTTGCTCCCTCGGTCCCTTGGGATGCAGAGGATTGGGAACTGCAGGACACAGACATTTCTGCAAGCTCCAAGGGGGCAGCAGAGCAAAGAGAGAGAGACAGAGGGACAGTAGCCCCAGTGGCGTCAGTCCTGCAGCCCCAGTGAGGTCACTCCTGCAGTCCCCCCTCTGCACAGGGCTCAGATCTGGGGAGGGAGTCAGACCAGGAGTTTGGGCAGCTCACAGAGCACAGCCCCATTAAATCAGGCTGCAGAGGGTTCTGCAGCACAGGGAGGTATCAAGAGGCACCTGGTGCTTGCCCAAAGCATCTCCCCGTGCAAAGGACAGGCCTGGTGCTCACAGGTGGCCAAGGCACCTGTGCTGTGCCTGTTCTGGTGGGATGGGACATGAGACTCAGGTGTTGGTGGCAGCAGCAGTAACCTCAGCTCCTCCAGGTCACTCTGCATTACTCTTTAACTCTGGCAGCCCAGCTCTTCCCCTGACTTTCCATCCATCCTGCAGCCCATTCCCCTGCCTTCCACGTGCACGGTGCAAGCGAGGCCCAGCATTAATGAGCCATTGCATACAGATGAGCTGGCAGCCAGTCTGAGCTGCCACAGCCACACATAAAACCCAAGGAAGGCCTTGGGCTCTCTTCCTTCCATGCAGGAGCTGCTGGACCCAAGATCTGTGGTATTCCCTGGTCTGGGGAACACAGGCAGCTCCTCTCCCCACCTCCCTTCTGCAGGCACCTGTACTGGGTAAGACACCAGGTAAGGGGCTCTGTTCTACTGTTTGCCTACCATATTTCCCTATAGACTGTTCCTTCTGTCTCCTTGCACAAATTTGCAGTGTCAGGACTACAGCAAGGGAACAAAAAAAAAATCCTTTTTTTTTTTTGTGCAATAGCATGTGTGGATTCTAGTCTGCCTTGTTACTGGCTCGCCTCTCCTTGGGCAACCCTCTGCCAGATTTCTGCCTCAGTTTCTGCTCCCACCTAACAGTTAGTGAGGAGATCACTGCCAAAGAAAAGCTCTGCATCTGCTGGAGTCACCTCAGACACCAAATGTAGATGATGGCAGCTCAGGCATTGCTCCTCTCTGGGAACGCTGAATGGATTTCTGACAGTGATGTGGGGCTGGAAGGGCCCTAAACCTCTGCTCTGTGAAAAACTGGGGTGGGATAAGCTGGTACAAGCTCAGAGCAGGTTAGATTTGTGTGGGAGCTCCCCATAGTGCTGTTTAACCCTGTGTTAGCAGCAGCCACCTGGGCTTCAGGGTGACTTAAGTAACTTCAGAGTAACTGGAAGGCTATTTAAGTGTGTGGAAGTGGACAGTTAACGAGCATCAGCTCAGAGTTTTCACAGCCCTACCTGAAATGGGAGGTGTTTCAGTTCCCCAGAACCAACTGCTCAGAGCAAAAGTTCCCCCAGCTGAGCTGTAGGAGATGCTCAGGAATGAGGTTCTCAAAACTTCAAAAGTTAAAAAAAGTAACCGCCCTAAAATTCTCTTCCATTTTGGGCATGACAGCGTGTAGTGCATGGTTCACTTCCTTAATCTCAAGTCAATTGCTTTCTTCAACCCCTATAAACATCAGCAGGGAAAGAGAAAAATCTGCATATATGTTAGTAATAAATTTAAAAATCAGGGCATACCACTTAAGGGTTGACTTGTCAGAAAATGGTAATTAAAAGTGTTCCAGCTGACAGTGCTGCTTTAATGAATTATTAGGAATGTTCTCGGAGAACATTTGATGAAAGACACCATAAGATTTCTTGCTTAAACAAACCAATTTTCTACATCATGCAGCTTCAGTGCACAAGAGGGGGAAAATCTCCATTATAGAATTATAAAAATTACCCAGGTGATGGTTTGAACGATCATGAAGGAATGAGTGGCCATTCATACTTGGCCTGTATTTCCTATACCACAGCTCTTTCCCATAGGTGCTTATCTGAGAGAAGCCACTCTTGTGTTCAACTGTGTCCCAAAAGCCCAAAAAGGTGCAGTGTAAGAGCTTCCCACGGTTACAGGTATTGCCCAGGCACAGGGCAGTGTTCCCGAGGCAGGGACAGAGCCTGATCACAGCTGGGGCTGCTGGATCCCACCAGGGGAGCTGGACAAGGCAGCTCTGAGCACACGAGTGACGAGCTAGAGGTGGATGCAGAGGGCATGGAACGCTGTAGATGGGCTCTTTGAGTACTTGAATTAATTGTCCAGTGGCTCTTCGTGCCTTTTACTGCTCGGCATCTGCTGCAGCTCCTGCAGGAGGCCCTTAATTCCAGACAGAACCGAGGTTGGCAAGGAGACAGTGAGGGGAGAGTGTGGGGACTTGGAAACACAGCTCTGCTTAGTGGGAGCAATGTGTGGAGTGGGGAAGGATAAGGGCAAAGGGCACTAAGCCTTAATCATGGATTTGTGTTTGGATGTGAAGGAGACGGAGGTGGGAGGTGGGGGAAAGAGGCTCTCATGCCTCATTTCCTTGCCATGGGATTCTTGCTGGGTTCCAGCTCCATCCAGATTGGTTGTTTGTCCTTGCCTGTTCCAGGAGAAATGTAAGAGTGCAGCTCTGGGAATTCACCTCTCTGGCAGAAGTCCTGTGGACCCACCCCAGCACTGGTGAGCAGCACGTCTTGGGGAGCTGGGGGTTCTTGCAGGGCTGGAGGTGGGAAAGGCAGTTCCCAGGAGGAGTTCAGAGCTCCAGAGGGCTGCTCTGGGTTCTGCAGCTCACCTCGGCCCCCTGCGACTGAGGCACATCCCTAAATCACTGGATTCCAGCAGGACTGAGGGCAGTTTGAGATGGAAATGGAACTTTCCCTTCCCAGCCAGGCTGCCCTGGGAGTGCTCGCTGTGCTCCCTGGGCATGCAATCCCAAAGCTGCACCAGCACCACACACCCTGCCTGGGCTGCAGCTCAGCCTGCCCCCAGAGAAAAGGAGCTTTAGAGCTCAGATCCAGTGCTCTGGGTGCCCCCAGAGCCCTTCAGGAGTCCTGTCCCCAGAGCAGGAGCTGGGAGCAGCTCGGAGGGCCTATGAGGGCACCTCCTCCCTGCTGAGCCTCACTCAGGTAAGGGTTTGTTCCCTTCTTGCTTTCACCATGCAGCGCTGGGACAGGGGAACCTGCTTCCTCTGTAGCATTCCAGGAAAAAAGCAAGGGAATTCAGCTTGGTTCAGGTTTTAATGAACCCTCCCAGCCACCCTCTTTGCTGTGGGCAGAAATGTGCACAGAGGAACCCAGAACGGGTAACAAGCAAGCAGCCAGGTACTGCTGGCAGCCCTGGGAATGCCCATCCCAAAGGGAAAAGCAGCAGTTATACAGGTGACATGTGCATCACAGGGCAGAGCTGCTGCAAGCTGTACGGCCACCCTGGGTGTGGATGTCTGTGAATATCGAGGACTCCACCTCACTTCCCCTTTTCATTTAAATTTGGGGGCTGTGTCTAATCTTGTCACCCGGGGTTGAGAGGAGACGCCCTGAAGAACAGCTCCTTCAGCCCTGAAATATAAACTGCAGCTCTGGTTCCTCTCTTAATGGGCTGCCTGGGCTCTTCAAAGGTTTGAATTGGTAAAGTGAAGTGAGAGTAAATCCTTCATGGGTTTTACACCACTTTAGTAGGGCTCTGGAAAGCTCAAATAACATCCTGAGGTTTGCTGCGTAGTTGAATCCTACATGAAATGGCACAACTGATACAAGATTTTTGAAAACTCCCTAATGACTGTGGTCAGAGCTTCACTTTTGGAAGTAATTTAGTTCCAGGTTCAACTTAGGCATTTAACAGATGCAGAAAATTAAAATAGGAATCTTGGTACCTAGAACTACCTGTGCAGCCAATGATCCAAGGAAGTTTGAAGCAATTCACTTTGAGATGCCATTTTCTGAGAACTGAGAGGAGTTCTGAGGCACCTGAGCCACTTGAATAAGTTCCCTCAGGTTGCTGAAATGAATCACCAACATAGAAAACTCCATTGAGATTTAATCTCCTAAATGAGAAGGAAGGATGTGAGGTTAAGCTGTTTTCTTCCAGAAAAGAAACAGTGGGATATACGTAAAGGGAGTCCAAGAGGTCAGCATCACTCTCTTTTCTGTCTGGTTCTGTCTGGGATATAAGGACCTCCTGCAGGAGTTGTATTAGGATGCTGAACAATAAGAGACAGAAAGAGTCACTGGGCACTTGGTGATGGTGTAACTTAAATACAAAGCCTTGCACAGTGTGGGAGCTCATCATAAATCTAAACTTAAGACTTTCATTTTTAAAAGGATCTGCAAATCAGTTTTATGTTTGTCCCTCTCCAAAAGCCATTGCATATTCCCTGTGTTTTACTCCTTGCTGAGAATATTGAGATATTGTACACGCAGAACATTTTTCCCTTCCCAGATGATAAACTGGTGCCTGCCAATATAGCAATGGGCATCTCTTATTGAGACTCTCCTAAAACCTGTGCTCCATTTCAACTCTGACTATAGCAGGCTGTGATGCTGTTGCCAGTCCACAGCTCCACACTCAAGAGGTCTCAAAACTTTGCAGTCATTAAATTTATCCACCCAAACCCCTGGTCCCTCTTCCATCTTATGAGCAGATGGGTAAACAGGCACAAAGAGGAGAATATTTGTCCCATAGTACACAAAAAATTGTGGAAAGCTGGGAATTCAGCTTAGCACTTTGGACTCTGGGGAATGCTTTATCACTTGACTGTACTTCCTAGGTCCTGCAGCCAAAACCCATTTGATTAGGACAGATTAGTTTGGTTTTGAGTTGAGACAGAATCTGCTCCCTAAGTTTACTCCTTGCTGTGAAATAGCAAGGAATGAATGTACTGAAAGCTGGTCTCTGACCTTGATAATAAGTTGACTTAATTGGATTTGATTTTTCAAATGTAACATCTCAAGTCAGCCATAAACTCTGGAATTAGCATAGCACATCTCGGCACAGGAGAGATTTCCAAGCGGCAGAAGGAGATGAAGTCCATGCCCAATGAATTTCAAATTACACTGAGGATGAACTCAGCCATATGCATGTCAAAGCCAAATCGTGCAGGCTCTGAGTGCAGCAGGCAGCACAGTTATTAATGGCTTACATTTGCTATTAGGAATGCAAAGTAGCTGCTTTGCACCCAGTTTGTTCCTAAGTCTCCTCATATCAATGACCCATGTGACGGGTCAATAATTCACTCCCTGCACTCTGCAAGCCAAGAATGTCTTGCAAGTCAATTACACTCGTAGAAATAATTTGGAGCACAAAAGTAATGGAGGATTGGAGTAGAAAAAGCCCTGCTGGTGAAATATTACATATCCTAGGCAAAGCAGAGCATTCCTGCCATTAGACCTGCAGCTCCTGCTGCCCAGCACCCTCCAAGGGCACTGAACATGGCCCTGACAGCAGGAAATGGCCTGAAAAGGGGCAATTTTCTCTGCCAGGATTTCAGGGAGTAATCAGGTTCCTGTGTAACTAAAAGCTATTTTCTTTCTGCAGGAGATGTGTAAAAAAGTAGGACATTAGGCAAATAGCTGCCTGCTGAGATCTGAGCCTCAAAATTGTTCTTGAAATTTGTTTAGCTTTCATGGCATTGAACTGTAATAAATCCCAGGAACATTTTAACCAATCTGCTGGGCACAAGCAGACTCTAATCCAAATGGACAAAATCTGCTTCATCAGACCCTGTAGGAAAGAGAACAAGATGCCTTTACCAGCTCTCAGTTCAGCTGGGAACTTCTGGAGTCAGGCTTCTCACAGGCCAAGTCTTGGGCTGAGCCTAAAGGCCATGGCAGGGGCTGCAGGCTGTGCTGTGCATCCCTGGAATTAGGGCTGTCATCCACACCTTGGGGCAGCTGGGGACAGCTGAGGGATGGAAATTATTATGATGAGACTGGAATAGGACAAGATGTTGTTGAAAATCATGGGAATCAGGACTCAGGAAGCAGGGGCAGGACAAAACCTGTCAGTCCCAGTCTGGTGAACTTGTGATGGACAGGAATCTTCCCAGCCAGTGGTGTCTGAGCTGGGATTGTGCAGCCTGGACTGGTTCAAGGTGGAGCATTGGCCTGAAGTGCCAGCCTGCCAGGGAGCTGCTGCACCTCAGCAGAGCAGGGCCAGGGAGCAAAGGGGCAGCAGGGAAAATCAGCAGGGAGTGCCTGATGTGCTTCAGTGTCAGCTCAGCTCACAGGGCAGCAAACCTGTATCATGCAAAGGAAAGGTGCATCTCTTCAGGAATGTAATGAATCCTCTCCCCTTTGAGCAGTTCTGTGGGGTCACCAGAGGTTTCTTCGCTTTCTGGATGTACAGTGAACATTAAGATGTTGCATTCTTCCCCCAGATGCTCCCATTCCCTGTGGTGTCACTGCAGCCCACCTGACCTTGGCTATAGATATCAGGGAGGGTCTTTATCCTTCTGAGGTAAAAGGTGAGTCAAAAACTGAAGTCCAAAATGTCTGTTAATGGAGAACAAGTCTGGAATGATCCTTTTAAAACATCTGCTGGGAAACTTCTGAATGAGAGGCAGGGCGCATTCAGAGGAACCCAGCACATGATCATGAAACAAAGGATCTGGTTCCTGTCTAAGAGGAACTCTGATCCTACGTACAGAAATTCAGGAAACAAGGACAACTTGACTGCAAAACAAAGCCAAATCCAAGCAACATCAGAGCCAGGAACAGAGAGAACAGGAGCAGAAGAAGTAAGAGTAGAAAAGCCCTCTGTAAACAGTGTATTTGTGTAATTTACTATGAGAGTACTGTTATTTAATGAAGGGGATGAGAGGTGCTAAGTAATGAGCAGCACAGAACTGAAGCTGCAGTGCAGCCTTTAATCCCTGCCAAGGGAGACAGGCAGAGCTGGAAAATGCTCCACACACAGTTCAGCGATGTGAATGATCCAAGGGAAGAGCTCCACACACACTTTGATCTTGAGAGTAAGCCTTCCTCACTTTGTTCTGTGTTTACCTGAAGAAAGGGATAAAGTGTGAAAGAACTGTCTTCTGTGTGAAACAAATAGCAATAAATTCTATTTATAGCACACCTGAAAGATCTTAAAATCCCTGCCAGCTGTGCCCAGGGATCACTGTAGTTACTACTGAAAAAACCGTAGTACTCTAACAGGGCAGGGCAGAGGGAGCTGTGCAGTAAAATAACACCTGGTGAAACCCCAGCCTCAGCCTTAAAATAGCCTCACAGTTGCATGTAAAGTAGAGAAATGATTCTTATTTCCTTTGCAGACAGGGAGCAGGAGTTAGAGATGGAAACACCTGAGCCCACAGAGTCAGGGCCCCAGCTCAACAACTGCTGTTTCCAGGCCAGAGAATCCTCATATGAACCATCTCAGGCTGGCTGGGGAGTGCAGCTTCCACCTACCACATCTTACTGTACATCTCCATGTCTTTCCTCTCCCAGTCCTGCTGTCTGGGAAGTGCTCAGGGGCTGGCATTCCCCATGGAAACCTGGCAAAACAGCCTTGGAGTCTGGCTTATCCAGACCAGTGTGACAGACTCTCTGCTCTGGTCAGGTTATTGGCACTAAACCAGCACAGCACAGGGGGAGATGGGTCAGTTTAGAACCCAAAGTCACCTTGAGAAGCACCAAAGGCTGGGCTGCTGGAATTACAGCCTAAGATGACGACAGTGCTCTTCACATTCCATGCAAATATTTCCTGGCTGACTGGGGTTCTCTCAGCAGCAGAGCAGTGATCCCAGGGTGGGATTCACACCAGGACTACCAGCAGCTTTTTGGAGTCTGTGTCCTAAAACCACAGAGCAGCTCTTCCTGCTGCAGTCCCGCACAGGGTAGGGGTTGATTTGCTTTTCCCTCACCTTCCTCAGGCTCTCACACAGGAAGTATCTCAAGAGTGCATCAATTCCTGCCCCTAAGGATGCAGTTTGGCTGTGGTAGGGCCAGACAGGCTCTTGGGTTTGTTCTGAGGGTCCCTTTACCGTGTCTCTGCTCCAGAGCTGGAGTTGGCTGCTCTCTGAACTGGCTGCTGTGGGGGGACTTTCTGCCACAGCAGAAAGTGACAGGACAGTGTTTGCTGTCCTGCTGTTGTCCTTGTGCAGAGCCCAGCCAGAGCAGCAGCAATGCTCCCCCTGCGCCCAGAGTGAGGAGAGCCCCTTCCCACTGAAGCCTCTGAGTTCCGCAGGGCTGAGTTCTCTGCCCCCCAGCCCCGGAACTGGGCCTGTCTGGGGCAGTACCACAGCAATATCAGCTGGATTTGCCCAGCACTCTGGAAAGAAAGGCTGTAAAGAGCAGAGTTTTGTCTGACAAGGCACTGCTGGGTGCTGAGGGACCCTGGCAGCAGAGCAGGGTTGGACCTGTCAGTGCTCATAGGTGGCTTTGCCTTGGCAAAGTCTGGCCCCTGCTGTGTCCCCAAGCCCAGAACCAGCTGCTTTGGGCTCCTGCAGCAGCTGGTGACTGACACTTGACATTGCCAGCCTGGAGAAACTAAATGGGAGTTAATGATTCAACCCCTTAAATGCCTCAACAAAGAACACCAAAATGGGGAATGTGCAGAATTGGCTCACATGACTCTCTCCATTTTCCCTGTGGCTTTTTGGGGGTGTTTATGCAGCATTTGCCTTCCAGCCCTCCCTGCTGAGGGTTCATTGCATTCAGATCAATCCCACACGTCCAGGTGAGAACCCATTTCCATCTGCCCTTCTCACACATTCACAGGGCAGTGCCTTTGTCTGGGAACACAGAGCAGAAGGAACCACACAAAAGCTGCCTTTCTCCATTAAAAGTTCCAGCTAAAAGCAAAAAGCTTTATGTTCAAGGCTTCTCAGCCCATCAAAATCAATTCTCTTAAAGTAGAACACAAATCTAGTACAACACTGGGGGTGAGTTAAATCCTTGGGTTTTTTTCTCATGCAACTACAACACATCACACACAACTCTACTACAATGAGAATTATTTGGCGGGGATTTTTTGGGCCAAAATAAAAATCCCAAAAGATACAATCTGCTCGAGGAATCATTTCTCCCAGACAGCCATTTCCTACTAAAACCAGAATATTTTCAGTGGAAACCTATTTGTCTGAAAATAGAAGTTAGTTCTGTTGAAAAATCCTGCTGGAAAGACAGCTCAGCTCCCAGTTCTCGGTCTCTCCATGGCTGCACCCTAAACTGGTGCCTGGGAATTCTGTGTTCCAGCAGAAGGTGCAGTGGGAGGTTCAGTCCAGCCGTGGACTGCAAAAACATCCAATAATGCTGTTTTCTTTAGTGCCTGTGAAGTGATTGTTGCTGAGTGCTGGCAGATGGTTTTGTGCTGCCAGAGCTGTTTCCAAGTGCCACATTCCCAAGAGGGGCCATGGGCCAGGACAGGAGGAAATGCTGCTTCTGTTCCTCTCCCAAAGCCTTCCCAGGGTTTGTGTGTGGGATATGTCCTTTGCACTCAGTTAGCTGAAGCTTTTCAACTCATCCCCAGCAAATACAGCCCTGGATTCATTTCTGTGCAGCACAAATTACAGTATTATTAATTGATAACAATGACAGTAATGTCTTTATTGCTCTAAATCCTTTATTTATATGTCTGAGGTAAGTATTTTAAACTTTGAGGACCCCAAACGCTCCTGAGCTTTCAGAAAACAAGATTTTCTCGAGTCCCCAGGGCTGCAGTGCGTGTTCTTTCATTTATTCACTGGCCTGTGTCCCCATGAGGGAATTATTTCTTCCCCTCAGCTTTTTTGGGGGAACTGCAGCCCCTTCTTCCAAACCATCTGTACAGAGCACAACATTCCTGGGTGGAATTAGTGACTGTTTGTCATCACAGAAATAGGATTGAAAGGTGGCTCCAAGGGCCACTCCAGTGCCACTGGGGCTGCTCAGTGGCAGCACTTCAGGTGCCAAACCCTGCAAATGGGGACAAAGCACAGTGAGAAGATCTCATGTCAGGCAGAGGGACAGAACCCCTCTGGCAGGGCAGCATTTCTGAGATGCCTTGAGCAACCAATTGCTCCTGTAGAGTCCCTACACCCCACAGATGTCAGAGTTGGCATGGTTCTGTTCCTAAAGTCAGGACATGAGGAGGGGAAGAGAGGGGAGAGTGCCTGTCCTGGTTATGTCCCTGCTGGGCTGGGCTGGGCCAGTGCTGCTTCATGAAGGTCTGAGACAGGGGGATGAAACCTCCCTCCTTCCCCTATCCAAGGGGGACAGTTTGGCACTGCAGGGATTTGTTCATTGGGAGCTCACACAGAGCTGTGTGTCTCCACAGAAATCTGGGGTGGGAGATACCTCTTCCAGGGATATTCCATTTTCCCAGTGGATGTTGTGGATTGATTGCCAGCCCCCAGGGAGACAGGCAGGGATCCCTTTGCCTCTCCTGCATGGAAAAGGACAGCTCAGGCACCTCACAGGAATTCTGCTCAGCAGGACAGAGGGCATGGCAGGGGATAAGATCCTTTGGGGTATCCACTTGGAATTCCCCTTGGGCTTTAGGCAAATGCAGCCACTTGGGCTGGAGCTGTGACAAGACTCCAGCTGAGCCCTGAGCCGGAGGGAAGGATCACATTTCTTGTATGGAACTGGCATTTCAGGCTCCACTCTGGAGGCACAGCCACTGTGCTCAGCACTCCAAGCTGCTGCCAGGGATAAATATTCCATGGTGCCATTGCCTGGGCCAAGAGGGAACCCTGCCAGTGCCAGCAGGCCTGGTCCCTTGGCAGATGTGTCCCTCAGGAGGATGCTCAGAGGATGGTTCAAATCAGGTTCTTTCCAGACAGACTTCAAGGCCAACTGGCTGCTTTAGGGACCTTCTATTTTCCTCTACTCCCAATTGATTGAGATCTCTGTGACAGTCCTTGATCCTGGTTTTGATATAAGCAACAAGAAAGAATGGTGCAACTGCTATCCCATCCCAACAGTCCCAGTCCTGCTCTGGATCCCATCCCAACAGGCCCTTTCCTGCTGTGTTCCATCCCAACAGCCCCATTTCTGCTCTGCCCAGAGCAGCTGGCAAAGGGAAATGAGCTCTTCTCCCCAAAGGGCTGGGTACTGAAGCAGCCAGCAGAAAATGCACCACGAGAGTAAGAGTTAGAGTTTGCTATTCTCATAAAAATGGATTTGATAAGGAATTAGGAATTGGATATTTTACATAATTTGTTCAGAGAAAGTTCAACCATAAGAAAAACACAGAAAGGACTGAAAGAAGATCTGAGTTTTGCAAAGAACAGAACAGGACTGAAAAAAAAATAATCCTTTAACTCTGTATCCCCTTTCTTCTACCTAAGCTGCTTAGAAGTTCCTCTGAATGCCTAACAAAGATGTATTTCTGCTGCAGGCTGGGGCTCAGGAAGCTGCTCTGTGTCCCCCAGTGATCCCGTTGTGCCAGCTTGGTTCCCACACCCACTGCTGCCAGGGGGAACCTGTGGGGTCACAGACACCACAGCTTCAGGGAAAAAGCAGCAGATGGAACCTTGTTCTTGTCAGGCCCCCAGCAAACATGCAGCACCTTCCCCTTCCTTCCCCCTCTGATCTCCTCAAGGGCTGCACGTGGCTGGGATTAAAGCAATTCCCTGGACTAAAACTTACCCAAGGAATAATTAAATGTTGTTATCCCCCACCTCCAAAATTTTTTCAAAGCAAACCAGTTGAAAGGAAGTAAGAGCAAGGAGAAGCACTCAATGACATTCCTGAGGTGGCAGAAGAACTCCAGCTGCTCAGGAACTGCAAGGATTGGTGTCACCCATTTGCAGGGCTGAAGAAAACAGGCAGAAATGCAGGTACCAGCTCTCAGATATTTGGGATGGAGGCACTGTTGGAGTCCTTGGAAAGCTGAGAATGGAGACCTGAACAATTCACTGGGAAATGCAAGACTGGGCCAGGGGAGCCGGAGCTCTTTGTTTCCACAGCTCACCTCAACAGCCCATGTTTATTCATGGAGATTTTAGTGGTGAANGGAGTAGTGCACCCTCTATAAACCCTTTGTGCCTGGGGACAGCAGCACCTTCCCCACGTCCCACAACACAGAATTCCACACTCCAGACAGACAGCAGGGCCCCGTTTATTTGGGCCCAACAGGAAACATATCCTGGCAAACATTACCTAGGATGTAGTCGGGCACCTCTGCTGACTTGAATTAAAAGGCCTTTAATTGCTGTATTATATAACTTGCTTTATATAATCTTCTCCAGACAGTTGGTGATATACTCACAGCATGCTTATCCAGGAGGGAATTTTTCTCCTGCTGAAGCAAATCCACACATTCTAGCTGTGTGGGGGGGCAAGGGATTTGAAAGGAGAATTCCTTTGTCATTCTGCTTGAAGAGAGGTGTAATTCTTCTGCCTCTTTGATCTGCCCAGGGGTAGCTTAAGCAGGGCTTCTAAAGGAGCCCCAGAAGGGGCCATGGATGATTTAAAGAGGCAGGAGAAGAACAGTGGAGCTGGGGATCTATTTTCAAGGATCCAGGCAGATCATCTTGTTCTCAGCTCTTGTGAGAGTGTTCAGTTGCATGTCCAGATCCTCACTCAAATTCTGGGAGGTTTCCAGGGGAGGCTGGATCAGAACTGTGACAGTAATTTGTCATGACCCCTAGGGTGAGGTCATGGGCAGATTAGAAACCAGAATTCCTGCAGTTTTTTCCCCTTCACACCTATTCCCTGAGGTTTGAGCCCCTCTGTACCTAAGGAGTGCAGGTGCAGCTCATGATGGACAAGGTGAGGCATCCCAAAATTTCACCCTGCCCTTCTGGTAAAGCCAATGTTCACATTCCTGCAGAAAAGGACAAAATGAACACGAGGGCCACCTGAAGTGGGTTTTGCACAGTAAACCCTGAATAATTTCTTGGAATAATGTGTTACACAGGAATATTTTATTTCTGCTCAAAATATGCATTAACATGGACAGATTAAAAGTGCATCAGGAAAATAAAAGTTGAGAATTGCTCAGGAAAGTGTGACCTCATTCCCCTTTCCTCCAATATGGGCTTAAAATTTAACCTCTGTCAGCTCCATTTGCAACCAATAACTTCAACAGCAAGAGGGTGAAAAGGTACAGTACAAAGTGACCTTCATTTCTTTCTTTTATTGAGCAGGGGAGGAAGGTGATTCAGTCCAGGTGCAGAAGGAAGGCAGCTGTAAGAGACATAGAAATAAGTTTATCCTTGAGGCTGCTGATACTATCAAGGACATTAAATAATAGAATGACTTCTGGCTTTACAAAATGCTATTAATTTGTACTTAGACTCTATCCTTGATAATTTAATGTTTTCTCTTTGCTACTGATTGATGCATTTGAGGGGGTTTTCTGGTGTCAGTCACTGGGTCTGATGGGAGGATTTCTGGTTTAGCCAGCTGAGACATCAGGCAGTTGCTCTAAGTTAATATTACAGGATCGAGGGACATTGCCAAACAACAATTCTTGACTTCATAAAACTGCTGTGGTGGCAAGGGGACCCTCAGAGGGAGCACTTGGTCCTTTCCTGTGTCAGCTGGCACAGACACTTCTGCAGTGTTTAAATGGCTACAGTTAAATGAGACAAATTTCACACTGAACTCCCATCAGCGTCTAACAGATCAGTTGGGATTATTCCTATTTTGGATATATGAAATTAGAGTTTAGGAGAAGTAAACAGTTCTTGCCACAAATACTTAAGCACACAAAATCAAGCAAATTTTGGGTAGTCCACTTGCCAACAATTTGAGCCCAAACATTTTGCTGCTGACCAAAAGGAAGCCTGGATGGGCTGCTGATAGGAGGCAGGGTTTGAGATAAGGGCTGCAGTGTCTTTACTTTGCTCTAAAAAAGTCCTTCCTAAGGCTTGTTTTACTGTCCCTTCCTATTGGGAAACTAAAGCAACAACAGAGAAACAAAGCCCTCAACGTCTCCTGGTTCCAGGTGCACTCACAGGTTTTCCCAAAGGAAGCATCCCCACGGCAGCTGCAGGAAGCCCAAATCCTCGCTCTGTGTGGTGGGGATTCTCCTCCTCAGAGATCCAGCAGGCTCAGGACACCCCTGGGTGAGTCAGCACTGGGAATATTTTCCCCTCAAGTTCTTACTTTGTTTGGAAGCTGCACCATTTTGCACCAGGACATGTGATCACAGCACACAGCTCATTCAGCCACTTGAGGAGGATTTTGTTTAATAAAAGCTGAATAAAGAGGCACACATGGGTCCAGGATGGGCTCACTGTACACTCATCCAACATCCTCTCTGGCAACTAAATACATTTTGTGCTTGAATGGTGATAAACTCAGAAATCAATTATTTTTAAGAACACTCCTAAGTTTTGGGTCAAAATCAGGCCCTAGGATGGTCCATGAATGTCCCAGGTGATGTCTGACTCTGCAGTGCATCAGCCTGTCCCCACACCAGTGTGTCTGAGTTACTCAGAGATTAGGAATTTTTCAAATGTAGGTTGATCCAAATTCCAGTCTGAACACATCTGTAGCATTTTCTTCATCAATGACTCTTATTCCCTGGGCCTCTTGTTAACATGGCCCATCATAAAGGACAGAAAAAAGAGGGACACAGAGCAACATTTTCCTTTAGAGGACCAGAAACTCATTCTTAGTCTTAGCTCACCTTTGTGGTGAGCAAACACCCGAATTCTCCTGCTAGAGTTTAATATTTTCTTTTGTTCTCACCTAATAATCCTATTTGAGATGTTTGTATGATTCCAGGGTCTGAATTTCACATCTCCAAACCCCATCTCTAACCATGCTAAAAATAACTGGCTTAATTATGCCTTCTGCATCTGCTCCCCTTTGTCCCTGAATTTCTTATCCACATTTCATCCAGGGTCTCCTGATGCTGAGATACACCCAAAACTGCATCAACCAGCCAGGAATCATCTCTTAAAAGGCAGAAAGCTCTCCAAACCCAGCAAGTTTCCCCACACATGCCCACGATGCAGCTCCTGCTGCTCCAGGCTTCACACACACAACTGAGCACAGGACAATATTAACACTTGACTGACTCGGAGTTTATTGAGCAAGCCAAAATGATTGTTTTTTTTCTGGAATGCTCCTTAGGCAAGGAACTCTGAGTTTCCTCACCAGCTTACTGGAACCCTTCCCCAACAACTGTGGGGAAAATATGCAAATGATATAACTTTGTCCTAAACAAGCGTGGTGAGCCCATGTCAGAGTTTGCCCCTGGCCTGCAGGTACAGATTAAACCCCATTGCTGGCTGTTTCTTGCCCTGCAGAGCCCTGTCAGCAGCAGGGATGTTCAGCTACCTCCGGGAACGCTTCACCAGCCACCTCCGGGAACGCGGCCGGCGCCGTGCCAGGCTTGTCTCCAAGGATGGGAGGTGCAACATTGAGTTTGGCAACGTGGAGCAGTCCAGGTTTGTCTTCCTGATCGACATATGGACAACCATCCTGGACCTCAGGTGGAGATACAAGATGACCATCTTCATCTCGGCCTTCCTGGGCAGCTGGTTCCTGTTTGGGCTGCTCTGGTACGTCGTGGCCTACATCCACAAAGACCTGCCTGAGTTCAACCCCTCCATCAACCACACCCCCTGTGTGGAGAACATCAACGGTCTCACCTCAGCCTTCCTCTTCTCCCTGGAGACCCAGGTGACCATCGGGTACGGCTTCAGGTGTGTCACGGAGCAGTGTGCCACTGCCATCTTCCTGCTCATCTTCCAGTCCATCCTGGGGGTCATCATCAATTCCTTCATGTGTGGAGCCATCCTGGCCAAGATCTCCAGGTCCAAAAACCGGGCCAAGACCATCACGTTCAGCAAGAATGCCGTCATCAGCAAGCGTGGGGGGAAGCTGTGCCTCCTGATCCGGGTGGCCAACCTCCGCAAGAGCCTGCTGATCGGGAGCCACATCTACGGCAAGCTGCTGAAGAGCACCATCACCCCCGAGGGGGAGACCATCATCCTGGACCAGGTCAACATCGAGTTCGTGGTGGACGCTGGCAACGAGAATCTCTTCTTCATCTCGCCGCTCACCATCTACCACATCATAGACAAGAACAGTCCCTTCTTCCACATGGCAGCAGAAACCCTCCTGCAGCAGGACTTTGAGCTGGTGGTGTTCTTGGATGGCACTGTGGAGGCCACCAGTGCCACCTGCCAGGTGAGGACGTCCTACATCCCCGAGGAGGTGCTCTGGGGTTACCGCTTCGCTCCCATAGTGTCCAAGACCAAAGAAGGGAAATACAGAGTGGACTTCCAGAACTTCAGTAAGACAGTGGCTGTGGAGACTCCCCACTGTGCCTTCTGTCTCTACAATGAGAAGGAAGCCAAAGCCAAAGAGAAGAAAGGTTATGACAATCCTGGCTTTGTCTTGTCCGAAGTCAATGAAACCACTGACACAAAAATGTAGTGCCAGGAATTAGTAGGACTGAGTGTTGAGAGAGAATTCAGTCTTGAGAGGATTAATAAATAACTCAGTACAATAAAACAGAAACACAGGTTTGGGTTTGCTCTAACCTAGCATTTGTTTTCTCAAAAGCCTCCAATCAAAGAGGAGCAGCATTCCAGTGATCACTATTTAACTACACTATCTATATTTCATAGAATTTATATTTTTATATCTATGGGACATTTAATGAAGCTGCTATGTTCGAATGTCCAACTCACTGATGTTTTCAGGGGCATGCAAAGGTGTTAAAAAGGCTGAAAAGATGGGAAGAAATTTTAGGACAATAAAGATACACAGCTGCTGGAAGGAGAACATGAAAAGGTGAGACAGAAGGCAAAGCTAAAGAAACCTAAGGGACTTAGGAGCCAAAACTCCAAAAAAATTTCTGGTTGCAAAAGTCCTCTATGAAAATAGACACTCTGGCTCTGGAACTTGAGCACCTTTGAATGTTCTGAAACAATTCCTTCCCTCTTTCTTTGGGGTTGGTACAGCTGCGGGATGGAGCAGTAAGGGATGGGACAAGATTAGGAAAGGGAAAAGACACAGCTTGGGCCAAGATGCTGCATCTCCAACTCCAAAATGTGACTTCTCCCCTCTGAAAGCCTTTGACTCCTTTCAGGGAAGAAGATCCAAATGGGAATGAAAACTGAAAACCCAAGGAGAAGCAGAGACCTACTCCGGGAGAAGAGGAATTTTGCAGCTTATTCCAAACTATCCCAACCTTCAGCTGCTCTTCACTGCCCCAGGAGCTGCCTGGATGGGGAATAGGGAAACATTTGAAGACAGCTCTCCAGAAAGGTGGGAAGATGGAGGACACATTGATTCCTTCACACCTGGCAGAAAGCACTCCACTGGGAGGAGAGAGGAAATTCCCAGCTCTGGATGTATCCTTCCAAAAAATCCCCAATGCAAACAGAGATTATCTTCCCCTTTGAAGCACGAAGGTCTTGTTCAAACAGAAATACAGCCTGGGAGTCTCCTACCAACATTTGGCTTCAGATTTAGTTCCAAGCTGTTCAACCCCCACCAGCCAAACATGCATCCCTACAGGAAACCAGTCCTGCCTGGTGGGAGATGGGTAGTGCTGAACATTTTCTGGGGGTGATTTTTGACACAGAAGCTTCTAATGCAACAAGAAGCTTCCATACTTTTTAAGTGAATTTCTACTTCCTCACAGTCAGGTTTTTTTCCCTCAGTTCATTCTATTACTGAGAGTTC
Source organism: Chaetops frenatus (assembly GCA_013400775.1). Classification (NCBI taxonomy): domain Eukaryota; kingdom Metazoa; phylum Chordata; class Aves; order Passeriformes; family Picathartidae; genus Chaetops; species Chaetops frenatus. The sequence goes on from VZTR01015193.1 coordinate 28,133, forward strand.
TAGTAGCAGACCAAAGAGATTTTGGGAGCTCTTCCCAGTGAGGTAACTCAGCTCATCAATTTTCAATGCTGTGGTAAAATGGAATTAGTGTTAAAAGCTGCTGGACTAAGTGGTTGTAAAAGAAGGGGAGAATTCAGCAGGTCAGATGATGACAAGAGAAAGTTGTGCTGCAAATGAGCATGATGTGAGTATGGAAACCAAACTTTGGGAACCAGGAGTGTTCAGGTCCCAGTCCCAGTGTAGTGTGAACTCTCTTGGGTCAGAACAAATCACTTTACTCTGCATCTCCAATTTGCCATCTGGAACATGGGACATAAACACTGGCATCGTACAGAGAGCAATGTTATGAACAACTATGTCACTAAAGCACTTTAAAAGCCAGTTCTCAGCTGTGTTGGTCTTTCCTCTGCACCAGTCACAGCCCTCTCCACCTCTGGATGGAAAGGCCAGCATAAAAAATTCTGCTCTTATCATACATCAGAACTCCCAAAAGTGGCTGCACCAGGGCCAGAACTGTGAGAGAACTGTGAGACCTTTGAGGTAACTCACAGGTACTGCCTGATACTTTGTGCTGGTTTTGTAACCTTGCAAACCAAGAGTGTAAAAAATACTTTACAGTCCCAATCACCACAGTACCTTAGTGCCTCTCAGATCATCAGCTCTGAAGGAGAGTTTTGATTCCCCAAAACAAACATCCAGAAATCAGTGCCATGCACAGCAATCTTGGAGGGAGCAGGGAAGTGAAATGATGTGTCCAGAGTGCCAGAGTGGTCTGAACCAAAAGGCTGCTCCATCCTTCCAGAGCGGCTGCTGCATTTCCTCCCAAGGCTTCCTGGACAGTTCCCCAGGTGTAAATGTCCCCAGAAAGTGGCACTGCCAGAGCTCAAGGCTTACAAGCTGCACCTCAGCCCTGGGAGAAGAGATGCAGCAAGATGCCTTTAATAGAAGCAGAAGAACTGTCCCCACTGGACAAAAATAGCAAGTCCAAGGGAAATCCATTTGAAAAGTCAAACCCAGCTGTGCAATGAGGAGCCAGGGAAGATTCCTACTTTAGGTACTAGTTTGGGATATCAGTGCTAGTGGGAAAAATAAATCAAATGTTCTGCAGTGCCTGTGCAAGAGGTGGAGCACACCCTCCCAAGCTTAGAGGTCCCTAAATTATGCATTTCCAGGTACTGCCCTTGGAAATGCTTCTCAAAATCCTAAACCTCATCATTCTTTCTGACCCAGCCATGGAACCTTTTGCCCTGGCTGTGCAGCACAAGCAGGAGGATGTGCTGTTCCATTTCTAGGAGTAGGAAGTGCTACTGCAGCTCAAAGAGCAGATCCCTGATCCCCCTGCAGAGTTCCAGAGCCTGGTGCTCCTTCTCCTGACCTGCTTTGGAACCTGCAACACGAGGAAGCTGCACTCGGGAAAGGGGGGCTGTGTTCTTTTCCATGTTTTGGTGTTACTGGAAGGGATCCAGGACCAGAAGAAATTTGAGGGGATGGATCAAAGGTGACAGGGCCATGGCTGAGCTCTCAGGCTCCTTTCGAGTGGGATCATACTGGGACCTAACTGGGAATCTCAGAGTGAGCCCCTCACCCTGGTTGCCACCCCAGGAAGCCCTGGCAGCCCCGCAGCAGAGGGAGGTAGAGCCAAGGCAGAGACCAGCAGCAGCACAACAATGAGTGGAATTTCCTCTGGCTGCCCAGGGAGAGCTGTTTGTCACTGGGCAGATAAAGGCCAGGCTGGGAAGGAGGTTATCAGGGAAAGGCCACTGGGGACACACTCCAGAGGAAAGCTATTCTGGGGACTGTCACCCCTGCTGCCATTAAAAGAAAGTTCAGTTAAGAGGATGAAAATAAATTTAATCTTGCTGAGCAGAAGTGGCTGGAGGGAACCACAGAGGTGATACTGGAAGACGAAGGCTGGGTTCTTCACCCTGCCAGGGCTTGGATTCTCCAGCTGTGCCCCACTCTTGCAGTCCCTGCTCCCTCCCTGATGCCTATCCTGTCTTCAGGTCTTCCCTCACACTGGGACACCCCATAGAGGCCCACAGCCTGGTCCATACCCTGCAAAGGTCTAAGGAGAGAGTCCTGCCCCTTCAGGAGAGCAGATCAGACCATTCCTGCTTAATCCATTCCTGGATTAAGGCCTGAAGGATTTCATTGGGAAAGCCAAGCAGCCAGGCTTGGGAGTAATGTGTCTGCACTAAACTTAATTTATCTTCTTGTTTCACAAACAACATGTTTCTTCTACTGTATTTATTTTAAACATTCATTCAAGCTGTGCATAATATTTCAATCATTTTGAAATAGATCAACCCTCCCGCTGGCAAATGGATAAGGCATCCTGCTGACTGCTGGAGAAAGGGCCATGAATTAAAATAACTGCTTTTGGTAAACTGACATGTGCTGGTCTGCTGTCTGTCTGCACACGTGCTCTGGGAGGAACTGGTGAAAAGACACCCCTGAATAATAATAACAACAACAACAATAATAATAATAAAAGCCCCTGGCACAGTGTTCAGATGCTCTCACTGACTTGCACTTCTGGATGGTGGCAGAGAGCTGCTCACAGGCTCCCAGTGAATGCCTGGATGCTCCTGCCTGAACTCCTGCCTGGATACTGCTGCCTGAATTCCCTGGAAACTCTGCTGCTCCTCCACACAGGAGTCAGCAGTGAGCAAAGGCACAAGTGGGGACAGCCAAGGTGTCCCAACCCCTTCCCATCCCCCAGGCAAACAGGTGGTCACACCCTTAGGAATTCCACTGGGAACAGCTGGGATTTCCCCCTCATTCTTTCCCCTAAAAACACCCCTGCCTTGATCCATGGCTGTGGTGCTGGCCCAGCTCCTGCTCCCCACAGGAGCAGGGAGAAAACACAGCACCAGCCCAGGAATGTGAGCAGAGAAAGAGAAGCAGAGAAGGAAACCGTGGAAGTTCCTAAGCCCTCTGGTGAATTCTTCTGCTGCAGCTTGGGGAACTTCTGACATCACCAGGACTGGCCAAAATCCCATTGAACTCCGTGACAGCACCACTCGAACAAGAGTGAGGAAGGTTGGAGTTCTCTCTGTGGCTTCTCAAATGCACAAAAAAGATAATTCCTGAGGCCAAGCTGACATTCCTCTGGGAGAAGCACCTACCTGGGGATACTTGCACTTGAACAAACTCACTGCGGCACATAAATCCTGCCTGCTCAGGGGAGGTGGATGAGAGAGGGGAGGCTGGAGAAGAGACAGACTCACTTGGTGTCTCCTTTTTTACACTGCTGGCCAAATTTAAGCACAGAAAGTATTAAACTCTCACTCTCCTGGGCAGCCACATCCCAACAAGCTGTGCAAAATCACCACATGAATCTGTTGTGACAGCCCGGCACGGAGGCAGGTCGGGATGCTGGGGAGCTCAAGGATGCAGGGGAGGACAGGGATGCTGGGGAACCATCGGGGATGCTGAGGACCATCAGGGATGCTGGGGACCATCAGGGTTGCGAGGCATCCAGCGATCCCCGCGGTGTTTTCTGTGCCGCTGCCACAGGATGGCACCGCTCTCCTGCGGATCAGCCGCTCCGCAGCCCCAAACTCCGCAGCGCGACCACGGCAACCTCGAAAAGCAACGCAAGAATTTATTGGGACTGTTCCGTGGTTTATTACACAAAGTTCAATGCCTTTAGTGGCTCGGTTTTGGCAGGGGCAATGCTGGCTGGATATTTTTAGCCCCTTCACAGAAGTGTTGGGAATTCTCGGCGGTGGATTTGGAGGTGATCTGTAAGTACGACTGGGGGCTGTAAACATCGGCTGCTGCTGCACCCAAAGCGGAGCGGGGGGATCAGGAAGGGCGAGGTTGGGTCTGGAGAGACCCATATNCACCCCGCCTTGCCCCCCACCCCCCAAGGACTCACTGTCGCTGTGGCAGAGCCACCACATCCCTTGGGATGGTTCTGGAAGCTCAGATCACAAACCCTCGTGCTGCTGTGCCTGGAGCTCCACAAACACGGCTGTGGAACCAGCCCAGAGTCCCAGGAAGGTTTGGGTTGGAAGGGACCTCAAAGCTCATCTCCTTCCACTCCCATGCCAGCCCCCCCTGCTCCCCTCTATCCCTCATGGAGAAGGATGATGCTCCTCAAATTCCCACAGCAAGGTTGGGGTGCAGGTACCCCTGGGTCTGCAGAGCTTGGAATGTGCTGGCTGAGGATTTTGGGGAGCTGCTCAGCTCCCTGTCAGCCTTGAGCCTCTGGAAATGGAGCATAAAGGAAAGTTTTAAATTGTCCACAAAAACATCTGCCCCAAACTGAACCCCCTCTCAATTTGTTTTACCTTAACACTACAGTACACTATTAAATCAAACATGTGTGTATATATATACACACAATTACATCAAATACATATGTGTATATATAGACTGTTCTATGAAATATGCATAAATCTATATGGAATCACAGAGTGGNCATGAATCTGTTGTGACAGCCCGGCACGGAGGCAGGTCGGGATGCTGGGGAGCTCAAGGATGCAGGGGAGGACAGGGATGCTGGGGAACCATCGGGGATGCTGAGGACCATCAGGGATGCTGGGGACCATCAGGGTTGCGAGGCATCCAGCGATCCCCGCGGTGTTTTCTGTGCCGCTGCCACAGGATGGCACCGCTCACCTGCGGATCAGCCGCTCCGCAGCCCCAAACTCCGCAGCGCGACCACGGCAACCTCGAAAAGCAACGCAAGAATTTATTGGGACTGTTCCGTGGTTTATTACACAAAGTTCAATGCCTTTAGTGGCTCGGTTTTGGCAGGGGCAATGCTGGCTGGATATTTTTAGCCCCTTCACAGAAGTGTTGGGAATTCTCGGCGGTGGATTTGGAGGTGATCTGTAAGTACGACTGGGGGCTGTAAACATCGGCTGCTGCTGCACCCAAAGCGGAGCGGGGGGATCAGGAAGGGCGAGGTTGGGTCTGGAGAGACCCATATTCCATAGGGAACTCTGCTCTGTAGCGACAGACCAGACACTGTTCCCTGCTTTGTGCCTCAGTTTCCCCAGCAGGTAAAACCCAGCAGTGCAGTGGTGCTGGGTTAACGCCTGGATTCCATGACCTCGGAGGGCTTCTCCAAACTCACTGATTCCATGATTCCATCACAGAGCACCTCGGGAAGGCTCCGAGTCCTTGCTGTGTTGGTTTTCCAGCAGTGCCCAAGGCTCCTGTCCAGATGCAGCCCCCGCCCCGTGCCCCTTGTGCCGCCGGG